>JAHTLZ010003307.1:3742840-3758689 GCA_023846285.1 Phrynocephalus versicolor
CTTTCTTTCTTTCTTTCTTTCTTTCTTTCTTTCTTTCTTTCTTTCTTATTCTTCCTTCCTTCCTTTCAGCCACACCATAAGCACAATATGAAAGAAATATAGTCTGAATCTGGATTGTGTAAGTTGAATAACAAACCTTATAAGGTGGTATGTGAAGAATTGCACTCTGTGCATTTTAATTATACACAGGGTAGGAGTGACTGCCTCCACACTGATTACAACCACCACATACAAGGGAGGAAGGTGAAAACTTCCTGCCATCTGCTTCCTTAGAACAAGTCTTCTCCTTCCATAAGGGGAATTTAAAACAAAACAAAACACTCCCTTGGTGTCAAAAGGAGTATTTCCCCTTCTTTAGGGATCACTAAAGAGTGAATGAAAGAATGGTGGGAAAGGAGAGGGGCCCGTTTTAAACCTCTTTCTTCATACATAGTGCTTCACGTGCTGACTTGTGAACTGCCTGCTAAACCTTGTCCATCAAATGCAATTTGTCCTTAACTGACTGATTAAATATAAAAATTCCAGCATTTTGTGTACAGTACACATGTAACAATTCTATTTCCATTGAAAAGTCTGAAGGCTAGATGTTTTATTGGGATGGGTGGATGGGGCAAAATTCTGAATGTTGCACAGATTTTATTCAATTACCTGATGCTGTGTTTCTTCTGCTCCCTCCATTTCCTCATGGACACTAATTTTCTGCTACCTCTGTGCTTAGCTGCCAGCCTACAGCATACCAAGTTGATGTTTTCAATTGGCCTTTCGCAGCAACAATAAGGATGCTTTCCCAAGTGGTTACAGCTCATTTAGTGCCTGATAAAGCATCTGTACCTCTCTCTCTCTCTCTCTCTCTCTCTCTCTCTGTGTGTGTGTGTGCGCCTATTACTATAATCTACTAGTGTCTGCCTATTATTAGAATCATGTCATGAAAGATCAATGCCTAAAACTTGAGGGTGCTTTGACAGAACTCGCAGTTCCCTAATATTAACACATATATTTCAGTCCTGGCCAAAGAGGGTGGAGGAGAAGGGCATAAAACAAAACATTTCCCTGAAAATCATAATAGTGCTACTAGCACTATTACATCTGGGAACCAAAGTTCACATTATAATAACAGAGGGTCCTCTTAAAATAGCTTGACACCACTTTGGCAGACTGGAAAGGGGACTGTAGCTGAGGTAAACAATTCTGTGCAATGCCAGAGTAATGTAGAGGCAAAGCTCCTTGAAATGTTTAAAAGGAAATGAGAAATAAATTCTGCCAGTTTTCAGAAAACTCAGGCTTCACAATCCACCACTAACCTCTCCCTAATTCACAGGTTTCATGAGGCCCCCATTAACTACCAACAACCTAATTTCAAATGATCTCAGTTTGAGAAAACCAATGATTTCAGCAGGTGTTTCATAAGCTTGGCTAAGATTATGAATGGCACAGGTCCTATCCAGGCATTACAGGCTGGAAACAGGGAGGCATCTAACTGTGGTGGAGACATGGGAAAGCAGATGAGACCTGTCCTAACCTCCTTTCCACCCAGATTTGAACCAGAATTTTAGTGTGAAGCTCTGAGGAGGTGTTTGTTGTTGTTTGCGTTGGCATGTTCAGCTGAGTGCAATTACAGTGCACCTACAATAAGGTGGGATGCCTGATTGTACATATAAGCACTTTCAACTGGAAGCACATACCAGAATTTCTACAGGCATTTACACTGAGCAGATGAAATGGGGATATGAGGGAAGGGTGGGTGTCCTGGTCCCTATCCCCCATCATGATAGGATTCTAGCCTGCTACTCTTTCTGGTACAGTTCCTGAATACTGCTACAGGAACATTCCAAAGCATAACCACATATGGACCCATGAGTGCATCAGAAATCACTGTTGAATGGCTTGATAACCAATGCATTGTAGTGGTATAAGTGCAGTCTGAGGACTGGAGTGACCCAGGCTCCATTTCCAGAGCTGTGATTCAGCAGCCTGCACTATTCATTCAAACCTATCTAGCAGAGGTGGCAAATACTAAGATTTGAATAGATGATAAGCATCTAAGAAGGGTACGGTTTATCTAGCCCAGTTTTCTATTCAGGCAGGTGCTAAACAGGTTACCATGGGAAACACACACACACACACCATGTAATCACAAGGGTATGCTCGCAGTCTTGTTCCTCATCAGCATATCAGTATCACAACAAGTAGACAGTGACACACACACACACACACACACACACACACACACACACACACCAATTATACAGCAACTGCTGCTAGGGAGCATGGATTTGTGTAACTCCCTTTTTGATGAGTTGTTGGACACTCATTATCATTGCTGCATAATTATTATGGTCATATATTCCACTGTCTGGCTGATTTATTTATTTATTTATTTATTTATTTATTTTCACAACTTATATGCCGCCCACTACCCAAAAGTCTCTGGGCAGCTTCCAATCAAAGAATTAAAACAGTTAAAAACATCAAATATCAATAAATTAAAACAATAATAAAAACCTTACACTAAAATCATTACATTAAAATTGCCATCAGAAGACCCACAGTCTATATTGTATCAATTAAAAAACTTCTGGAACAGGAAAGTTTTTACCTGGTGCCGAAATGTCATCAGTGTTGGCGCCAGGCGGATCTCACTGGGAGGGCATTCCATAGCTTGGGGGATGGGCACAAAGTGCTTCACTGAACTTCAGCTCAACTCATCAGCACAACAGACACGTGATCCTTTCCCCTCACCCCAACCCCTTTCCAGCACCTCCACTCACCTGCTGTCTCACACTGGCTGGCTTGTTCTCCGGGAAAGGCTGCCCAACCTGGGCAGGATCCGGGGCTTCCCTGCCCTGCCTAAGTCAACCGCTGGCCACTGAATGGCCATGCAGGCAGCTTCCTCATCCTCATCGGAGTGGCCAGGTGCCCTCTCCCCCTTCCTGCCTCCCAAAGCCTGGACTGTGGGGGAGCTCCAGTGAAACTAACAAGACAGTCAATAAGTGATTTAGAAAATCTGTCCCTATGGGACTGTGGGGGGAGAAAGGCAGAGGGGACTACTGCTACAACTCTAACAAAATCTGATACAGGAGCTTGATTATACAAGGAAAAAGAACTGTATTTGAATATATTACATTGTGTATGTTTATGTCTTAGCATGTTTTAAAGCATTTTATAAAGGTGACTAAATGATGTACAAGAAAGTGTGGCTTGTTTTAACAAGAAATCATATTATTTTGTTTGGAAGTGAGGCAAAATACTCTTATGCCAGAGGGTCATTTATTTTAATTAGCATGTGAAATTGATTTATTTATTTTTAAGTAAATTTTCGCCTACATGAATGCCTCTGTCATTGTAAATGATGGCCTTCTAAAGTCCCTGTGTTTGTGTGTACACACATGTTTCTCTTCTTTGAAAGTCAATGTGAGGGGGAGTTGCAAACGAGCCTTCATCTGAAGGAAATGAGGGGAAAAAAGAGAAAGTGGTGAGACAATGGAAGAGGAAGAAGATGGAAAAGGAGAGAGAAAATGGGGTGCAGCAGCTGTTCTTGGCTGTTACCCCATGTCAACTTTGTACTGCATCAAAGTAAAATATGTATTTATTTTGTTGTGGTCACGTGGTAGAAAACACAGTACATGTACACCCACAGATGCATTTTAATGTTCTGTACCTTATGTGACCCCACGTACAGGGTGTGCTGCATCAAAGTTTAATTTTTGTCATCATTTTTGCTGTGCTCTTTTATGGTTTTTAAAAAAATCTGATATGTCAATATACTGATATATCGACTTTCAGCTATCATATATCGATTGCAAAATCCACCTTATTTGTTTTTTTCCTTACATAATGGCTTGTGTTTGTAAATGGAAATAAGTGCAATGGGGAATGATTTAATCATGTAAAAATGAATGTAAGACACCATCATACCAATATACCATAGAAAGTACTTTCTATGGTATATATATTCATGGGAAGACGCCGAAGAGGTTTTGCTGCAGATTTAACAAGTTCCCACTGGCTCGTGTTCTGGTTTAAAATTCGCATTGGAACAGCGATAAGGATTTTAGCACTCTGTGGCCAGGTACTTGTAAAACACGCTGAGCCACGCTTCGGGGGCATGGATGCACTTTATTTATTTATTTTTTAAGTTTGCAGGACATGGGATAACGATTTTATGCTCCGCTTCAGAGAGCATTTTGCAGTGGATTTTAGTAGGTGTGGGATAAGGGCCCTTGTTGCTGGGATAGAGATGGAGGTGCAATAAATGGTCCCTGAAGCTAGGAAGTTGGGGTTTGCCTCAAGAAGGAGTCCCTTATGCTGCCTCCCCTTCTCAGAACAAGGGAACAGAAACAACTGGGGCTGGAGCTTGGTTTTCCCCCTCTCATGTGGGCTTCAAGTTAGAAAGTGTTCTTCCTTCCTTCTCCACACAAAGTAAAGCCTTCTCTGTGCTAAACATTTGTACAAGGAAGGCTCAAAGGATCACATATAAAGGGGTCAATTTATTATAGCTCTCGCTCCACAGATCTTCAGCAGCTTCTTGAGTGCAAGAGCGCAGCAGGCTGCTGGGCCAATTGAAGAATGGCTATTAATCTAGCCCAGTGGTTCTCAACCTGTGGGTCCTCAGATGTTCCTGGACTGCAACTCCCAGAAATCCTGGCCAGCTCAGCTAGTGATGAAGACTTCTGGGAATTGCAGTCCAGGAACATCTGGGGACCCACAGGTTGAGAGCCACTGAGCTAGCCAATGCCATTTTACTTCTGTTTTGCAGCTTGAGTTGTACTGCTTAATTAAAGCTCAGGATGTGAAGTGTGGTGATCCAGGTCCTATAATATACTGGAGGACAAGACCAAGAATTCCAAAATAAAGAGTTTGCTTCTCCAGTTTTCAATGACTAAGTTGAGCCCCAATAGCACCTCCTTCTCATTTTCCAGAACATAGTTGGAACAAATTCTTACATCAAGCAGTACCTCTAGGACAACACCACCTTGAGTGAAAAGGAAGGGCATGAGCAGCTGAGCTGCCACTGGGATGAACGTGTGTCTCTTCTCTCATTTAAATTTTTAGGTTTTGTCTGACAGTTAAACGTCCACTCTCTCGCCACCCAAATACTTGCACCATCCATTTGGGATTTTAATGTCACAGAGGTGCCACCAACTGCTATTTTCTGTTGTCATGTTTATTATCAAAACAATACATTTTCTGAGGCCATACCAGCTACACCATTCTGTGATGTGACAGAGCATTTTTCTCCTTTGACTGTCAATGACAAGGGTGAAACAAGGAATGAAACAACATTTAAAAGAAAACAAGCAATGTCACTTCATGGAGTGGTAAGAAAATAACCTCATTTAAATTCAGCACGCAAGAAGACAGTAACAATAAAAAGTGCATGTATCCTCTGTAGAAATTATTTTTAAAAACTTTGAGAAATCTTTCTCTTTTTTAAAAAAACAACCATGTATGATCAAGTCAATCCTGGTGAATCTTTTCAGGCTTTTTCAGGTAAAGAATACTCATAAGTGGTTTACCATTCCATTCTTCCTCAAGACCACACAGGCTGGCTCTTCTCCCTATAGGCAAGTGAGGAATCAAACACCCAACACTCTGTACTGAGCCAGCTTGATGAATCTATAGCTGTCATTACATCAGTGTTTAGAATTGTGACAATAAAGGGATATGAAGGGGAGACATTAATTCAGTTCCCTGAATGCAGAAACAGCAGCCAGCAACATGCAGAGGCCTGCTTTGCTCCAGGTGATGAAACCACACAGCCCAAGCATCTCTCTTTTATATAAGTCAGGGCTGTCCAACTTTGAGCAGGCCGAGATCTACTTTTTCCGGCCTAAAGTGCTTGAGGGCTACTACACTAATACCTCTACTTACGAATGTTATCCATTCTGAGCACATGCTCATGGCCCTTGAACTGCCCGCTCAGCTAAGACAGTGGGCTGGCAGACCCAGAACTTTTCTGGGGCAGTAGTGATCCTTGGGATGGGGGAGGGAGGGGTGGAGAACGTATCCCCTCACTTTTTAAATTGATGGCTGGTGGGCTACTTTTGAACCGGTCTACCTGTTGGACAGCCCTGATATAAGTGTATTGATGTTGTCTTCTGATAACAGTAGAGTTCTGTTCTCAAAGCACTAAACCAAAGCACTTGGGGCAGTTTCCCAAAGGACAACACTCTCTGTGGCTGAGGAGAAAAAGCATTGGGTTTGTGGTGGAGAGCAGAAGACTGTAGTTGGGGATAAAATATTGTCATCTTCTCAGTATTTTAGCCCACAACTATCTTGTGTCCTGGCAGCTGTGGGGAGAATTGGAGCTCATTTCTAAACACATCAACCCCTTTCAACTTGGTGAAGCATGTACCATTCACCTTCCATTAAATTTAGCCTTTGGTGAGCCACTTCTAAGTCACAGTCTGACTGTCGACATGAGATGGGTTTTTCGACCATCTACCTGTTCTCCAATGAACTGATGAGAAAGCCGTTCATTGACTTGAAAAGAAATGTTAAACCAAGCTTCTTGGCATGTCTGCTTGCTGATAGAATCACTTCTAATAATTTTCTGCTATAACCCAGGTGTCTCACATATCTATCCAACCATACTCTTATGGACATGTTGTGGCTCTTCAAATACCAAGGAAGCTTTTAGTCTGGTCATTGCTGACAGACATGGAGGCATCATTCGTACTGAGGGGAGCTAGATCAAATATGGCAGACTGCTATTTTGCAGAAGCCCCAAGAAGTGTAAAATATAGACACAGAAGCCCAGCCAGAGTTACCAGATTTGTTCCTAAAGTGAAATCTCAGTAGACCCAAAGCTAAGGTGGCAGTTCTGGTCCTTAGGCAAAGACTGGAGCACAACAGTCCTCTTCTAAATTCTGCAAAATTACTGATCCAGGCATATCTAGGTGGGCACACAAAATCATTTGATACTCATGGTGTGGCAGCATGTGCATTCTTCCATTAAATACCTTATTCAACAAATTCACTCACTGTCAATAGCTTTATGGTAATTGGTTGCCTGGAGAAAAATTACTTGGATTATCTGAAATGCAGACTATGAGGGGAAAAACTAGATACCTTTTTACCAGCTCACCCAGATGTTTGTGCAATGCTGTCACCAAGCCAGAGTTTGTAGGGTCAGAGTACTGGGATTCTGATTGCCAGACTCCCATTCCATCTGAAAGATCTCCAGTCTTCAACTATGGGGAAACTAGTTTTTCTAATGACCATATACTGTTGAGAGCAGCCTTGCTATTAGTGTTGGGGAAAAGGGATAGGGATTAAAACCCAGTTATAAGAATGCCAGTAATTAATTAATTACTGTGTGTTTGTCCCTGTGCTGCTGGAAGCAAGACTCAAGACAGGAAACTTCAAATGAAACCACATTATCATTAAACAAGTGGTCTCCTTTAAAACAAAGCAGCATATGCCTGGCTCCAAGCACTGGCTTGCATGGTGTTCTGAGCCAAGCCTCTTCACCATACAGGTGATATGAGATAGGGCCCTACCTGCCCTTCATGTTCCCTGAGAAAGAGGAATCTCAGGAGCCACAATAATCAAACCCCCAACCTCTGGTTCTGCAACCAGAGACCAAAACTACAGAATTATTCAGTATTGGATAGCTTTAGGGACATTACAAGATCCTAGGTAAATTCCACTGCAATAAACCCGATCTCCAGTTGGACTGTAGAACTGACACATAGAATCATAGAATCATAGAGTTGGAAGATACCTCAAGGGCCATCTAGTCCAACCTCTGCCATGCAGGAACCCCATCACAGGACACCCAACAGATGGCCATCCAACCTTTGCTTAAAAACCTCCAAAGAAGGAGACTCCATCACCCTCCGTGGTGGCATATTCCACTGCTGAACAGCTCTAACTGTCATGACTCATGAAATTCTGGGTTCCTACACACATTTAAGACGAAGTTAGAATTAATCCAAGGTAATACACAGGGAATGTTTCACAAAACTGAGCAGATAGAGATCTTTAAAAATGAGTTCATGAGGCAGTCTAAAGCAGTAACAAATAACGTCGTGTGTTGACTTATTTACATTGCACAGCTACCATTTACACTCTTGCAAAAGAGAACACTTTTATAACATAGATGCTATCTTCATATTTTTTCTTTATAGAAGACCTAAGGTTAAACAAAAAGTAGACCATAAAATGCAAATTTTGCTTGAGGACAGTGATTCTAATTTTTCTGCTTTAAGATTTTACTATCACATTTTTAATTAGTGAATTTTAAGCACAGGACTTCAGGCTTCTTTCTATATTCTTCTGGAAGGGTAAATTTCGAATTAACAACACTATATTTTTAACAGATGGGAAGCATTAGGTTCTTGCCACTTAAGCTATTCAAATATGCATAATACTAACATAAAACCTGTATTAACTAATTTTGATTGCCCCCTTCCTCTTTCATAACAAACTACAAGATATGTTATTAATAATATGCAAATAAAATTGAAGGAAACTACCACAAGAGCAGTCCAGTTGACACACAATTGCAGGCTTTCATTTTGTACAAAGAAAGGATTATATGTGAAGAAGCCACTTCCTGCTACTCTGTTGGCCACAGCTGTAAAGCAGGGATGGACCAAGTGTGGTACTTCAAAGGAGCATTCCAGCATGACTTCCACAACTACATTCTTTACCTGGGAAGGCAGCTTTTAGCTGGTCCTCTCTCTGTTGTTGCTTTCTACATGAGAAAAGTGATGGGGCTACATAGAAGATACCTTTGCTCCTCGTGTAAACACTAGAAATGAGCAAGAACTCATGAATAGTGTGGTGTTGCCTATAGATCCTACACATGGGAAGGAATCTCTCTGCTGCATACTCATGGATGTACATGTGCAGTTAGTGAGGGGAGGAGCAAAAGCATTTCCCTTGGAATGTGAAGCCTATATCTATGATTATGAAAGTACAGGAACACCCAAATGCTGCTTGCAAATTGTTAGATGACATTTCCCATCAGTTCTAGCCAAGACAGGAGACTGAATAAATTTAATGGGAGTTATCAGCCAAGACTACCAGGAAAGGGGGGTATACTTTGCCTACCCTTTGTGTAAACTAAATAAATTCAGTCCCTCATCTGTGCTGAGTGAACTGCCATAGTTAATAATCCCCAAGCACACAGCGAGAGCTGTTGGGAATGAGACTCCTTCTGCATCCATGTTTTTTAAATGAGAGGGTTATGCAATCATTGCAACTGAGGGAGCCTAAAGAAATTGAAAACTCATATATTGTTGGAGGGACTGATCTGTCTTAGTGATTTCTGTAGTCATAAATAATCTACCTTTTATTTGGTCTACCTATTTTTGGAACTCATTCCTTACCAAATATTTTACACCATTCAGCAGAAAATCCATCCAAGTCTAGAGTTTTCTCTTTTGTCATTCATTTTATTATATTTCTGTTTTTCTGAAGCTGTGGGAAATGAAGCATTGAAGAGTTGTTGTTGTTTTGTTGCTGCTGCCGCCAATGCCATTCACTTGGTCCCAGGACTGAGAAAATCCAAGGAGTCTCTATATCCTTTTCTTCATATTCCTTCTCTCAAGCAAAATGCTCTTAAACCAAATTACTCTTAAACCAAGGTATTACTGCATGCCATTGAAACTTTACATGCATAGAATAGACGATAGGTGTCAGAAAGCCATCTGAATCACTTTGTATGTAAATATGGGTTATAAAGGTCAAGCTGCCCTGGCCTGTACCTTTTAGGAGAAATTCTGAGCAGTTCCATCTTTGGGTCTGTGATACTATGTGCTTTCAGGCAGGCCTTAGGAAAAATAATTCTGTAAATGGGGTTGGATGGGAGTGGGCACAAATAGTTATGACCTGGGGAGGGCTATGCAGTGCTCTGATTGTGAACTTATCTACTGAAATTCATAAAAATCATCCTTATTCAATCAGAACCATGCTCAATCCAATGGTTGTGGGTTTGAAGGTTTGTTTGTTTGTTTTATTGAAAAAGTGAAAAAAAACTTTTCAATTAAAAAATAAACCTTCCACAAATCTATTGCCCAAAACACTGCTGAAATGAGAAAAATGCACAGAAACATTTGACATTTTTCATTCTCATCTGCAAGAATCATCTAAACAAATATGTGTTGTGTAGGCTTCCCTTTGACAAAATTATTCACCTATTTATTGTGTTCAGGTGTGGCAAACGAATATAGTAGCACTCTTATGCAAGCTAAATGGAAACATGGCATATAACATCTGAACTGTACAAACAAGTTACAATTATTTATTTATTTATTTATTTATTTATTTATTTATTTATTTATTTATTTATTTATTTATTTTTACAACTTATATGCCGCCCACTACCCAAAGGTCTCTGGGCGGCTTACAATCAAGGGATTAAAACAGTTAAAAAACATCAAACAACATTAAATAATTAAAACAACAATAAAACCTTATACTAAAAACATCACACTAAAATTGCCATCAGAAGACCCACAATCTAAATTATATCAATTAAAAAACTTCTGGAACAGGAAGGTTTTTACCTGGCGCCGAAATGTCATCAGTGTTGGCGCCAGGCGGATCTCACTTGGGAGGGCATTCCATAGCTTGGGGGCAGCTGCCGAGAAGGCCCTGTGTCTGCAAGCCATCCCTCTTACCTCCTTGAGGGATGGCTCTTTCAAGAGGGCCCCCTGGCTTGATCTTAATTGCCGGGTAGGTTCATATGGAAGGAGGCGGTCCTTCAGGTATCCAGGTCCTAAGCCATTTAGGGCTTTATATGTCAAAACAAGCACTTTGAATTGGGCTTGGGCAGCAACTGGTAGCCAATGTAGGCTACGTAGAATTGGCGTGATGTGATCCCGAGCGGCCCCACCACTTTCTAGCCGTGCTGCACGATTCTGAACCAGTTGCAATCGCCGAACCGTCTTCAAAGGCAGCCCCATGTAGAGTGCATTGCAGTAATCAATACGGGATGTTACCAGTGCATGCGTAACTGTTATGAGGCTCCGTTCATCCAGGTAGGGGCGTAGCTGATATATTTTCCGCAGCTGGAGAAAGGCACCCCTGGCCACCGAGTCCACCTGGGCTTCCAGAGTTAGACCAGGGTCCAGGAGCACCCCCAAACTGCGGATCCTGTCCCTTAGGGGGAGTGCAACCCCATCCAGAACAGGGAAGTGGCCCTCTAACCTGTCTGGCGAAGCACCCACTAACAGCACTTCCGTCTTGTCTGGATTGAGTTTCAATTTGTTAATCCTCATCCAGTCCATTATCTGGACCAGACACGAGTTCAGCACACAAACTGCCTCACCTGGATTGGTGGAAAACGAGAGGTAGAGCTGAGTATCATCAGCATATTGCTGAGTCCTCAGCCCAAACCTCCTGATGACCTCTCCCAGTGGTTCCATGTAAATGTTGAACAGCATGGGAGACAGTATAGAGCCCTGAGGAACCCCATGACATAAATGCCACGGGGCAGAGCAACTGTCCCCCAGCACCACCTTCTGGACACGGTCAGCCAGGAAGGAATGGAACCACCGCAAAATGGTGCCTCCGACTCCCAACCTGGCCAGCCTATCCAGAAGGACACCATGGTCGATGGTGTCGAAAGCCGCTGAGAGGTCCAGGAGTATCAACAGGGTTGCACTCCCCCTGTCTCTCTCCTGGCAAAGGTCATCATACAGGGCGACCAAGGCAGTCTCTGTACCAAAACCTGGCCTGAAACCAGATTGAAATGGATCCAGAAAATCCGTTTCATCCAGCAGTGCCTGGAGTTGCCCGGCCACCACCCGCTCCAACACCTTGCCCAAATAAGGGAGGTTCGCTACTGGACGGTAATTAACCACCAGCCCTGGGTCCAGGTTAGGTTTTTTAAGGAGTGGCCTAATTACTGCCTCTTTTAAGGCAGCAGGGACCACTCCCTCTCTTAATGAGGCGTTTACAGCTTCCTGGACCCAGGTGCGAACTCCCCTGGCAGATCTTTCAATTAGCCAAGAAGGGCAAGGGTCGAGTGGCATAGTGGTAGCACAGACAGAACCAAGCACCCTGTCCACATCATCGGGTCTCAATAATTGAAACTCATCCAATAATACTGGACCTAAGTACGGCACACTGGACACATCCCTTGATTCTGCACCAATAGTGGAGTCCAATTCCCTGCGAATCTGAGCGATTTTTTTCCTCAAAGTGGACAGCAAACTCCTCACAGCGGGCTGCCGAGTGGTCCAGAACCTCCATCGTATTTCTCGGTTGAAGAAGGTCCCAGACCACCCGAAACAGCTCCGCTGGATGGCACTCTGAAGAAGCAATACGGTTTGTGAAATATTGCCTTTTCGCAAACCGTATCGCCACGGAATAGGCCCGATAATGGGCTCTAAGCCGTGTTCGATCAGACTCACAGTGATATTTTCTCCACTTGTGCTCCAGCCGTCTCCCCTCCTGCTTCATTGCCCGCAGCTCAGATGTATACCAAGGAGCTGTCTGGGCTCTGCGTAAGGGGAGAGGGCGCTTAGGTGCAATCGTGTCAACCGCCCGGGACATTTCCCTATTCCACAGGGTGACCTGAGCTTCGACAGGAGCGCCGGCCATATCAGATGGATAATCCCCCAGAGCTTTCAGGAAACCATCTGGATCCATTAGTCTCCAAGGGCGGATCATCTGAATAGATCCCCCACCCTTGCAGAGGGTAGAAGAAGCTAATAGCCTAAACTTGACCAGAAAGTGGTCTGACCATGACAATGGAGTTAGAACCAACCCCTCCACATCCAGACCACCATCCTCCAATCCCGTTGAGAAGACCAGGTCTAAAGTATGGCCCTTCTCATGTGTTGGGCCGTTGACATATTGAGACAGCCCCATGGTTGTCATGGCGGCCATGAAGTCCTGAGCCGCCCCATTCAAGGTTGCCTCAGCATGGATGTTGAGGTCCCCCAGTACCAACAGTCTGGGGGTCTGCAACACCAGGTCCGAGACAACCTCCGTCAGCTCAGGCAGGGAGACTGTTGGTACGCAGCAGGGTGGGCATTACACCAACAGAATCCCCAATCTGTCTCGTGAGCCCAACACACTGTACAGGCCCTCCAGGCCTCCTCCCAAGGAGATAGGAAGTCTGGTCAAGGAGATAGAACTCCTGTAGACTATAGCAACTCCCCCTCCCCGACCCTTCAAGCGACACTGGTGCTGGACCGAGTACCCAGGCGGGCATAGCTGGGAGAGGGGGACAACACCCTCCTCTCCCACCCAGGTCTCGGTAATTAGTGTCTCAAAGATGGAGCAATTAAAACAGACTGAGACAATGGAAATAGGAATGGCAGTTCTTCACTAAAAGAGGATAAAAGACATATTTGCTCTACAGTTATTTGGGAATGACTTCTCTCTCTGAGGTTGCCCGCCTACCCGCAAGGTTGGCAGAGGTGGCACAATGCCATGGTGGGGTTACCTGGGGTGCTGGTGGGCTCTCCCGCTGCTTTCACCCCTGGAACCCTCTGATCTTATCCATGAGTTTTATTATCCGCAGGGTCTCTGGGAACCAATCCCCCCCAGATATGAGGGCCCTACTGTATAGACACCAGAGACTGTGATTTGTTGCCTGTTTTGCTTTGTAGTTTTCCCATGAAGATTGTTATTGGCTGCCATTAGAGCTGCTTGGCTTTTCCTCTTATTGTGCATAAGCTTTGATCTGTATTTATCTTCAAGTTTGCACCCCCCTCCAACCCTGCTTCCAATTTAATTTAAGCCCTTCCTATAGAGCAGTGATGGCAAACCTTTTAAAGACTGAGTACCCAAACTGTGACTCAAAACCCATTAATTTTTCGCAAAGTGCCAATACAGCAATTTAACCTGGATAAAGGTGGCTGTGAAGGAATGATGTCTGGTGCTCACAGAAAGGGCTCTGAGTTCCACCTTTGGCACCCATGCCATAGATTCGCCCATACTGCCAATACTGCTATAGAGCCTCTTTATGCAGTGGCCAAACACATCCTTCCCTGTGAGTTACACTCCAATACTTGCCAGTAGTCCATCTTCCATGAAGCATAGCCCATAATCCCAAAATCCAAATCCTTCATGTTGGCAACACCTTTGCACCTCACTGGGAGTATTTCCCTTTCCCTTTCCCTTTCTATACCTCTTCTGATTACTGGTAGAGAGGTTGCACCCGGGGGTGGTGGTGGTTATTTTTGTCTTTATTCTAGCATCCAGAATAGATTAATCAATTCCCAATATATTCCCATGGGAAACTGTGTTTTGTAAGAAAAAAAAAATGTAAAATGAAGTTACCCATAGGCTCCAGAATGGATTAATCCATTTTCAATGCATTCCTATGGGAAAATGTGTTTCGTAAGACAAAAATTTTAGAGCAAATTGAATTATAGAATGAATTAAATTTGTTTTAGGAGGTACCACTGCATCCGGGCTTCAAAGCCCTTGAGTTTCCTTCGCAGTCTGATGCTATTCCCACCCCCTTGATATGGCATTTGTTTTCACATGAATGAGAAGAAAGGAATGTGAATATCTGTCATATCCCTAATCTGTCCTCCAGAGAGACAGAATATTTGTTGGGTTCATGGATCTTCCAGACATATTTCAGTTTCAGCACCATGCATCAGGGAGTCAACTACTCTTCATCATTTTTTAGGCTGTGGATTCAGTTCTTTGCTAAGTTTCATGTCCTCCTACAGGGTCTTCTACATGTCTCTTGCGTGCCAGATGCCTCTTCAAGAATCCGAAATAAGTTCTTCAGTTCCACTGGTAAAGAATCTCCCCCCTCTCCCCTCTGCTCCTTACTTGTGTGTCTCTTCCATAATACTTCCTCCACTGTACTTGTGCTCTCCTCTGCTTTTTCTTACTGTTCCTGTACCAGAACTGCCTCCCTTGCTACCAAATGTTCAAGAGTTCTGTCTATGCACTCTTTGAGCCTTTTCACACGACCCCTAAGATCCGCTGGCCACTTAAATTCGGACCAGAGATCTTGGGGGTTCGTTGCTCTTCATGTGTCCCCACCCCTCCGCACTTCCTTGCTCCTGTCTGCGTGAGGGGAGGGAGAAAAAAACGGACAAAAGAATGCAGGCTCACCTCCTTCTGCCAGTCCAAGCTGCCCCAAGCCCCGTCGTCATCCAGATTCCTTCTCTTAAAGGGGTGGGAGGCAAAAAACAACAACAAACAGAAGCGAGGAGAGCCCGGCACTCTAGGATATATCCGGATCTGGGATTTTTCACCCTCTGAGAGCAGGTACCTGAAAAGTGCGCTGGGACGCGCTTAGGTGGGCGTGGTCACACTTAATTTTCTGTAAACTCCGGAGCTGGTGGGGAAACAATTTTAAGCTCCGGAGCTGGGAGCCATTTGTGGCGGAGTTTAGGGATCGTGTACAAATACCCTTTATCATCTCTAACAGCCTTAATTGTGGTCACGGTTTGCTTCTTTTGTTTTTTCTTCCAACATCACCACCAGTCTGCCCTTGCTGCATATGTACTGTATTTTGGACTGTCATAGAAGTATCTCCTCCCTCCATAATCTAAGTTCCCTTTTGAATTTCATGTGTTTCTAAATGATTGTCCTTTTCTTTGTCTTGCCTATCATGAAGGGTGCTCTCTGCCTTTATTTCTTTGATCTCCCCTTTTCTTTTATCTCTTCCTCCACTGGACTTTATCCTAACTACCTCCCCTTACGATTTCCCTCCATCAAACCCTTGTTCACTATCCCTGTTTGCTTACTCCCTGAGGTCTGTTTCCATTTTAATCATCTGTGGTCTATTAGGAGTCATAAAAGAGAAAGATGGTCAGAGTGTAAGACTGAAACTTTGGAGATCCAGGACCTAACTTCTCAAAGGTGTGTTGGGTTAGGGTTAGGGTTAGGGTTAGGGTTAGGGTTAGGGTTAGGGTT
>JAHTLZ010003307.1:3758699-3769277 GCA_023846285.1 Phrynocephalus versicolor
GGGTTAGGGTTAGGGTTAGGGTTAGGGTTAGGGTTAGGGTTAGGGTTAGGGTTTCAACAGTTTAGTGTAGGGTAGAAGTGGAGAACATTTTTTTTTACTGGACATTTTGGACCTCACACTCCCAGTAATCCCACCTGACATGGTCAGTGGTAATCATTATAGGAGCAATCCAAAACTTCTGGAGGACCAAACGTTACCAATCTGGTGGAGGCTTTCAAGATTATTTTATGTGGAACTCAAGTCTGTGATTAGATGATGATTGGTGGTAGGACCAATGAACCAACATTAGTTGCATTATGTATACAAGAACTGAACATATGATCAACAACAAAGCTGTTTCTAAAAGGACTTGCACATTTTGGTACATTTTCCCACATAGCTTCCAGTTGAATTGCATGAAAGAATCTAACTTGAACACCCATATGTTATAAGAAAATTTACACTGAAATACCCAGCTGGGAAAGGATGTGACATTTTTACAAAGAGTTACATCTTCAGTTATTTAAACTAGTTTTACATAGTTTGATTTATAACTCTGAGTTACTATAGCTCTGAGAGCTAAGAAAAGTATTAGATGTATCACACAATTGCTTTTTATGTTCAGCCATTTGTAATGTCAGCTTTGATGGAAAGACTACAGAATGCTCGGGAAGTGAGGTATTTCTGTGGCTTTCCTTATGCTCAGAGAGGAATGATAAGTCAAGAATGCACTCCGGGAAATGAAAATCTACAGAAGCTAGCAGCTGGCATAAATGTCACTGGTTCATTCTGTGAAGCTAACCCAATTGCACAAATGGCTACATCTTGATTCTGTTTTGCCTTTTCACAATTGCTGACAATCAAATGAATCAAACACAGAGCTACAGTGACAACAGGTTATCCTTCACCCAGTATCATTGGAGGATAAAGCGACTGTGCTGCTAGAATGCAATGTAAGCCATGATTCCTGCCTGTACTAGGTAAATCTTGCCAAAGTATTGTTTATCACATAACTGTGAACAGGTAGTAGAAAGCAAGACCAGATTTCATAGCTGTGGATGCTGCAACGTGATAGTACACTTGGATGTTTTCATTTGTTCAACATACACATCCCATGAAGAAACTTATTGCAGGAATAGGACTGAATACCTAGCAAAGGTATCTTACATTGCATTGCCTAGACAGGGGACCCTCTTATAACAAACAGTTTGTATAACATAAAATCTGTACAACATAAAAAATTCCAGAGATAGGGGAAAGTTGCTTAACAGAATCACCTATGGGGCGAATCCGTACAACATAAAAAAGGTCATGATTAGGGATTACTCCATTTTCAATGCATTCCTATGGGAAATTTATATAAAGAGAAATTTGCTTAACAGAATTTCATTTGGAATGAATTAATACCTTTATACAAGGTACCACTGTATTACATCTTTCCTTCCTCATTCTTGATAAGGAACAAGATGCTCAAGAAGATGTTTCAACAGTAACTTCTCTCCCATTGTATCTCAGTTCTGAAAGGACATGATCAAAGGACAGTCTTTCACATTTTTCTTTAACCTCTTTGAAGATAGGTGTTGGGAATCACCTGCTGCTTTCAGTCATCACATGCCTATTCAGAAGCAAGTCAAGAAGAAATTCAGAAGCAAGTCAAGAAGAAATTCAGAAGGCCTTGGCTGCAGGAAGCTCTGCTAATGTCAAGGAGATCTTCCACATAATTTCTAACAGGAGAAATGCTGCAGCACCCATAGAAGGCTTGTTATGAAAGGAATGGTACTTTGCACATGGTTCAGGTCATTCTCTTCATATGACTTCCCAGCCCACATTTCAAAGGCAAGATCCATAAAACAATGGGACAGAGACCGATTTATGAGATTATACTTTTAAAAATGCCTCTCTTCTTCCTCTCAGAATGATTGCCAATGAATGCAACAGGCAGTGAGAAGCAGAATTGAACTACTCTGGATGGCGAGCCACTTTGTCAATATATTTTGTAACACTGATAGAAACTGTAAATCAATCTTCCATATCCTGTTGCCCAGAAGTAGTGCTGGTTGTGGATGATGGTTCATGCTAAATTGCCATGCTAGCTGGGGATCAGGAGAACTGTAGCCCAGCTCTTCTGGAAAGCACCAGATTAGGGAAAGCTGCTATTAATCATTCCTAGCTTCATAACAGAAAAAAAAACCTAGGAAAAACTAAGATGAAGACTTTCTGATCAGGATTTAAGCCTTAGATTGGAAACCTTGATCATTAGCCAGGCTGGCTAGCACTGAAATGGAATCCAACTGTATTGGGAGGGGCAATAATGCTTTGTCCCTGTTTAAAAACATCTCCACCTGTTTCCAATAACCCGTTTCTCCATTAACATTTGCTAGAAAAGGGCTCATATCCTAACTCATAGCTCAGCTTTTACCACAATGACACCACCATCAGGAGAAAATTGCCACTGATTAAAACCAGGTTGTTGCTGATTAAAGGTGGTTTGGGTGTGTGGGACATCATGTGCAACGTGATAAAATCACATGCACACTGTAATTACTATGGGAAGTCTTTAGTTTGCTTAATTAGGTACCACTGTTCATATCATCACTGTTGCAGACAGAGTGGTACAACAAGAATTCAGCTAATGAGCAGTTTCCTATAGGAGCTGGAAAGTTATGATACAGTAAAGGTCAAGATTCCTATTTATCTTCCTTTGAAATATGTTAATATACTTCCTGATATGCTTACAGAAGAGAAGGGAAGCAGTGCTTATTGATTTTTATTCCCCTCTCCACTTAGGAACTTTCTTCAGATATACTTTAAAAATTGATCTTTACAATATATATAACATCTAATATGATGGATGCGATTTTAGAGGAAGTAGCTGCATTAGTCTGTTCAAACATACCAGGCAAAATCCAAAGAAACAAAACAAAACAAAACAAAGAAAAATATGTAGCACCTAATAATATTATATTTTAACATAAGCTTTCATGGATCAAGTCCATATGTCTGAAGAACTGGACTTGATCCACAAAAACTTCCTTTAAAATACAATAGTGTTTAAGATGCCATGCTTTTTATTTTGGCTTAGATCTAGTATCTGAATATTGTGAATGCTATTCTTGACCTTTAGCATCAAAGCATCTTCAGACAACCATCGGACACACAATTTTAGAGGGCCACTGAACACAGCCTGATGTTTTCCAAAGATGTGGCACACACAGGCAAACAGGACATGGGCCTAGATGAAGAGTTGATTTATTTCAAGCTCCTAATTAGGTTTAAATCACTGTTCTTCCTCCTGTCCAAGGAAGGAATAGCTTGCCTTGCACATGTTGCAAGAAGGAAATTTAAAGAAATCAATAGAAGAGTAAATTAGAGTACTGCCCTTAATTGCAATGTAAGCAAATCGTGTTTTCAGGAGCTCTGAAACCTACCAGTGTGGAACCCTCTGGAATGAGTCAAACTTTGCTCTCAGTTTTGCATTCGATGTTATGTAACGTTTAGACGTGCCACAAGCCTGAAGAGTCCTGGCCTTTTTCTTTAAAAGTAACTGTTTCATAAATGAGCTGTGAGAAATGAGAGTGGGAAAGAACTGAGCTTACAGCAGAAAAGTTAGGAAAAGTTGGAAGGCTTTGCTGGGAGATAGCATTCTTCTTGAGAAAGAAGGGTGGCTGTTCTGAGCATCAGGGCCTGAAACAGAAATGTAGGAGGCAAATACGATTCATGATAAAAGAGCAGTGAGAAGCCAACTGATCTCTCAGTACCAAGAAATTCCATCAAGTTTTACAGTAGGACTAGTAAAGGTTTATCCTTGTACTTGTTTATGGCCTTCTTCTATTGTGGATGTACCATTACAGGTATTGGTGGACTACTTCCATTCCTGGATTACAATTCTCATCATTTTTGCATCTCTGGCCAGGCTGAATATAGATGGTAGATCTTGGAGTTCAACAACATCGCACTGAGAATAAATCCCCCAGTTGAACTTGTAGGAAATGTTCAGTGGCCATTGTTGACTTCATCTATGTACATGACAAGAAAAAATAAAACCCAATGCATTTCTAGAAAGCTTGCTTTAAAATAAATGGTTTATAAAGGAGCTGTAGGGAATAGAGATGGGCACGACCAGGAATTTTTTTTTCGAGTTATCGTTTTTCGGGACGGGTCCGTTTCGGCTCGTTTCCGTTTTTCCCGAAATTTTTCAAAAATTTGTCATTTTGTGGTGTCATTTTTCGTCTGTCGTTATACTGGTTGGGGGGGGGTAGCGGGCTCCTGGAGGCACCTCTGTGGGATGGGTGCCTCCTCTGGCCCGCTATAAAGGGAAAGCGGGCTCCTGGATGCACTTCTTTTTTTTGGGGGGGTGCCTCCTCTCCTCACCCGCTAGGAAGGGAAAGCAGGCTCCTGGAGACCCCTCATGGTATGGGGGTCTCCTCTCCTCACCTGCTGCAAAAGGGCATGCATAGCCATATGGATATGCATACCAAGTTGCACGCAGAGACACAGCAGACTGGCAGAGGCACCCCTCTTTTTGGGGTGCCTTCCCTGCATCAGTCAGGCCTCGGCGGCATGGTTTGCATGGCACACATGCTGCCGAGCCGAGCCTGCAGGAGTCACCCAGAGCCACAAGTGGCGGACTGGCAGACTCTCTGCACCCGCTGTGTCTCACTAAGAAGGGAATTGTACTTGCGTGTAGTGCAATGCAAGTACAGATCTGGCTTAGGCAACAGGGTTAGCACAAGGGCTAGGGTTAGGCTAGTTATGGGTGAGGTTAGGGTGAGTATTTAACTGGCAGAGGCACCCCTCTTTTTGGGGTGCCTTCCCTGCATCAGTCAGGCCTCGGGGGCATGGTTTGCATGGCACGCATGCTGCCGAGCCGAGCCTGCAGGAGTCACCCAGAGCCTGGAGATTACACATCTCTATCATGGTTTGTAACCTGTGATGGAGTTTTCCACCAGGAATCTGTCCAATCTCCTTTTGAAGGCATCCAGGCCAGATGCCATCACCACATCCTGTGGCAGGGAGTTCCATAGACTAACAACGCGCTGGGTGAAAAAAATTTTTCTTTTGTCAGTTCTTACTCTCCCAGCCCTCAATTTGAGTGTATGTCCCCTAGTTCTGGTATTTTGGGAGAGGGAGAAGAGCTTACCTCTATCCACTTAACTCATGCCCTGCATTATTTTGTATGTCTCAATCATATCCCCCCTCAGGCACCTTTTTTCCAGACTAAAGAGCCCCAAATGTTTTAGCCTTTCCTCATAAGGGAGGTGCCCCAGCCCAGTAATCATTTTAGTCGTTCTCTTCTGCACCTTTTCCAGTTCCACTATGTCTTTCTTGAGACCAGAATTGTACACAATATTCCACGTGCGGCCTTACTATGGTTTTGTATAATGGCATCCTACAGATGACTTGTCAATACATTTGCTTGAAGGTGAAGACTTGTGTATATTTCCTTATTTGCTTATAATTCCTTGAAATGGAAGATTTGTGAATTTTCTTTCTTTACTTCACTCATATTGAGCAACTAACCGAACAGACCAACAGCAGACAAACAACTGACTCAACAGATGAATGAGAGGGAAAGGGCAGCTCCACAGGGCTGAAAGTCCCAGATGGGGACATTTTGCAGCACCCGATCCGAGCAGGCGGCAAGAGGAACAGCCCACACGATCGCAGGTTTTTTTCAGGCTTGGATGAGACTTTGGTGGTTACATCACATCCATTTTGTCTCTCTAAGTGTTGCATTTCAGAGTGGTACAAATCTGCACTTGGCACTGGGGTAGGGTATTTCCTTGTCGTGGTTTGTTCACGGTTTCTGTTCCGTAACAACTGTCACACAACAAAACATTCGTTTCTCTCAGAAAACTATGTCCCAGGTACTGGGTTGGGTGTTACATTCAAAGTGCCCTCCCACCCCAGATGATCACCACCCCCTTGCCCTCCTCCGTTAAATACCAATAAAACAAAACAAACTTCAGAGCCAGGCAAGAGGGATACCAGATGGACAATTAATTAGCAAGCAAAAGGAATAAAGAACAAAGAATGCCTGAAGGCTATCACTCGGAGCATTCCAATTAGGCCATGTGGAAAAAGGAAAGGCTAGCCAGACGAGCCACAGACTCCTTCCCTGCCTGCAAAGATTTTGACGTTTCAGAAGCAAAACATCGAAAAAGAATTTTTAAGCCCCCCCCCCAAAAAAAGGGGAAAGGAAGTGTTTTGTCACTGTACAAGACCGTGAGGTAACAGTTGTCACGAGACAAGTTATCACAACCATGGGAACACTGAAACAGGGACAAAACCACATGATCGAGACTAACGCTGTCACGGTACAAAACTAGTCATGGAACAAAGAAGGATGTGAAGTAACCGCCTTTAAGAAGGCTTCCTGCAGCTCCTTCTCCCTCTTCGCTGCTTTTTGCAGCACCCCACCCACCTGCCCCAATGGTAGTGAGAATGAGAATAGTTGGTGGCTTCAGGGCTGGATGGGAATTTTTGATCGTCATGCTGATTGCTGTTGTATGACTGTGAGTTTTTGCTCATCCCATTCTAACTACTTGGCTAAGCAGGTCATGTTCTCATCGGTCACAACTGGCAGGTATTGCAAGTCTTTTGTTATAAGTGAGATCATTGGACAGTACAGTACCATTAAAGGGAGTTTGGCAGCCTTTGAAAGAATGTTAATTAGTTAGGGATTTGTAGTTTAGCATTAATAAGTTAATAGGTTGTGGTAAATTTACTGAAGGCTGCCTTAGATAATGGAAATCTGCTGAATAAAGTTAGCAACATGTTTCCTGGTAAGAACTCACCTAAAAAAATTATAAGGGCCTGAAGGTCAAGGACAAATCAGGCCAAAGTTTACTTGCACTACAGCAGCCCACCCCCATTTAATTTAGAGGCTGTAGATTAAATTGATTTAATAAAGTTATGGCCCAATTTTAAACCCAATATGACGTGCCACCTGTTTATTTCGAGTCTGGAGGTGCAAAGACATTCAGCAGAAATGTGGGTCTCTCTTTGCAATCAATGGCTGGAATGGATGATTGATTTGTGCTGGATAGACAGATAATCACCTCAGCCAAGCAAAGACCTTCCTAGTCTCTCAAACCAAAAACAGCATGCAAGGCTGCAAACAAAACTCCAATACAATATACATCACAAATGGGTGGGGAGAATACATGTGCTTTCTGACCCTTAGTCCTTTCTGACCTATGCCACACGTCTGCTGAGCCTTCTTGAAAAGGACTTTTGGTCAGCTTCTTCTTCTTCTTCTTCTTCTTCTTCTTCTTCTTCTTCTTCTTCTTCCTCTTCCTCTTCCTCTTCCTCTTCCTCTTCCTCTTCCTCTTCTTCTTCTTCTTCTTCTTCTTCTTCTTCTTCCTCGTCCTCCTCCCCCCCACGGCCCATTGGTGGGTTCCATTATAGTTCCTCCTCTAAAATATCTAAAAGAAAAAGGTAATTGATACAGCAACAAAGACTTTGTATCCAGACCCTCTAGCATCATTACCCTGTTTCCTGTGCAATATACACCTGCTGACTTAGAACTACAGTGGACCCTTGTATAACAAACGGTTGGTATAACATAAAATCTATACAACATAAAAAATTCAGGAGTTAGGAAAAATTTGCTTAACAGAATCGCCTGTGGGTGAATCCGTACAACATAAAAATGGCCGTGATTAGGGATTACTCCGTTTTCAATGCATTCCTATGGGAAATTGGTATAAAGGAAAATTTGTTTAACAGAATTTCATTTGGAAGTTGGAACAAATTAATTCCTTTATACAAGGTACCACTGTAGTTGGGTGGAAAGCATGGTTTTAGAAGTTCCTCTTATTTGAAGTAACTGATACACAGAGTGTGTGACTATGTCCATGTGATCTTGAGGCTATCTATCCACTTTAAGGATATTTTCCTTAACCAGGAATTTCAAAGCTCTTGTTTAATTCCATATTACTTCATAAACTGCTCCACACATGCAGTCACATGTTAACAAACATGATATCAAGGGGGGAAAGCAGGTACTTAACAATGAGCAAAGAGAGTGACCCTTTTTGAAGATGTTTAAAAATGTCAGTCTGAATAGCAATTGCAAGTGAGCCTGGAAATATCTCTCTGGAAGACAGAGAAAGTTGTCATTTCAACTGTTGCAAACACTGGCATATGAACTTTGATTGCTGGCATGTGTGTGTATATCTCATCTCTATCTATCAAGCTTGAAAGATTGAACATGAAAGATGAAACATGAAGGTGATTTCAACAAAAGTCATAGTGGTACAATCGATGATTGTTCGGTCATCTCCCATTTATTTGATAAGTCTAGCAGCTATTCTTAAAAGCTGGAGAGATCAGACATTCCTGGCAGCTCCAGCTAATTCTTTAAACAGAGACACATTCGATTTAGAATGTGGATGTCTTCTCCAAAAGGTTCTTGACAGGCACCTGGCTCAGCAGTCCGAGGTACAAGATGTCAAGCCAACCTCCTCTGTAACACAACATTCTGATCTACT
Organism: Phrynocephalus versicolor; assembly: GCA_023846285.1. Lineage (NCBI taxonomy): Eukaryota > Metazoa > Chordata > Lepidosauria > Squamata > Agamidae > Phrynocephalus > Phrynocephalus versicolor. The sequence goes on from JAHTLZ010003307.1 coordinate 3,767,174, forward strand.
TATTGTGAGTTCAATGCTATCTTAAGCATTTTCTTTCTTTCTTTCTTTCTTTCTTTCTTTCTTTCTTTCTTTCTTTCTTTCTTTCTTTCTTTCTTTCTTTCTTTCTTTCTTTGGGAAAAACACAACAATTTGTATAGGCATGGAACAATTGTGAAGAGCTATTTTCCCACAATACGTCAATGCAAATTCTTTGATATAGAATTCATTAGTTGGCTTTGTGTTTTTTTCATGGCTATTGGTGTGCTTTCAGTGAGGTCGGGGTGGGAAAGTAGAAGAAAAGGCTGAAAATATCTAATGGTGGGAGGTGGAGAGGATCAATAAGAAACAATAAAAAGATGAATGGCTTAAGGATTGTTCTTGAGATGAATTAACAAGTATAATAAACTTTGTTCATGCAACACAGAAGGATCACAGACTTACCTTAATGCCTGTTGGCTGACCCATTCTAAAGGCAAAATGTACTCTTTAAAGGAGGGCCAACGGAGATGTGCCTTTTGCAATTTGAATTGTTAGTGATAAAATCAAAATTCTCTCTTGGTTCTGCTGTTGCATAATCTCAGGATTGACTCCACTGACTCATCATAGCAGATTCTTTCTTAAGAAATGACAGCCGTCAGTTTTTTTTAAAACAGCAGAAGAAATATTTATTGACCAGCAAAGACAGAGTGAATGGCTACTCAGGACTGATAACAATTGTAACAGGCTGTACTACCAGAGTGATTATCTCAACATCGGCTCTCCCTCTTCACTCCCTGTCTTTCTGTCTTGCCTTCCTTTTGTTTCCTCAGGAGGCTGATTCTATCTTCTTTTCACAAAAGATATATCCCAGTTGTAATTGGCCTTGGAGCTCTCTAAGACACACTTTCCAGCTTTCTGATTTACTGTGAGGGTGACAATGGCTGCTATCCTTTATTCCTTAAAAATGGCTACCTGTTGCTGCGTGTATTAACTTCCCGTTCTTGATCCTTACATTTAAGACTCCTCCACTTGATTTGACTTGCCAGCCAGCTAAAGTAAGGCAGCAGAAGTGTGGCTCTTTCTTACCTAACCATCAAATCCTGAGATTCCCCCCCCCCAAAAAAAAGGAGTGTTTATATTTTAGACTTTCACACTTGCCCAGCAGTCAACCTCAAATAGAGTCTTGTTTGGAAAATGAAATCCTCTCTCAAGGCAGCCCCACGTAAAGCACATTGCAGTAATCAATACGGGATGTTACCAGTGCATGCGTAACTGTCATGAGGCTCTGCTCGTCTAGGTAGGGTCGGAGCTGGTATATTTTTCGCAGCTGAAGAAAGGCACCCCTGGCCACTGAGTCCACCTGGGCTTCCAGAGTTAGACTGGGGTCCAGGAGTACCCCCAAGCTGCGGACCCTGTCCCTTAGAGGGAGTGCAACCCCATCCAGGACAGGAATATGGCCCTCTAACCTGTCCAGCGAAGCACCCATTAACAGCACTTCCGTCTTGTCTGGATTGAGTTTCAATTTGTTAACCCTCATCCAGTCCATTATCTGGCCCAGACATGAGTTCAGCATAGAAACCGCCTCACCTGGATTGGTGGAGAACGAGAGGTAGACCTGAGTATCATCCGCATATTGCTGACTCCTCAGCCCAAACCTCCTGATGACCTCTCCCAGTGGTTCCATGTAAATGTTGAACAGCATGGGAGACAGTATAGAGCCCTGAGGAACCCCTTGACATAAATGCCACGGGGCAGAGCAACTGTCCCCCAGCACCACCTTCTGGACACGGTCAGCCAGGAAGGAACGGAACCACCGCAAAGCGGTGCCTCCAACTCCCAACCTGGCCAGCCTATCCAGAAGGACACCATGGTTGATGGTGTCGAAAGCCGCTGAGAGGTCCAGGAGTATCAACAGGGTTGCACTCCCCCTGACTCTCTCTCGGCAGAGGTCATCATACAGGGCGACCAAGGCAGTCTGTGTACCAAACGGCAGTCTCGAGTACCACCAAGAATTTTCTTGTATACAATTGGATTTGAGTGTGCCAGCATACAAGCACATTCACTTCTGTCTGCACAATTTTTTGACTTCTGTGGCATGAGTTTGTTTGTTTGTTTGTTTGTTTGTTTGTTTGTTTGTTTGTTTGTT
>JAHTLZ010003307.1:3769287-3782221 GCA_023846285.1 Phrynocephalus versicolor
TGTTTGTTTGTTTGTTTGTTTGTTTGTTTGTTTGTTTGTTTGTTTGTATAGACCACCCAACTTTCCAAAGGAACTCTGGGCAGTTCACAACAAGAAAATCCATATAATTCAGCTATACAAACCCTGCAGTAACAGACTGAAGGTCCTATCTACTTCTAGCCCAGCATTCTGTTTACCAAGTTGACCTTGGGGAAGATTTTACCAAGACATGAATGCACCTACGCCCTGTCTCACCCATTCTGCAGCAACTATGGTAAAGAGACTTACTGAATTTTTGAATGTCCAATTATGTCTTAATTTATTATTATTCAGATAAATGTATGGATGTTTTCCCATGTAAACAAATGTTGGTCCGTGGTATTAAGTCTATAAAATATATTGTTATTAATCTAACTTCTTACTCTTCTGCCTCACCCTTGGCTTGGCCATGATTTAACTGAGGCTATTCACTTGTTACTCAGGTGTTCCACTCCCTGGACACATGGAGGTGCCCTTTGAAACAACCACATTCACATTGGAGAAGGTGATGTGCTGCCATGGATGGGATTAAAAGAGTGGCCTGATACACTGTTCCTAAAGTACAGTATGCACCCTCCCATAGGTCCTGTGGGAATGGGATGACAGTTGAGAAGCTCTCTGATGCTCAATATCCTATTTCTATCTACAAGCTGTTAATTTATTAGACATTTCAATATTGGCAGCAGGGAAGCGTAACCAGCAACCTTCTGGCTACAGTTCAAGTCATCTATGTGGCCTACTAAGATCCTTTGCTTCCGCCAAGACAGTTTTTCCCAGTGATGCTACTGTGAAGCGTAGTATACCAGAACAGCACGCCTTGTTCCCATGCAAAATATCACTCTGGAGGGCTGTCCAGAACGTGTTTCTTCTGAAGAAACAAAGCATCTTCTCCTTGGGTGTCCTGTTTCCAAACAGAATTGACAAGGTTTCTGTGGGAATGACATGAATGTTGGTGTTGGTGGATTTTAGACACCAAAAGGGGAAATTGTTGCCCACCCCCACCTCCCAGTAGGATCGAACGTAAGCAACCTCCAGAACGACTAGAAAGTACATATCCTTGATTTCCAGGGTGCACAGAGTAGTAATCCACCCCAGTTTACCTGTGTGGAACTATGGTGGAAACAATAGTATCAACAGAATGATATTGTTGAAACACATGTGCACACTGGAAATCCCATGCTGCTAGTCACCTGTAATTCTGGGTTCTTTACATATTTACTTCTTATGGACTAGTCTGGTGCAACTGCCAAATACCTATATGCCATTTCCATGGCAAGTGTGAATGAGGCTGCTAGGGATGGCATTCTTCTGTGGGAATAATTAAAATCTCCCTTTGCAGACCCTGCTGACTAAGCTGCTGACACAGGCATGCTAGAGGCTTTTCTTGAACAAGCAGGCAGGTGGCCTTTTACTTCTACTCTAGGAGCTGTTGTGATTGTGATTATGGCACTCAGATGTTCTCATATTCCAAGGATTAGAGCCAAGGGAGTATTTCTATCCAGTTTAGTTCTTCCTTATCCCTCAGAGGCTTATAGTAGCCTAGCCAAGGCTTGAACATTTCTTCTCTGAAGTTTCTACAGGAAAACCTTAATACAAAAACAACAAAAGAGGAAAATATATCAATATACACATTTGTGTGTATTTTGTGTGTGTGTGTGTGTGTGTGTGTGTGAGAGAGAGAGAGAGAGAGAGAGAGAGAGAGAGAGAGAGAGAGAGAGAATGCCCTTGATCCACTTCAGTCCAGGCCTGGAGGACCATCCCCAGAAAGTGCAACTTGGTGTGATGACATCCACCCCTTTGATCTTTTAATTGTGGGGTTCCACGTAGGTCAATGCTATTAAGCATCTAGATGAGGCCACTGGGAGAGGACCTCAGGGGATCTGAAGTGTCATGTCATCACTGATGACACCCAGCTCCATCTCTCTTTTCAACCACCTGCAGGGATGGTGCCCTATCCCTTGAGCACTGGCTGGGGACCATGCTGGAATGGATGGGGAAAAAACAGACTGAGGCTGAAGCTGGAAGTGCTGCAAGTAGGGGCCCCTAGTGTGCGTGGATTGGGAAACTCCCTCTCTTTGGGAAGGTAACTCTCTCCACCAGATATGAGGTTCACAGACTGAGCATTCTTCTGGACCCAGAGCTTGCCATAACATCTCAGGTTGAACCTGTGGTCCACCCTACTTGCTTCCATCTTTAGTGGATTACTGAGCTGCATCCTTACCTCAACACTGGAATTCTCACTACATTGGTTCATGCACTGGTAATCTTGATGTCAGAGTACTGCAATGGTCTCTACATGGGATTGCCTATGAGGCTGATGTGGAAGCTACAACATGTCCAGAATACAGATACAAGATTATTAACAGGGGTGAGAAAACAGCAGCAAATATCCCCCACCTTGGCTGCCCTACACTGATTACCTGTCTGCTTCCACATCTGCTTAATTTAGGGTTTTGTACAGTAGGTAAGGATGCTAACATATAATGGTTTGGGACCTCATTACCTGGTATAATGCTTCCTTCAAATAAGAACAGCCTGTGCTGTCTGCTCTTCCCTGGTAGGTCAGTTGAGAACTCTAACCCTGAGGAAGACACAAAAAAGGCAAAAACTACCTACCTAACTAAACCATGCCTTGTTGGTGGTCACTCCTCGTCTTTAGAATACCTCATCACCCAAAATTTTCCTGGCTCCCTCACTAGGAAATTTTAAATGGTGCATAAAAATGTGGCTATTTCCTTGAGCCCAGGTCATTTTAAGTAAGCGTGGTTTTTAGTAAGCCTCTCAGCTCTGCCATCTGCCCACTTTTAATTTTAATTTTTAATCTTATTTATTTTAATTTTTCTTTGATTTATTGATAGATTGTTTTGGCCATTAATTATTTGATGCTTGCATTTTAATTTAATTTAATTTAAATTATTTGATTGTTTGCATTTAAGTTAGAGCTTTCTCTGGGGTGTGACATTTTTTAGCTAGGGTGACTATCAGTCAGTTCATCAGTGACTCTCTCTGCCTCTGATTTTGAGGAGAGCCACATCTTTCTGCTTCGAAATTTGATTCCCTCCCTTTTCACTTTGCTGTTAGCCATGTAGTCTTGAGTCAGTTAAGGTCTGTTCCTGTAATCCACCATTTTTCCTACAATATGCTTTTGAAAAATCTGTTTAGAACTGTGAGTAAATGAACCCTTTTTATTATTTGACCCACCAGGACCTCAAAATGGGTTATTAAGACCATAAGTGCCAATGGATGAAAACCAAAAGGGCTGGTCTACTCTGAGAAGACTTGAAGCTCTGAACATCCCTGCACTATAATTAAAGCTTTTTAGCCCAACAATTCACACTCTGCCAAGATATATAATTTGTGTGCTTTTTTTAAAATACATTTTTGTAACACAAGGCTTTGAGCACCAATTCCTGCTTTCCAAATGTACTGCGAGCTTTACAAATGTTCAGCTATCCTAGGTGATCAGTCTCCAATCCCATTGGAAGTCTTTCTCAAGTGTTTGTCTACTTAAAATGCAAATCCAACACACGTTTATGGGGATTATGACTGTCAGTGGTTACCAATCATGGGAGCTGTAAACCACCTCCACCATCAAATAAAAGCATGCCTCTGATTTTCAGTTGCTTCAGAAAAACAGCAAGAGAAGACTGTTAACCCGACATCTTGTTTATGGCCTGCCCATAAGAATCTGATTCTCACCAGTGGTGAAACTGGATGCTGAAGGCCATCACTTTTTGGCCTGATCCAGCAGAGATCTTCTTATGGTCTAAATATATGAGAAAGCACAGGTATATCCTGAAGACAGCAAGCCTGCCTTAAAGTAAACACATACAATAAACAAACCTTAAAGTCTACCAATCCCTGAGGCTGTGCCATCAATACCCATTCTCAAGGTCACTTGAACACAATGAACTAAACAAACAGTAAATGGAGGTAATAGGGCTCTGTGGGAAGGAACTGTAGAGAAAGCAGGCATTTTAAAGACGAAGGAGATGAATTTGAAAGACAAGAAGCAGCTGATGTTTGAAAGAGGGCAATGGGGAGATAAAGGGAAAATTTTAAGAGCAGCAATATTGAGTTGGCAGAATAAAGTACATTATAATAATAAGTTTAGAACTGCATTGCTGGAAGGGACCCTGTGGACCATCTAGTCCCGCTCTTCTCAAGGAGGCAGAGTGAGGAATTGAACTCCCAACCTCTGGCTCCACAGCCAGGGACCTAAACCACTGAAGAATGCCCACCCACACTGCTTCTGTTGCTTTCTGTGTTCTAGCATCCAGGATTGATAGTGCTCTGTTAACTATGTAGGGTACAGAGGTTCTCTGTCTATCAAGCTATCAGTGTCTTTTGGGAGGGCTGGGTCCTCTGTGGTAGGGCTACATGTCTTACTTCCTTGTTTTTCTGGTAGAAGGCTATGATGACCTGAGGCTTCATGTTTGTTTATTAGGTCTGGTTTCTTCTTGTTGAAGCAAGTCAATTTCATCTTCATTCTCTAAGGTGGTGAACCTACAGAACTCCAGATGTTCTGGACCACAACTCCCAGAATTCCAAGCCTGTATTGTCAATGGCAAAGGATTGGGAGTTGTGTTCCAAAACATCTGGAGTGCCAAAGGTTTGCCACCACTGCTCTAAGTGGAACTCATCCAGGTAGGGCATGGTGAGCATATTTTGCTTTTTAAAAATTGAGAAACTGGAGAGACTTTCAGGTTTCTTTTCTTCTTCTCATAGCTCTGTTCAGCCAATCCTAAACTGCTTTTGAATCTCCCAAAAGAAATTAAGTGGGATCCTGGTAAGACCATCTCATAAATCAATTAATAGCTCAAGCACTGGGAAATCATTCTGTCAGGCTCATTGATTATAGTGTTGCAGGCAATGGGAACACAGAATATGACCAGCAGTACATTCTGCAAGGAGGCAGCAGAGTTTGGGGTGGGGGTGGGGCTGATTGTCTCTTGTTTAAATCATTTAATTAATTTATCTAAAATATTTTAACCCACCTTTCTCCTAAAAAGAAGCCAAGGCAGCTTGAATAATTAAAAACACAATCTTTATAGAAGAATCAATGACATTACATCAAAAATCTTAGGTAAAAGCATTGTTAAAAACAGATATAAAAGCAACAAATATAAATCATCCTGTAGATTGTCTTCTAGATAGTCAACGACTAAGGAAACACCTACCTGAAGAGAAGGGCCTTTGTCTCTTTTCAGAAAGAAAGCAAAAATGGGGCCAATCTTCTGTGGGAGGGAGTTCCAAAGTCTGGGTGCAGTGACAGCGAAAGGTTTCTTCCATATTCCCACCAAACACCTATGAGGATGGTGGGACTGAGAGAAAGGCCTCTCCTGATCACCTTAAATCTCAGACAGGCCCATAAAGGAAGACAGAGTCTTTGAGATGCGTGGACCCAGGCCATGCAAAGCTTTGTAGGTTAAAACCAGGACTTTGAATTGTGCCCAGAAAACAGATCAACAATCAGTGGAGCTGCTGTAACAGGGAAGTTGTATGTTCCCTGTAACTATCCCCAGTGAACAATCTGGCTGCACTGTTTTGGACCCGCTGAAGTTTCCAAACAAACACTTTCCAAAAGTAGCCCCACGTAGAACATGTTATAGTAATCCTGACTGGATGTAACTAAGGTATGGGTCATTTGGCTAGACCTCTTCGGGAGTGGAAACAAGAAGCATACTAGTTTTAATTATGCAGGTAACTCTGGCCACCCCCAAAACCTGGGCATCCAGGTTCAGAGATGAATCCAGGAGCATTCCCAAACTGTGCACTTGTGTTTTCTGCAGAAGAATAGAATAGACTAGAAATGTATTGTCATTGTGTGCATATACACATTATATACACACAACAAAATTCACAGGCACCCAGAGACCCTGTTCTGCACAAGCGGCATCCCTCTTCCTCGATCTGCCTTTTGACTGGCCAGAAGTACCTCAGTCTTGTCTGGATTAAGTTTCAGTTTATTTGTCCTCATTCAGTCCATTATTGATACCAGACACTGGACTAAAGCCAAAACAGCTTCCTTAGATTTTGATTTGGGGGGGGGGGAGGAGAGAGAGATAGAAATAACAGAGGTTTAAATAACACATTTACACTAGATCCTTCTGTAGATGTTTTTTTTTAAAAAATACAACTATACAAAATGTGCTGTGGCTGTGGAGGTGCATGCATGTTTCAACATCTTCAGCTCCTAATACCTCAAAACTGGCAATGCAGAGGACTGTCTAAAGGGGGGATTCAACTAAGCCCACTTTAGATGCCCCCTTCAGAGCTTTTTGTTCAGGACAGGAGTTTGAGTGGAGTCAGCACACAATGTAGTTGGTGATGCAGTGGAGCTTGGAACTGCACGTGCATGAACGCACACATACATTCACGCATGCACGCATGCACGCATGCACACATGCACACAGCTTTATGCTCACACATTCTGTGACTCCCTACCTAAAGCTATAGTTAAATTTCTGCCCTGTGGAGGTAAGCCTACAACTCCCTTTCATCTCATCACATCTGCTTCCCCTAGACTTTTTCCTCAGCTTATTATAAGGCTATGAAACACTGGCAGTCTGATTTGTAACAGTGTTTCTCAAAATTCCACCAGCATTCCCATCGAGTAGCATATCAGCCTGAATTTTGTATTGTCCCCTGATGAATTTCATGCATTCCCCCCCCACACACACACACCTCAAAATATGCTTTATGTTTGTCTAATATACATTTTTCTACATTTCCCCATTGTTGGCTAAATAATGGTTATGGCCCCTTTTGAAAGAAATTAGTTTTTCAAATATATTCATAGTTTTCTGCACATTGGTTCTTAGGAACTATATCATATAAACGTTGGAGATGCATGCTTTTGCAAGACGAGATGTACTGTATTTGATCTTGTGGCTAATCTCTGGAGGTATGAAATTGGTACTTTTGTAGGAGAACATGAACCAAACACTGCGTTTCCCATCCATAAGCAGAAATCCCCATGAGGAATAAAGATGTTTCAACAAAATGTGTATTTTCTCACTTTCATACATTTTCCGTCCAGTAGCACAGTTCCCTCAGAGTCATTTGCCTCAGCAGTTAAGAATTTCAAGTCAAACCTGTTTAATTTTAAGTCAAGGCTGGTCCTACTTGCTAGGGTTCGTCACCAAAATGTTCAAAAACACGAACACACTTAACCTTTCCCCATCTACAAATGGAGTTGGAATGGAGATATTTCTTGGATTCCATCCCCTCATTGTACACACTGACTAATTAGCTACTTTATAAATTTATGCATGAATCTATTCATTTTAGAGATAGTATGTTACCTCTTTAAAGCAGCCATGCTCAACCTTCTTGGCCACAACCATAAATGCAATGTGGAAGAAATGTGGGCCAAATCAGGATTGTCTACGTTGTATAATGAATATTATAAGTTGGTGTCTGGAGAATTGTTTCCAGTCTGTGGCTCCCTGCTAATGTGCCAGCCCCCCACCCTACCCCTGGGGGGGGGAGTTTCATATGGCTATTTTAGAGTTTCGACCAGTGGTTCTCAACTTTTGGGTCCCCAGATGTTCTTGGACTGCAGTTTCCAGAAGCCTCCACCACTCACTGTGCTAGAAGGGATTTCTGGGAGTTGAGGTTCAGGAACATCTGGGGACCCATAGGTTGAGAACCACTGGTTTAGAGTATGGAGAAATAAGGTTAGGCACTTAGTCTTATTCAAGATTTAACATGAGAATTAAAAAAGTACATGAGACTGCATTGGCCCCAGCCTCTTCTATCGTTGTTTGAATGAAGAGTAGCAAGCCTGAAGCAGACAGCTTACTCTTTAGGCAGGCATTTTCCACATAAGCCCTTAAAAATCAGGGATGAGAATCATACATAGAACCTTTGCCCATATATGAGGCTCTTGGTTTCAGGGTCATCGATTTTCATGTGATAAATGGGAAAATAGTGGGGGAGTGCTCTTTTCCTCATCTGTTGAGTTAAATTGTACAAAAAGCGTCAAGAAGCCTTTTCAGCATCAGCCAGTGAGAAGGCCTATAAACATAATAAATTTGTGAACATGTAATGTTAGAAATCTGTGGAAGGACCATTTTTATCCACCCTTGTGGTTCAAAGGTTTGAAACAAAATCATACTGTGGGTACTGTGGTGCAAAAATGCTCCACAGTACCTACGTGTGTGGGTGAAAACTACATTTTTACCATTTTTTACATTTTCTAATCATTGTAACATTTTTATACAGTATAAGATGTATATTTTGAAAATTTATCTTGCAGAATCTGGATTTTACCTGAACATGTGTTTCTCTTCATCTGTGCTATGTGGGTTTTTGTGAGGTTTTTGGGTTTGTGTGTGTTGTCTATATGTGTGACTGCTTTTGTGCTGGCTTATTTTGGTGTAGTGTGAATTTTGTCTTGAGCTTTTAGAATGGGTTCTCTGTGGGTTTTGCTGACTTCTATTGTTGTGTCTTTGTTGGCTTCATACAGGAGCTTATGTGTGATATTGGACAACTTAGTTTTTTTTTAAATCTTAGGCACAGCATGTGTGTTGTACATGTTTTTGACTGGTCATAACTACCATGGCCAGTCAAAGGCCTTTTTGTGAGAACATCCACAACACATGCTCAAAATTCCACAAGCATCTATCACCCTCAAAAAGCCCCTCTCTACACCAACCTGCACAAAATGGCAAGGGAAGAGAAACACACCTGGTTTTTATGCCTACTGCAGCATTCTTTGCTTTGTCCTCACCAGAAACTCTCAGGAACAACCTGACTTGTTTATGGCCATGCTTCTGTTTATTCCCTGTTTGACCCACTGCCTTGGAATATGAATTATTTACAGATTTACTGTTTGGCACTGGACTCTGACAGTTCTTTCATGCCCAATGAAATTCTGTTTATGGCTGCTCAGGGCTTGACATGGACTGACTGGCCTTAATCTATCCAAAATGCCTGCCTCCAGATACCTGCTGCTGTTCTAATGGCTGAAACAGATGGTGCTGCAAAGTACCAAAATGGAAAGGAAGGGGGGGGGCAAATGGTCCTTTATAAGTGGGTTGATGAACCCATAGGTTATAGTACTTAAGTACTGTAGAAGTTCTGTATTAAGAGACAGAAAAACGGAGGAACTTCCATTTGAGTCTGAGAAGGAGAGAGAGTCTATGTGAGAAAAAGAGATAGAGGATCTAAATCAGATCTATATCTAGTGGGTCATTACAAGAAGGAAACACACCTTCTTGTAATGACCCACACATGTTTCAGCTAAATAGTCCTCTCCCAGAACAGTGACTAGTATTCATTTTCTCTTCATGGAGTGTGGGATCTTTGTTGGTCAGAGCACTGCAGTCAGATTCTGGCTAGCTCTTGCTTATATGCATACAAACTGCAGATTGCTTCATAGCTTTTGACTGGATTCTGCTCATGCAAAGGATTGCTGGATCCCCCTGTGTGAGCAGTTAGAAAGGAGGAACTATCCACAGAACAGACTGTTACTTGGCAGGCAACTGGATATTAGCAAGTAAACGCATGACTAGCAATGAGTTATTGTCAAGACTTGCACTCAGCCCAGTTTATAAAGAAACGGAAAAGATACAGAACACTGAAATACCATTTGCAAATGAAACCAAATCCGGGTAAGCAACAGACACACACCGCTGAGCTTATCACCTTTCAGATAAGCTGGCTAAGTCCAAGACCTCTTTCTTCCAGGCATATGTCAGAGTCTGTGGGTTCTTATTTAAGCCTCTCCTGGCTTTATTTTCTGAGGCCAGTATTTGAGGATTCTGTATGTCCCACAGTGCCTGATGCTAGAAGTGATGCTAGAAGTGATGCTAGAAGTGACAGAAGTGCCTGATGCCAGGGCCACCAAAAAGCAGAATTCCACACCTTCATGGGGCATGGGCTCTTTCAGATTAATGAATGTTGATGATATATAACAATTAATTAGCTATACTGTAAGGTAGCATGAAAGAAAGCTGTATACCTGGGACACAAATAGGAAATGCATTGACCCTGACAGAAACAATGGTTCAAATGGGCCTCCCTCAGCTGGAGCAATAGGGGATAATTGATGACCCTCCAGATATTGTTGGACTCCAACTCCCAGCAGCTCATCCTGCATGATTAATAGTTAGGGATGATGGGATATAGCAAATGAACAAGAGCGCCCCCCCCCCCGACTACTCAGGGAATCAATGAATGAGTAACAAAGAGAAAGATATTTTCATTACAAAAGCAGCAAAGTAAAGCCATGTTCAATATGCACCCCAGACCATATGACACTGTATGACTTCCAAGCACTGAAATGCTGCCATAGTTTATTTTTGATTTAAGAATCATACGACCATGGAACTCAACTTTTTCAAATCCAACACATTGCTTGGTTGTTATAGATTTGAGATGGGCATGAATTGCTTTATGCTAGGTCATCATGAGTCACTGGTGTGGCACTACAGGTGTCACATGTTCCCTTCCCCCAAATCTTGACTGGGTCCCCCATTCACTAGCTGACGTGCACTGCTTTTCTCTTGCTGTTTGTGTGACCATTCAGTCATAGCAGGAGCACAGAATTCCCTTGTCTACCTCCTCTGGCAACTGCCCACTAAAAGGGAACACTGCAAGAATACCTGCCCTGCTCCCTCGTCTGAGAGGGCAGCTGCTGAAGGGGACAGAGAAGGAAAGTTTGTGCTCCTGCCATGACCGGATGATTGTGCAAAGGGTGGGAGAAAGGCAGCATATGCCAACTAGTAAGTGGCAAAGCCAGCCATGATGTGCAAAGGGAATACATGGCATCTATGGTATCACACTGAGAACTTGCAGTGACCGAGCATGAAGTGATTCATGCATATCTTTATTACGGGTGCAGACAACTGTTCAGAAGACCACAGCCTCACTATATTTTTCTGCTGCCTGGTATTCTACAGGAAAGTTCATTAAAGACATAGAGAAGACTGGTTTTCAGTAGCAGCTCCTAGGGATGGACACAAAATGGGAAAAAAATGTTTTGTTTCATTTCGTGCTCACCCTCTGTTTCATTTCATTTAGTTTTGTATGATTTTTTTTAAAAAAATTGTTGTACAAAATGAAATAAAATGAAATGGCTCCGCTAGGTCCTAGAGGCACCAGATTTGGTGCCCAGGACTCCAGGAGCCATTTTTAAAGGGCTCCTGACAAGCTGTTAATGGCTGGAGCCATTTAAACCTGGCCCATTTGGCACCAGAGGGACCCCCTAGTGCTGTCTGGGCAAGGTTTAAAGGGGTCCAGACATTGACAGCTCAGCAGGAGCCCTCGGAAAATGGTCAGGTAGGCAGCACAAACTGCCTACCTGACAGTTTTCGGAGGTCTCATGCCGCTGTGTCAATGGTTGGAGCCCTTTAAACCTGGGCCATTCGGTACCAGAGGGTTCCCCTGGTAACGAATGGACCAGGTTTAAAGGTCTCCAGGCATTGACAGCTTGGCACGAGCCCCAAAACCATAGAATACAACGGTTCATTTCAATGGGGGGGGGGAAACAAACATTTTATTTACAAAATGCTGCTTCCTCATTTTGTTTCATTTTGTTATGTAACGAAACAACAAAACAGCATTTCATTTTTCGTTTCCTGTCCATACCTAGCAGCTCCTGATGAATATGTGATTCTGCTTCATTAAAATCATGACCCAAAGTTGTATCATGAAAACACTACATCAGTTGCAACGACACAAAATATAGCTCAAGGTTTTGCTCAAAATATGCCTATGACTCTCTTCTTTATTGCTACTAAATATTAGCTGCTCTGACTGAAAATATTGGCTTAATGAAATGTACATCATTTCAAATAACTAATCTTTGACACCTCAGTGAGCATTAATATTGCGAGTCTGCACATTTCTGTTTGCATACACTAGGAATATGAGATTGTAGCCCGTGAGTTACAATTTCAGAAAGACTTAATCAGTTTACTGCCCAACCAACCACAGAACACAGAGAGATTAGACACCGTTTTATCAGAGAGAGAGAGAGAGAGAGAGAGAGAGAGAATGAGATGGAATTTGGGTTTACAGTGGCCAAGGTAATTGACACTTGATGGTGCTGTAGCTCTATGTTCTCTCTTCTTTAACCCTCTCTTCCTATGTTACCATATTTAGAAACAGGTTGTAAATCTTCTCTGACAAAAAAAAAATGGATCTTAAAAGCCCAGGACAGTGTATCAAGAATCTGTGCTCCTGGCATCGAATCAACAACAGAGAGACAAATATTTTGGATGCCGAAAGATCAATGAACTGGTGGTTTTAGAAAGGATCTTTTGGAATTCCTTGCTCCCCCCCCTTAAGGGTTACTTATATAAAAGCACAATGATTAAAAGACTCAGGAGACAGGCTCAAGAAATGCAGGAGTCACAGGTATTCTCAAGTGCTTATTTGTTTGCATAAGATATAAGAACTCGTAAGCTGACAAAACTGGCAAAAAAATCTCAGATTATGGATCAGGTTAGGATATTCACACACACAACCCCCAAGTAGAATAGTCAATCCTCATATTGGAATCAGCAGGTAAATCTGAAAATGTAGATGTTTGAGCTCGATTGGCACAAAATGGAAAAATAGCATTTCATTTCATTTTGTTTCTGTGCTAGCTTCATTTTGTTTCATTTGTAATGACGTTTTAAAGTAGTTTTAATATGATACAAAATGAAATGAAACAAAACACTATGCTCCCCTGCAAGCCCAACTTCCTGCCTGCCTGCCTGCCTACCAGCCTACCTGCCTGGCTGGCCCTGTGCCTACCTGCCTGCCTGCCTGCTTGCCTGCCTGCCTTCCTGTCTGTCTGCCTTCCTGCATTCCCACTCAATTTGTAGGGTTCGATTATTGCCCAGTTTTTCTAGGCCTTGCCTGGCTCCAAACCAGGGAGGACCACTCAATGTGTCATTTGAAGGGAATCATACTGTAT
>JAHTLZ010003307.1:3789905-3815973 GCA_023846285.1 Phrynocephalus versicolor
AGCATGTGTGCCATGCAAACCATGCCCCCGAGGCCTGACTGATGCAGGGAAGGCACCCCAAAAAGAGGGGTGCCTCTGCCAGTCTGCTGTGTCTCTGCATGCAACTTGGTATGCATATCCATATGGCTATGCATGCCCTTTTGCAGCAGGTGAGGAGAGGAGACCCCCATACCATGAGGGGTCTCCAGGAGCCTGCTTCCCCTTCCTAGCGGGTGAGGAGAGGAGGCACCCCCCCCAAAAGAGGTGCCTCCAGGAGCCCACTTTCCCTTTATAGCGGGCCAGAGGAGGCACCCACCCCACAGAGGTGCCTCCAGGAGCCCGCTACCCCCCCCTAAAACAGTATAACAACAGACAAAAAACAACACCACGAAACGACAATTTTTGCAAAATTTCGCAAAAAAACGGAAACGAGCCGAAACGGACCCGTCCCGAAAAACGATAACTCAAAAAAAAAAAAAAATTCCTGGTCGTGCCCATCTCTAGTTGCTAGTAATTAAAAATAGCCTGCTCCCATGACTCCCATGAGTGTTTAGCTGCAGTAATGAACTGGATGAGGATGAACAAAATAAAACTAAACCTAGACAAGATGGAGGTGCTCCTGATCAGTCAAAAGGGAGAACAAGGGATAGGGATGCAACCTGTACTGAATGCAACATAAGAACATAAGAAGAGTCATGCTGGATCAGGCCAAAGGCCCATCTAGTCAAGCTTCCTGTATCTCACAGTGGCCCCACCAGATGTGTATGGGAGCGCATAAGACTAGATATCTGTCTCCTGATACTACTCCCCTGCATCTGGTCCTTGAGGTACCCCAGTTTTAAGCTTGGAGTTGATACATCTCCCTCATGGTTTGTAACCTGTGATGGACCTTTCCTCCAGGAATCTGTCCAACCCCCTTTTGGAGGCATCCAGGCCAGATGCCATCACCACATCCTGTGGCAGGGAGTTCCACAGACTAACAACGCGCTGGGTGAAAAATATTTTCTTTTGTATGTTCTTACTCTCCCAGCCTTCAATTTGAGCAGATGTTCCCTAGTTCTGGTATTTTGTGAGAGGGAGAAGAGCTTCCCTCTATCCACTTTACTCATGCCCTGCATTATTTTATACGTCTCAATCATATCCCGCTTCAGGCGCCTTTTTTCCAGACTAAAGAGCCCCAAACGTTTTAGCCTTTCCTCGTAAGGGAGGTGTTCCAGCCCAGTAATCATTTTAGTCGCTCTCTTCTGCACCTTTTCCAGTTCCACTATGTCTTTTTTGAGGTGTGGAGACAAGAATTGTACACAATACTCCAGGTATTGGAGTACCTGGAGTATTGTTTACAATGGGGTCACCCTCCAATTGAAAAAAAGAGGTATGCAGCTTGGGGGGTGCTCTTGGTCTCTCTTGAGGTTGGATGCCCAGGTCATGGCTGTGGCCAGGAGCACATTTGTACAATTAAGTCTGGTATGCAAGTTACGCCAGTTTCTTGAGAAACCAGCTTTGACCACAGTGACACATTCAGTGACGTTCCAGCTAGCCTATTATAATGTGCTCTATGTGGGGCTACCGATGAAAAGTCTCAGGAAATTCCAATGGGTCCAAAATGCAGCAGTCAGATTGCTGACTGGGGTGGGGTACAGAGATCCTATGACACCCCTATTAAAGCAGCTCCACTGGCTGCCAATCAGCTATTGGGCACAATTCAGGGTGCTGACCTTGACTTACAAAGCACTGTAGAACCTGAGTTCTAGCTACCTCAAAGATCCAGTCTCACAATATGAACCCGCTCTCCTGTTAAGGTCATCAGGAGAGGTCCTTCTCTCCATCCTGCCACCCTCACAGGTACATCTTGTGGGAACACATGAAAGGGCCTTCATGGCTGCTGTGCCCAGACTCTGGAACTCCCTCCCACTAGAGGCCAGGACTGCCTCATCTCTTATGTCTTTCTGGAAACAGGCAAAGATCTTTCTCTTCAAGGAAGCTTTCCCTGAATGATTGACTACCTATTACAGTATGTGACTTTTATAGGAATCTACCATACATGACCACATAGACTTTGTGTTTATAGATTTTTGTGATTGCATTGACAATATGTTTTCAATGCTAGTTTCCCTCACTCATAACTTTAAATAGAATTTTACTCTCTTTTTAACTGATCACATTCTCTGGTAGCATTAATGTAAAGTTCTCTTTTGATGCTGTACGAGGTCCCTCAGTTCCCTGTTCTCAATACTTGATTATGTCTTAATTGTACTGGACTGTATAGTATCCCTCATTACTGTAAGCCACCTTGGGTCCTTTTCAAGGAGAAAGGGGGGGGGGGGGGTTAAAATACCCTAAAATAAATAAATATATAAATAAATGGCTCCTATCTCTCATGCACAATCAGGCCCAGTAGCAAAGTCTCAAGGTTGGTGTAGAATGTCATGCCTATGAAATTACACCATGAACAGAACTCTAAAAAGACACAACAGTTCCATTAGATGATAGCCCAGACCTTGGCATCTCTCTGAGCATCTTCTTCCACCAAGAACTGCTGAAGTTACTCTTCTGAGGTTGGGCAACTGAGGACCCCAAGGGAAGTCAAAAAAGAATAACTAAAACCTAGGCCTTTTGGGTGGTCACCCCTTATCTATGCAACCTACTGCTCTCTATTATCTGCCAGGCACCCTCACTGGAAATTTTCAAACCAACACTGAAAACCTATTTTTCAAGCATACTTTTCCTGAGTCATTCCAGGTACGCATCACATTATTAAGATTCAATCTGCCTCTGCCTTCCCAATTGTTATTTGGCATCCATGTAAGTAGTGTTTTATTTCCCTATTTTGATGATGATGATGGTTACCATTTATCCACTGTTACATTTAGTTTATTATGTTGCATCATTTTATTTTAATTTTTGTTACTTTGCTGTATTGATTGTTGTACACTGCTCAGAGTGGCCTAGAAGCTAGATACTGTAGTTGGTATATAAATACAGTATATCACAGAAGATATTACACCCCCTCACATTTCATAAATATTTTAGTATTGGAGAAAAGACACTTGGCTGCAATGTAACACAGAGACTAAACAGCTTGTATAACAATGTAAATGTGCTGTCCCCTCAAAATAATGCAACACACAGCCATTAGTGTCTAAACCAGTGGCAACAAAAGTGAGTAAACCCCTAATTGACAATGTCCAAATTGGGCACAAAGGGTCAATATTTTGTGTGGCCACCATTATTTTCCAACACTTCCTTAACCCTCTTGGGCATAGAGTTCACTAGAGCATCACAGGTTGCCACTGGATTCCTCTTCCACTCCTCCATCACAGAGCTGGTGGATGTTGGAGACCTTGCAAACCTCTACCTTCTGTTTCAGGATTCCCCACAGATGCTCAATAGGGTTTAGGTCTGGAGATATGGTTGGCCAGTCCATCACCTTTAACATCAGCTTCTTTAGCAAGGCAGTGGTTGTTATGGATGTGTGTTTGTGGCCATTATCATGTTGGAATATTGCCCTGCGGCCTTGTATCTGAAGGGAGGGGGTCATGCTTTGCTTCAATATGTCACAGTACATGCTGACATTCATGGTTTCCTCACTGAACTATAGCCCTCCAGGGCCGGAAGCACTCATGCAGGCCCAGACCATGACACTCCCACCACCATGCTGGACTGTAGCTTGACACCATCTGAACCAAACAAGTTTATCTTGGTCTCATTGGACCACAGTACATGGCTCCAGAAATCCATGTCCTTAATTTGCTTGTCTGTAGCAAACCGTATGTGGGTTTTCTTGTGCATCATCTTAAAAGAGACTTCCTTCTGGGACAACAGTCCTGCAGACCAATTTGATGCAGTGTGTGGCATATGATCTGAGTACTGATAGGCTATCCCCCACCCCACCCCTTCAACCTCTGCAGTAACGCTGGCAGCACTCATACATCTATTTCCCAAAGCCAACCTCTGTATGACATTTAGCAAGGCACTCAACTTTTTGGGTGAGGCCTGTTCTGAGTGGAATCTGTCCCATTAAAATGTTGTATGGTCTTGGCCACCATGCTGCAGCACAGTTTCAGGGTCTTGGCAATCTGCTTATAACCTAGGCCATCTTTATGTAGAGCAGATATTCATTGTTTTTTTCAGTTCCTCAAATACAGTAGTATCTCGAACTGCAGCTGAGTAGTAAGAAAACAAAGTGAAATGCATCTGCCACTATTGGCACATTGCATATCTTGTTTCTGATTAAATCACTTCCTTTTCCTTACAGGTCATCCTAATTAGCAATCAGAGTTTCAGATCTCTGCACAGCATCGCTCTAGTCTGCCATAATGTATCATTAGATAATTTTTAAGGAGAATATTCTAAGATGTTGGTGTGACATCCTTCTTACCCAGTAAAACTCACAATAGAAGATAAAAGAAAGGGAGCGGAGAAGGAAGGAGGGAGCTGTAGGCGATTTAGATCTCCCTGGAAAAAAAAACGGCATGATGAGACATCTTTGAACATAACCAAGGACAATGGTTATGCTAATTTATCTGTGGCAGAAAGAGGAGTTATTTATGGCCTTGGGCTACTGGTTTATGTTCATGTAGCTGCTTTTGAGATTGCTTGAATGAGACAATCAAACAACTTCCTAGAGCTGATAACAAGAAGATTTACACTGCTGCAGTGAAAACGTACAGAGGAAAAAAGGGCTTTGGTTTAGCTATGGATAACATAAGAAAAAATAGTAAGAAGAGGACAGGACTGATGTGAGATCTTCTAGAAAAGGAAACTGAACTTGCTTAATTAAGAATGAGGTTAACGTACATGACATTGTATTAACTGATGAGCATTTGTTGACTGAACAGGCATCCCTCGTATCTGTTTTGAGCTCTCACTCACACTTTGGGCCATTCCAGCTTTGGCCCGTCCAGACCCAGGGCTGCATTGCTCACCCTGGGAGGATAGGCAGGACTGGACTGGGGCCTCGCAAGGCTTGGACAGGGGTGGGGCATGGGTCCCCCTTCTTATACTCAGCCCCTGCCCCCAGGCATCCTCCTTCACAACATTGGTGGAAAAGAAGGAGGTTGTAAAACAAACCTTGACCTTGCAAATGGATTGGAGAGGACTAAGGCATTATGAATTAAGTTTTGGCAAGAACGAGATGAGAAGGAAACTAGCTTCGGTCATAGCAGTGTCCCTCGGCCTCAGGGGGTCTTTTGTGTTCTTCAACAGCCACTTATTGTCCTCATTTTAGTTCAAAATTTTAACACAAACTTAATATTCTGCAGAAAATGTCATCAAAAAGGGAAGATTTGCAGTGGTAATTTATAGGTTCATGGGTGATAAAAAGAAAGTGAATATGGATTGGAAGAGCACATGGAGGACAATCCAGAGCTTGGAAAAGTTACTTTGATAAACTCTGAAAGATCACAGCTCTGCCAGGAAAAAAAGTAGACATTAGATGATTTCAGTGTAAAGCTTATACATCACCACTGAATTAGGCAACAATGTTTGGCTATTTGTTTTTAAAAATGGCAATCCCTTTATATGTTTTATATGGTTTGTGTACATTAGCAGTGAGTTCTCAGCGGTGTCGCTGAGAGTAATGCAGGAGGTACATCAATAGACTGATTTTATTGTTGAGGAAATTAGATCAGGTGAGTGCTGCCTAATGTGTACTTTGTCCTGGTCTAAGGATGCAAGTACTGGCAAGGAAGAAGATAAGCTCCAAAGAGGAAGTCCAAAGTCAGCCTCAGCTGGTGAACCAAAAAGGCATCACAAGAGTTCTAGATCAGCCAAAGCCAGACTCAGTCTACAAATCACTCATATACTATGACAACAATATAGACATGGAGCAGGCAGAAGAAGGGCTGTTAAAGAGCCCAGGTCAAGTTGGCAGGATATCAGCCAGACAGAGAGAAGAAGAGTGCTTAAGATTGGGAACAGAAGCAAGCTAGACAAGAATGTTGTTCCAGCACATTGCTAGGACATTGTGTTCTGTATTTGCCAGGCTAGTCTGGAATAACGAGGCGACACACATTTGCTTTGGTTTTAAACAGGGCCACAATTTATTCATAACAGGAGCCAACTTTTGAACTTTATTAAAATGAACAGTAATTTTTTTAAAGGAGGGCCTGCAACGTAGCGCAAGATAAGGGTGAAACCATGGATTTAATAGGTCCCCTTGCTCCCAAAATTCCCTGTGGCATGTTATGTTGCTGCAGCGAGGATGCCTTGAATATCTTTTGGGCATCCACCAAATTTACTAGACCTTGGCAGCCCTCTCGAGCATGTTTGGATTGTTATTAATTGATCCCTAACTAAATCCTAAACTAATTAATTTGAGGGCTGCCGAGGACCTGGAGCATTAATTGAATGCGGGATCTATTTGATTAACATTGTATTTGCGCTACCCGACAACAAAGAGACCTACTGCTGTCTCTTTACCCAAACCTGCCGAACAAGTCGGCACACAGGCCCTCCTGAATATCTGCAAAAAAAATCCCAAGGCCCTTATCAGACAGGTGTATGCCATCAGGCCGAAACAAACTCGGATCACGAGCGGTGATGGTTGGGTACCAGATAACAGAAACATCTCCGACTCAACCACTCAGGAAATTTCCCTGTTAACGCCCTTACGGGCCTTATGCATTTTTGGGGGGTGATGGTGTGGACCCCAAACCAATTTCGGGATAATTGCCGACCAGATGATCCTGATATTGGGACAGTTGCATTTTAACGCTCTCAGGTCATCGGTGACCTTGAGAATCAAAGACTTGCCCGACATGCGGGTCAAGTCATTGCATCCAAGGTGGATGACAGCAATGGACTGCAAAGGGTCAGGGGGCTCACTGAGAGCCGTAGTGAGGAAGGCATTCAAACACATCCCCCGTCTTACCCTCCAGACCAAATTGGCCCATTGCCCCAGGCTGAGATCACAGCCACATCCAGTTCTAACGGCAAACTTGGCGGCCCAGTAAACAAAACTGTGGCCATAGAAGGTTAGCCGGGTGCACTGTCCCTCGGCCAGACCTATAAAGAAAGAACAGAAACAACTGGCCTGGTATTACAGGTCCATTAACGGTCGAACATAGGCCTTAAATTGCTTGGACCTCCACCGCCCGATTCGCTGAATCCCGGCCGAATCCACACCGATGGCAGAAGCAGTGGATGCAGCCCCGATACGAAACGAGTGGGTGCCAAAATGCCAGCCCGGTATGCCAGCAACCTGTAAAGCCTTCAATGAGATTTTCCAAAACTGGTATTGGGTCAATGGTGACCCATCTCTATGTTGAAATAAGTAGCCCTGGTGCTTGCCAATCAACCGGGCATACCTATGAAGAGCCAATATTGGACATATATGTGGCACCGAACACCTACAGAGGTGTATCGTACAGTCCAGGCCCTGTTGGTCTGTTTTTGATCTACAAATGTGTAGTATAACTTGGCCATTATCAAGGGCCATATCAGACCACTGCAGTGCAGAGCCCGAAGCATCATTCTTGGAATGGGCTAACAGCTCGCTGACACGCAGGGCCGCAAAAAAGGCAACAAGGGTGGCCGCCTGGAATAAAATAGCCTCAAAACTGTCAAGGCAAACCTGAGACCTTGCATTAGCTAACCTACACAACATCGTGGGAGAGATAGGAATTCTGTTAACACGCGGCTTACCCCGCTCCCGTGACCAACCCTCAATCATCTTGGCTATCTGGAACTGGCAGTCAGGGATTTCAAAGCCCTGGGCCTTGGCGTAATAGTATAGGGCCGACATTTTACCCTGGATAGTACGGGGGGCTAAAGCCTTAAAATGCAAATCCACAGCGAACTGCATGAGTTGATCCGCTGTTGCAGGCCTAAGTTTGGAGAACCCTTCTGCAGCACAAAATCGAGCGTACTCCGCACAAGCTGTGGAATATGCCTGACATGTGCTGGGTGCCAATGCCAGTCCCATAGCCCGGTTGGCCTCTACCCTCCAAGCCTCCATACCTCTGGTGGGAGCCGATCGGGGTCCTTCAAGGCATAGGGGGCTAACGCTCTGAACTGTTCCATCTGTTGGCGGGACAGAGCATCAGCTAGCTTGTTCTGCATGACTGGCACATGACAAGCAAGGAACACAATGTTGAACTGGAGGCAACAGAGGGTAAGGACACGGATCAGGCACATAACTCTCTTAGATTTAGATGTCAAATTGTTAATGATATGCACAACTGCTAAGTTGTCACAGCAAAATTTCACAGCTGAATTAGCCCAGAGGTCGGCCCAAAGGAAAACAGCCCCTACGATCGGGAACACTTCTAGGAAGGTGAGATCCCATGTTAACCCCTTGTGTTGCCACTCCTGAGGCCATGAACTGGAACACCAGCATCCCCTAAAGAACAGCCCCAAACCCAAAGCTCCAGAAGCATCAGTCTCGACCTGTAGGTCGGCCGCTGCGATTGCCTCTGAGCGCCAAAAATATACGTCATTGAATTTGGACAGAAATTCAATCCACAGGCCGAGGTCTTCCTTGATATCAGCCGAAATATGACGCCTGTGATGTGGGCTATGAAGCCCAGCAATGCTATCACACAACCTGTTCAAAAATGGACGCCCGGGCACAACAACCCTGCAGGCAAAATTAAGATGTCCGATGAGTTGTTGCAACTCCCAAAGAGTGGCTTTTTACGTGACCTCATCAACGTGAGGCGTTGATGCAGGTCCTCCAGTTTTTGAGTGGGCAAGCAACAAGCCTGAGCAATGGTGTCCAGTTCAATACCCAGGAATGTCAACACCATAGCAGGGCCTTCTGTTTTATCCTCTGCCAAGGGTAAAGCCAGTTCTCCTGCCATAGCCCTGAAGGAGGTCATGAGGTTAAGGCACTGGCCGGTGCCTGCCACTCCAGCAAATAAAAAGTCATCTAAATAATATATGATGTGAGTGTCATGGGTTCTCTGCTGAACTGCCCATTCAATGAATGAACTGAAACATTCAAAGGCAGAACAAGATAGCAAACAACCAAACGGCATGGCCCTATCCATGTAAAAGGCACCCTCAAATGAAAAACCCAGAAGCTCACAGTCATCAGGGTGCACCGGGAGCAAGCGAAAAGCTGATTTAACATCACATTTCCCGATTTCAGCCCCAACACCGCAGCTGCGTATCATCCTAATGGCCGAATCAAAGGATGTGTAGTGTACGCTACAGAACTCCTGGGGGTCCTGTTGTTAACAGACTCGCCGGGTGGGTGAGAAAGATGGTGAATTAAGCGATACTCACCCAGGGCTTTCTTTGGTACGTCCCCCAATGGTGAAACTCGAAAGTTAGGTGTAGGTGGCTGTTCAAAAGGTTCTAAGATCTGGCCAGCTGACAGTTCAGCCGCTATTTTAGCTCAGACAATGTCTTCCATGCCAACTACAGATTTTAAGTTGGCAGCCATGTATGGCTTCCGCTTGCCTAGGGCCAGAATGCGAAACCCATACTGAAACCCATCCGCCAAATAACAGGCGTCCGTCTGCGAGGGGTACCTACGAAGCCATTCCCTCAAAAGTGAGATCCTTATCGGGCTAGGGCCCCTTTGGGGGCTGAGTGGGGCCTGGCAGGTTGCACCTTCCACCCGGGTCTCTTCCCCCATCGCCTGCGGGCTTCCCCCGCGGGCAAGTGGAGGCCGGGTGATTAGCCCCACAGGTGGAGCAGAGGTGCCTAAATTTGCATTGCCGATGCCCACAGGAGCCCTTGCTGTTATAATCGAAGCAGACCAGCCAGGGTTAAACCGGCTGGCCCGCAGCAGCGCGGGGGGCTCCTGGAGTTCTAGAATGCAGTACTAGATGGCCAGTGTCGAAGCGCTCATTGGAGTGGGATGAGCTCATTACCCTCAACCATAGGTAGCTATGGGGCCTATCCCAGCGTAGGGTGGGGTCTTTGGCAATGCGACGACGAAATCCCTCATCATACATCAGCCATGCCGTGGCGGGGAATTCAAGGCGTGCCCTGATAATCAGATCCAAATAGTGCCAAAGCACCGAGCCCTTCTCTGGGTGAGCTTTTGAATAAATGCCAGCAAAAATGACAAAGGCATTCAACCAATTGTTTCAGGACATGTCCCGCTTGTGCTTGCGGATCCGCTCCTTCTCTTTATCATCTAATTTCTCTAAGTCTTTAGAATCAATCTCTCTATTTAAAAGTTCAAATATATCTACAAACTTACCGGATAGTATCCTCTCTACCATTGCCTCTGAGAAGTGATCGCCCAATGGTAGGGATTCATCACCTTCAGGGAGCTCATTAATCCCTGGCTGGGAGGTATCAGGCTCCTTGGCCCTAGCTGGCAAAGGGGCCGATTGCAACACCTTGTCAGGCACTGTCCCATTTGCCGATGCGGTGGCAACAGTAAGGTCAAGTAAAGGTTCAGTTTGAGATGTACAGTGAGGCCGTACCGCCAAGGGAGATTTTGCATGTGTTTGTGTCTCCACTGTGCCACTAGGCCAAGGCCAAGTAATGCGCCTAGGTGTGTGTGTGGAAACTGAAAAGGACTCACCCAAAGCTGGCTGACTAGCATGGAGCACAGGCAGTTGGCCCCTTGGGCTGGTGGCAAGCGAAAGGTCCATGGCTTGCAGCTGTAAGTCATCAAGGCAAGGCTGGGGTGTAGAGAGCTGTGCCGGCACGGTTGGAGGTATGTGTGATACCGGGAGGTCGTCTGGTGGGGCTGCGCCCTCGGGAGGCCCAGTTTGTGAACCTGCAGGAGACTGGCCAGAGGATCCAGCCAGAGCCACCTCAAGACAAGTAATATGTGACATCATTAGGTCACCCATCACCTTTAGCGCTGACCTTCTGTGACTCTTGGTATCCCTGGGTGCCCGCCCACCACCATATGATGCAGCCATCCCTTTTCGCTTAGCGGTCTCTCAGTCTAAGCGTGACAATTTCTCCCAAGCCACTGAGAATTGCGGCCACTCATCGTCAGATGATGAAGAAATCTCAGGGGCAGGTTGTGGGGTAGGCCTCTTTTTAGCCAGGGCCTTCCCTTTCCCCTTGCCAGGGCCTGTTTTGGGTTGCATCGTGAGACAAATATATCCAGGGACAACCACCCAATTAGGGTTACTACAATAGGTAACTATACGAACGGAGGGGTAAGCTGATGTGTGGATGGATGTTTTCAGATTAAGGTTCCCCCTCTTGAATACTTCAAAGTCACTAGGTAAAACAAAATGGCCACCGGACAAGGCAAACAAGAACCTAATATGGGCCTAGGCCACAGCTGGGTGAAAAAATGTCAGGGGCGGGGTGGGTAACAGTGGCAAGAACCCCAAAAATAATCCCCCTCAGGCTTAGAGCCCAACCCCCCCAGCTCCAAAGAAGTCAGGACCCAGCCCGGATGGCAGCTATAGGGGGGAATTAAGGTAGATTGAAAACAAAATGGCCACCACCTAATGGCGTGGCTCGTAGAGCTAAGGGCTGGATGTCTATACGTGGACGCTTGGGAGTCGCAGGCCCATGGCTCATGTATTCCCAAATGGGCCCACCCTGGGGCAGAGGGGATGTAGCGCTGTGTTGCCTCCACAAAAAGAAGGCTCCGAGGCCTGCAACGCACCACCCAGTTATACCGGCTACCGCCGCCGCACCCACGCGCCGTCCACACCCAAAGGGGCCACGGGCAACGCCAGGGGCAGCAAGGCCCTCGGGGTGGCGTGCTGGCTAGCTTCCCCTAGCGCTCTCGAATCCCAGGTGAAGCACGAATAAATGCGGTGCGGTGAAGAAACCAATTGAAGTTGCGGGGGCCGAGCAGGCGAAACCCGACAAAATACCCTGCCGCCAAGCGGATCACCTGTCCCCCACCTCTCCGTCCCAGTCTACCTCCCCCCACCCCAGCACCCGGCAGGCTCACGGAAGCCTGGCCAAGCCGCCCGCCCACCTCCCCATTCCTCTTGGGATGTGAGAGACTTGTGGAGCCGACGAGAAGAGTGGAGCCTCAAAGGTAAGCGTCTGCCACTCTTCTTCAGGATCTGCTGACTGGACAGGCAGGGGGCGGGGAGCACAGGAATGCCTTATATAGTAGCGCTCCCCGCAAACGGCTACGCAACTTGCTCAGCCAATATTTGCCTGTCCAGCCAGCTGGCAAAGCCGCCCTAGCACCACACAAGGTGGAGCAGGGCGACTATTATCTGGATTGAGAAGTCCCTTCCACAGCTGCAGCAACTCAGTTTTTTGCTTCATCTGTATGGTCCATGTGGGAGATGCACACTCCTCCTCAGCTGTGTTTTATTGTTCTGCTTAGACCCTACTGTTCTCTCAGGCTTGAGGTCTTACCTTTTGGGGACCTTCTTCCGCCTTAGGGAATGAGTCCTCTGTAAAACAGGCAATCCATAGTCCGAGGACATGCATGTTAGAACCTCAAGAACCCTCCTGGGTCTATCTGGCCTCAGTCAAGGCATGCCATCTCAACCTTCATCTTCCAATTGGGCATAGCAGCCATGGTCTCCTGCTGGTGATTATGTAAGCTAATTGCACAAAGAGGTTCTTATAGACCGAGTGTAAACAATTGTGCTAAATTGGTAATTTTCTTTTAGTTGTCATAAGGCACCTTTTCAGAACTCTTCACCTCCTTAAAAATCATAAAAGAATATGCAGTATTAATATTTTAAACACCAACATATTTCTGCCCCCTCCTCACAAAACATTCATTTCTTTTTATTAAATCTAAGGAAATCTTGATATAACGTCGATATATAAAAGAATTACATGGTATCCAGGAGGCTGCTTCATACATTTTTAATTTTTACTATTCCAGCAGGACAGCTCGCAAGCATATGCTACAACTGCTCATAAAAATGCAAGTTTCCGTTTCTGAGATTAATATTAATGAGAGGTCAATGGAATACATCCTAGTATATGTACAAATGCAATTTATTGGCGGGGAAAAAAGAGCTACAACTCAATCATTGGAAGAAGAAGTAGTAGTAGGAATAGAAGAAGAAACTCAGCAAATAACAGAAATCTGATCAGTCTTTTGACCTTGTAATGTTAAATCAGAAGAAACACATTGCAGTAACTATAGGAATATCAACTTTCTTTGAAACAACCAACCAACAAACAAACCTTCCCAACTCTCAGGAAAATTTGTGGGGATTAGGAGGTAGTTAGGCTTTTTAAAAAAGAAAAGAAAGAAAGAAAGCCTATCTAAAAACTAAATCAATTCCTGGATGAACTGATGAAGCTATTTCTGATTCATTGGGGGGGGTGGGTGGCAGGGGATTGTAAATTCGTGGTTTGCGAACTTTCACAAACCACGAACCAAGATGAACCACCATCTTGCTGGTTTGTGCTTGTCTCAATGACGTAAGAAAATTATCGTACAGTCAATAAAATACTTCAAAGCAGCATTATCAGTAACCAACCTTCGTCACGGGCTGGAAACATTGTGCTTGTAATGAAAATAACAAAATTCATGATGCACTACGACCAGCAGTTCATGGTCAAAGTTACTTTCCCCATGCAATTCCATAATAATTCCAGCATCCCATAAACTCAGATTTTCAGAGGCTGACACAAGCTATGTTTCTGTTTTTATAGTTATGTTTCTATTTTTGTAGCTATGATAGGAATTGAACCTAGACTCTCCTGCTTGAAAAGCACGTTTCTGTCACTAAGAACATAAGAACATAAGAACAGCCTTGCTGGAAAAAGCATTCTGTCTCACACAGCAGCTCACCATTTGCTTCAGGATATTCCCAAGCAGATGTCTTCACCTGCTCTTGATTCCCTGCAAATGGCATTGAGAGATATCCTGCCTATCTCTACACAACCACTGAGCTATGCCTCCATCTATTTGTGGGGTAATGCTTTCTCTGGAAAATTATTTGTGTCGGAGGACTTCCATGCTACTTCACTGGCAGGTGTCCATTACAGGATTACACCTGAGATTATTTCCAAACCCTGCTGAAGGGGAAAATGTGGGAGACAGCGTTTGGTTTCATAAAGTGGCAAACCTTTTAAATGTTCCGTTCTTTGACTGCAGGCTTTTATCTTTCCTGACAAACAATAAAACAACATTATTCTCAAGTCAACCAGGTTTTGCCTTCTGGTACTTAAACCTTCAATCTAGAGAACATATTTTTCAAGGCCACACTTGAATGAAAAAAATGTGTACAACAATCCTCTTCCCCTCTGTGATGACCTGACTGCCATGGCTCCATGCTGGCATCAGATACTGTTGGCCCCAGCTGGTGCCATGACATAACATGAGGTGCTGTGCCTTTCACGAATCACACCTAAACCCTGTAACCTTCATAGCAGGAGCTGTTGTTGCTTTGAATAGTTTACTGTGGCATTTAATTTACCAAGCTCTAATGGGTTACATGATTCTATTCAGAGAACATCTATTGGGATAAGGAGAGTCTTTTCTTTTCTTTCTTTTCTTTTTTTGCATACATGTCTTGCTGAATTTTCCCTCATAGTCCTATAATGAGCTAAAGGCAGTCTTACTTTCAGGAATCTGAACCAAAAGCCTGCTTTATCGGGAGGCATTTGGCGACCTTTTAATTTAATTTAATTTAATTTAATTTAATTTAATTTTTTTACGTCTCTTGTCAATGATTTTCTTTTATTATTGTATTTTCTTCTCCCCCCTTCTCCCCCCTCTTTTAAATCTTTTATTTGATTTTTGCTGATGTTACTTTGTGTTTTATTGGTTCTTTAACCCCTATTGTTAACTGCCCAGAGTTCTCTGGGAAGATGGGTGGTACAAAAATAAAATAAAATAAAATAAAATAAAATAAA
Source organism: Phrynocephalus versicolor (assembly GCA_023846285.1). Taxonomy (NCBI): domain Eukaryota; kingdom Metazoa; phylum Chordata; class Lepidosauria; order Squamata; family Agamidae; genus Phrynocephalus; species Phrynocephalus versicolor. The sequence goes on from JAHTLZ010003307.1 coordinate 3,804,609, forward strand.
ATAAAATAAAATAAATAATGCCTGGTTAGCAAGAATTCTCTCCACTGGAACACAGAATAGGGAACTGGAAATCAATCTGGAACCAAAGCTAAGGGCAAGACTATCATGTTAGCATCGTTTTCTGAGGCGGTTGTACAAAATAAGCTACATGTCTTTTGGAAGTACTATAGGAGGCCAATTGCCATCAAACATCTCTTCCCCCGCACCTGCCAAATCCATACTGACATTTGTACACATTTCAACTTCATGTTGTTGAAAACAAGCACTTTGAGGGAAAGAGGAATGCCCTTTTTCTAATGTGTGTCCTTTTGCATGTATTCTCCCACTTAGCCATGCTTGAGTACATTTGCCACATCCACTTCCACACTCACAAATGTGTGTGCTTTTTTCATGCCTTCTTTCTTGCTTGTTTTTCAAATACACTCAGAGTTACCTTCTGTTGTGCACTGGAGGCTTTGAAATGCATGGGTTTCCAAGTGCTAAGTGTGTTTGATCCTGAGTTCAGTTCCAGGAGTTAAGAATCAGGAAGTTTCATATTAAATATAACACATCCTTAGTGGCCCTAAACAGAAGCACTAGAGGTGTGGCCATTTCCTTGTTCGTTGACAAAACAGTGGATTAATATGTTATTGCTTACTGTCTTCAGAAGTAGCAATCATGACTGCAAAGCAATTATATAAATGCAACTGGATATAAAGTTATCATACATATTAGCAGCAAAATCAGTCCTCTGGGTGCCAATCTGTGTTTTGCTTAACATAGTAACATGCACATATGAAAAGCAGTTATCAGTAGACTGCACAAGAACTCAAAGGTTTGCAGAAAAGCAACAACAATATAGTCCAGCGAGGGCTGAGCATTCTCAGGGGCTTTGTGATGGTATTAGGGGAATGGAATGGAGGATCACAGCAGAGAACAGGGCTGCATCCTACTCTATTCCACTTTGTTACAGGTCCTACTTGTTACCGGCTGAAATGTATACCTTGCCATCATTTCTCTGCTGTTGGAAAAATAAAAGCAGTGGTACAGTTAATGCACTTTTATGGGTAAAAGAGTAGTAAAAGGAACGACAGTATACTATAAATATTAAACATTAGGCTAAAAGAACACCACCATATAGGCAACTTATCAAGTGAGTCTTTGCAGAAAGAGATCAAAAGCAATTCTGTAGTTGCAATTTTCTCTCTTGAAATCTGCTCGCTAAATGTTTAGTCCTATTTATAAATTCAGTCCTATGTGGCCATTTCATGAGGACCATTTTTCTATAGGAACGAGCAGCCTCCCATTCAGGAGGTCAGAGGGGATAGCATTGTTCTCTGTCAAGGTACAGTTGAAAGGCAGCTCTAATTTAGGAGGCAGTGTTGCTGAAGTGTCCCTTTCAAAGGATTTCTGGTGTCCCACTGTGTGATACTCTACTGATATCAGAATGCTAACAATAAAACACATTTTGATTTATCTCACATAGCTTTTTATCACTTTCTGGGAGTTAGGGGAAACCCACATGAATAATTTTAAGTACCGCTGTCTTGGTGATTTCCTAGAAGTTAAAGGATGTTTTCAATATAAGGAAGAAATAAGCAACGTCAAAAGGAGATTCCAGTAATAGCAGTATAGAGCTTGCTATCTCATATAATATACTCTTTCCAGTCATTTTATGAATGAATTATTTATTTATTTATTTATTTATTTATTTATTTTTACAACTTATATGCCGCCCACTACCCAAAGGTCTCTGGGCGGCTTCCAATCAAAGAATTAAAACAGTTAAAAACATCAAACAACAATAAATAAGTAAAACTATAATAAAAACCTTCTACTAAAATCATCACACTAAAATTGCCATCAGAAGACCCACAATCTAAATTGTATCAATTAAAAAACTTCTGGAACAGGAAGGTTTTTACCTGGCGCCAAAATGTTATCAGTGTTGGCGCCAGGTGGATCTCACTTGGGAGGGCATTCCATAGCTTGGGGGCAGCTGCCGAGAAGGCCCTGTGTCTGCTAGCCATCCCTCTTACCTCCTTGAGGGATGGCTCTTTCAAGAGGGCCCCTGGCTTGATCTTAATTGCCGGGTAGGTTCATATGGAAGGAGGCGGTCCTTCAGGTATCTAGGTCCTAAGCCATTTAGGGCTTTATATGTCAAAACAAGCACTTTGAATTGGGCTCGGGCAGCAATTGGTAACCAATGTAGGCTACGTAGAATCTGTGTGATGTGATCCCTAGCGGCCCCACCACTTACTAGCCGTGCTGCACAATTCTGAACCAATTGCCATCGCCGAACCGTCTTCAAAGGCAGCCCCATGTAGAGCGCATTGCAGTAATCAATACGGGATGTTACCAGTGCATGTGTAACTGTCATGAGGCTCCGTTCATCCATGTAGGCGCATAGCTGATATATTTTCCGCAGCTGTAGAAAGGCACCCCTGGCCACCGAGTCCACCTGGGCTTCCAGAGTTAGACCAGGGTCCAGGAGCACCCCCAAGCTGCGGATCCTGTCCCTTAGGGGGAGTGCAACCCCATCCAGAACAGGGAAGTGGCCCTCTAACCTGTCCGGCGAAGCACCCACTAACAGCACTTCCGTCTTGCCTGGATTGAGTTTCAATTTGTTAACCCTCATCCAGTCCATTATCTGGCCCAGACACGAGTTCAGCACAGAAACCGCCTCACCTGGATTGGTGGAAAACGAGAGGTAGAGCTGAGAATCATCAGCATATTGCTGACTCCTCAGCCCAAACCTCCTGATGACCTCTCCCAGTGATCAACATGGGAGACAGTATAGAGCCCTGAGGAACCCCATGGCATAAATGCCACGGGGCAGAGCAACTGTCCCCCAGCACCACCTTCTGGACATGGTCAGCCAGGAAGGAACGGAACCACCGCAAAGCAGTGCCTCCGACTCCCAACCTGGCCAGCCTATCCAGAAGGACACCATGGTCGATGGTGTCGAAAGCCGCTGAGAGGTCCAGGAGTATCAACAGGGTTGCACTCCCCCTGTCTCTCTCCCGGCAGAGGTCATCATACAGGGCGACCAAGGCAGTCTCTGTACCAAAACCCGGCCTGAAACCAAATTGAAATGGATCCAGAAAATCCGTTTCATCCAGCAGTGCCTGGAGTTGCCCGGCCACCACCCGCTCCAACACCTTGCCCAAATAAGGGAGATTCGCTACTGGACGGTAGTTAACCACCAGCCCTGGGTCCAGGTTAGTTTTTTTAAGGAGTGGTCTAATCACCACCTCTTTCAAGATGGTGGGGACCATTCCCTCTCTCAAGGAGGCATTAACAACCTCCTGGACCCAGGTGCGAACTCCCCTGGCAGATCTTTCAATTAGCCAAGAAGGGCAAGGGTCGAGTGGTGTAGTAGCACGAACAGATCCAAGCACCCTGTCCACATCCTCGGGTCTCAATAATTGAAACTCATCCAATAATATTGGACCTAAGCACGGTACACTGGATACATCCCTTGTTTCTGCACCAATAGTGGAGTCCAATTCCTTGCGAATCTGAGCGTTTTTTTCCTCAAAGTGGACAGCAAACTTGTCACAGCAGGGTGCTGAGTGGTCCAGAACCTCCATCGTATTTCTCGGTTGAAGAAGTTCCCGGACCACCTGAAACAGCTCTGCTGGACGGCACTCTGAAGAAGCAATACGGTTTGTGAAATATTGCCTTTTCACAAACTGTATCGCCACGGAATAGGCCTGATAATGGGCTCTAAGCCGTGTTCGATCGGACTCACAGTGATATTTTCTCCACTTGCGCTCCAGCTGTCTTCCCTCCTGCTTCATTGCCCGCAGCTCAGATGTATACCAAGGAGCTGTCTGGGCTCTGCGTAAGGGGAGAGGGCACTTAGGTGCAATCGTGTGAACTGCCCGGGACATTTCCCTATTCGACAGGGTGACCTGAGCTTTGACAGGAGTGCCGACCATCTCAGACGGATAATCCCCCAGAGCTTTCAGGAAACCATCTGGAACCATTAGTCTCCTAGGGCGGATCATCTGAATAGATCCCCCACCCTTGCAGAGGGTAGAAGAAGCTAATAGCCTAAACTTGACCAGAAAGTGGTCTGACCATGACAATGGAGGCAGAACCAACCCCTCCACATCCAAACCACCATCCTCCAATCCCGTTGAGAAGACCAGGTCTAGAGTATGGCCCTTCTCATGCGTTGGGCCGTTGACATATTGAGACAGCCCCATGGTTGTCATGGCGGCCATGAAGTCCTGAGCTGCCCCATTCAAGGCTGCCTCAGCATGGATGTTGAGGTCCCCCAGTACCAACATCTGGGAGTCTGCAACACCAGGTCCGAGACAGCCTCCGTCAGCTCAGGCAGGGAGACTGTTGGTACGCAGCAGGGTGGGCGGTACACCAACAGAATCCCCAATCTGTCTCGTGAGCCCAACACACTGTACCGGCCCTCCAGGCCTCCTCCCAAGGAGATAGGAAGTCTGGTCAAGGAGATAGAACTCCGATAGACTATAGCAACTTCCCCTCCCCGACCCTTCAAGCAACACTGGTGCTGGACCGAGTACCCAGGCGGGCATAGCTGGGAGAGGGGAACACCACCCTCCTCTCCCACCGAGGTCTCGGTAATACATGCCAAGTTGGTACCCTCATCCAGAATGGCATCATGGATGAGGGCGGTCTTATTTTGTACCAACCTGGCATTCAACAACAGCACCGTGTGGCTTGTGGGCTCGCTGATATGGTCACCTGATTCCTTCTGGCTAGGGGTGGAACCAGAAGAGGGGATAGATGTAAGGTATCTAACCTCTCTTCTCCTCCGTGGGCATGTTCCACTCCTACCACCATACCTTCCCCTACCCAGCACGGCTGCCCCCTCCATTGCCCTCCCCCCTTCCTGTTCCCTCTGTTCCATTGTGGGGCCTATCTCCTATATTTGATGGCAACAAATATCCACCCATTCACCCCTACCATCCCCCTCCCCCTCCCCATCATATCCATAACTATAAAATAGTCTGTGCCAAGGGTGCCAAGATACCAAAGCCTGGATTATAAGTGAACTTGGTTGGGAATCCCTCCTTTTGGGCCCCTCCCTTCTGGTGTTTGGCCGGCTCTGCTCCTCCAGGTGTTTCTCTCACCAACACCTGAGAAGCAGGGAAAGGAAAGGAGCAGACATAGAGTGAGGGTGGCTCCTTCAGGCCCAGTCCAAGAGCAGCAGCAGCAAGAGTGTTTGCTGGGTGGTGTTGTGGCTGCCTGGAAGCTGAAGGTCAGCTAAGAAGCCTTGGGTGGAAATCCCTCCTCTTTGGCCCCTCCCTTCTGGTGTCGGCCGGCTCTGCTCCTCCAGGTGTTTCTCTCACCAACACCCGAGAAGCAGGGAAAGGAAAGGAGCAGACAGTAAAATTTCATGTGTTCTTTTTGTTACCCCTCTCTGCACCTTCTAACTTCACTTTTTCCTTTAATGACATCTTTTCTTACCCCTTTCTTTGTTATAAGAAGAGGGGAAGAACATTTGATTAAAATATCAGTCTACCTTCTCTCCATGCCTTCTTTGGCCCTTTTGTCTCAGAAAAAATAACCATTCATTTCCTGCACTCTTCCTGTAACTCTCTCTTACCTGGCCACGTTGTTTGCTGTTTCCTATTGTTTTTCCTCTGCCTCTCATTCAGCCTGCCATTTTCCCCCACCGCACCCACCTTCCCCCTCCACTTCTGCACATTCTAAACTGGATAAGAACAAAAGAACATAAAAAGAGCCAGACTGGATCAGGCTAAAGGCCCATCTAGTCCAGCTTCCTGTTTCTCACAGTGGCCTCACCAGATGCCTCTGGAAGCACACGAGACTAGATATCTGTCTCCTGTTACCACTCCCCTGCATCTGGCCCTTGAAGAACCCTGGTTTTAACCCTGGAGATTACACATCTCCATCATGGTTTGTAACCTCTGATGGACTTTTCCTCTAGTAATCGGTCCAATCCCCTTTTGAAGGCATCCAGGCCAGATGCCATCACCACATTCTGTGGCAGGGAGTTCCACAGACTTAACAACATGCTGGGTTAAAAAAAAATATTTTGTCTTCATTCCATAACATAACTTCATCCCATAACAAACATTATGTGCTAAGATTATAAACTGCTGCTAGCACTGACATTTCAGAGGGTTGACAGGCAGGTAAGAGATGAGGCACTGGAAATATGGCCTTGTCCTGGCTTACACATCGAGACATGCTCCTCTGCCATGTCTAAGAGAGTTTTTGCCAGATGTAGTTGAAAGGCTAGTAAGCCAGATCTGGATACCAGACTGTCGTCACAAAGGACAGGAAACAAAAGTAGCTCTCATCCCGTGTCTTTTCCTAAGTCTGCCTCGCATGTCAATCAATTATTACAGTTGGAATGGTTTGGCAGTCGGGCGGGGGGCGGGGGGGCATTCCACTTGTGAACCTCCAAGCCTGTTTCCACTGAGCTACAGATTGCTTGGAATGTGAGCTAAACTAAAAATGGCTTTATTTTGGTACCCTGGGCAAGAAACCTTTACTTCTGGCCCTGCCACCTTCTCAAGCTTGCTGGACAGCAAGGTGTGAATGATTCACTCTCTTAGTTCACTCCTTATATACATCACTTGTCTTCAAGCCTTGTAAGGGTCATCTCCAACTACTTACAGTATTACAACTGAAATACTGTCATGTTCACTGACAGAAAATGCTATAATGGCAAATTCTGTATGCATTCTGATCACTTCCACAGCCATTCTCCTGGTGGAGGATCAAAAACATAGGTACCTGAAGCCGATGAGTCTTAACTGTACATTCAAGACCAATCATCTCCAACTACTTACAGTATTACAACAGAGATGCAATAATACACTCCTGCTGGAAAATGCCAACCTCCCCAACAACAGTGAAGACTGCAGCTAAGCTCAGAGAGAACAGTGTAAGCCTTCAGAGGTACATTTCAGATGGTTCTATTGCCCTTTCAAGGTGGAAGGTCCAGTTCTGTGATCTCACAAGCCATAGCTCCTCTAGGAGGAGCTCAGAAGCTGATGGGGATTATAGAGACAGATAGTGCTCCAGGCCCTAGAGTACTCTGGATAATTTGTCACTTCATGCTTAAGCCCTTCATGTAATGATGGGCATGACAAAGGAAAATGAGATCTTGCTGACAGATGTCATAATTTCCTCTTTTTCAGTGCACCCTGGTCCAAATGCAGTCATGTTGAGCTCCACAAACTAATTTCTTTCTCCCTCATTGATGCCCATACTTATTCAATAACCATGCATGAATAGTTGCATGCATTCCTCATTCTTGACTAATATAATCCAGTCTTGAGGGCAAATTGCTTCCTTCAAAGTTCTCCACACAATTTCATCAACGTTCACTAGAGAGGGGATAAGCTTTTCCACAGTTTCTCAGGACAAGTTTCACTTGTGTAATGCACCTTTAAGGTCTCCCTGTATCCTTGTAGGAGTTGCTGCATTTGGTAGTAACAACAGCTATGGGGTTTCCTTGATGTTTGGTTGTGTATCCCCCACAAGCCTACAGACCTAGCAGCCTTCTAAATAAGTTAATAAATACATAGTGAAAATACCTCAGAAATGTTCTCAAAAGCATGTCTTGGAGAAATTTTAGCTCAGGCAAAAAGACAATGGAACCTTAAATAATGTATCCAGGACTTCCATGCAATAAAGTGAAGCAAAAATTTTAATGTTAACAAATGCAAAGGGGGAAACAGTGTTTTTTTAATGTTCTTGACACTGCATGTGTGTTTTGTGATGCCTGTGTAAAGCTGTGTACAGTCTATGGCTGCTGCATAAGAAGACAAAGGTATATTGAACCATCAATAGTTGTTCCATACACCTGTAGAAGAAATACTTTTTAAGGAGTAATGCTCACATTAAACCAGCCTCTGCTGAAACACCTTCTTCTGCATAGCTATTAAAGGCTCAGTGACCTGTGTCCTCTTTTGCAGCTGACCACCCTACGCTGTGAATTCTAATTCAGCTCTTCAGGTATTATGAATTCACAGTTTCACCTTGTTATCATTCTTCTCGGTTGGATAATAGCCACAGAGGAAAGACATGGCATTACCAAGGCAACAAAGTCTAGTGATATTTGGAAATGATAGCAGCTACTCTTTGGTTTTGTTTCATTTTAGAGAAGCATAGTTACCAGCTGTGATGGATGACCTCCTAACAGTAGTGTGAAAGATTTAGCTGGTGTCTGTATATAGAAAGAAAAGAGGGGGAAGGCAGCATAATAGGGCCATGGAGAAAGACAGGGGAGAAAACTACTGAACTGTTAAAGAAGCCAACCTCTCCCATTCTAAGCATGTTTACTTGGTGATAAAAATTCATTTGCTTCACTGGGACATGCACACAAGGACAGATGTTTACAACTGAAGCCTATGAAATGACTTTAGAAAGCAAACCCAGTTCAAGCAAAATCTCATTCTAAAAAAAGTCACTGCTTTCATATCAAAAGAGAGAACCAATCACCAAGAGATCAAAACAGGTCAATATTTTAATATGAAAAAATAGACCTTATTAGATATTAAAAAGCAGATACTAATTTTAAGGATGTCAGTAATTCCCTTGAACACTCCAATATAAAGTGCCTGGGAGCTTGTTAGATATAGTATATTTAAATATATATTCTTAGGAAAGCATCTGCTGTGCTCTCAATGTGATTGTGTTTGAAATAGAATTACTTTTCATGGTGGCAATGAATTGTGGTACTGCTGGAATTCCCTACCTGGTACAATTAAAGGCACCAGTAACCCCCTTTTATTTTCAAGAATCAGAGGGGAAATGAGGATAAAAAGTATTGGTACCCAGTTGAAACAATGCTAGCTGGAATGGTCTTTCTGATGCCAGAGAGTTTGCACGTGAGTAAACTGTAAATCTGTATAATAAAAATATTTAGTAGCCACCCAGAAGTTTTAAAAAAGAATTTTTAAAATACTTTTTATTGTAAGCTAGCATGCTGCCACTGCACAGGGGTAGATACTGATTAAATATATTGAAGATTGTCTCTTCAGATTGGTATACAAAAACTAATTCAAGAAAGATTAATGACAACATATGAAGTCATAAGCAGGCATGATCATAAATTTGCAGTCTTTTAGTGTATTATTATTCATCTCTTCAAATGGTGCACTCAAGGACTGGGTATGAAGGTGATAATTACCTTCCCAATTGCAGGGAGAAGCTGATTTACATGCCTATTGAAGTGAAACAGGGTGGCAGTGAATGTGAAACAGACACCCTCCTGTATTGAGAATCTGTATGATCTGCACAATTATATCAGTATTGGTGAGAATATCATCTCCAGATCAATGGCACTATCATGAGTATCTCTGTGACCTCCCAAATGCCAACATCTTATTGGCTGGTGTGGAAAAACATTTTCTAAACTCCTGTTCCCCAAAGTCCCCACTCTTTGTGGAATTTATTGATGATAAATATGTTATCTAGACCCAAAGTAAAAGTGGGGGTGACAAACCTCCATCACAGTTTCATTAAATCCCATCTCCTGATGATCATGGCTGACCCTAGAATAGCCCAGATCATCTTTCTAGACACTACAGTGCAACTACTTAAACAACAAGGTACTCCCTTACACAAGAATTCTACAGAATTCTACAGATGGCAGTATGGATCTTATTTGCATGCTTCATTTGCTTATACTTTATTTGCATGGTTCCAGTTCCACCAGATCCACAGTCTACAGCCAAGGCCTATGATGTCTCCTCTGAACACATAGGGAAACACAGAAGTTCAACCTGAGGATTTAAACCAGGAAGCTCTCAGATTGTATTAATTGTCCACTAAAGTGAAGTGGAAGGGGGGGAGACCAAGAAAGTCAGAAAAGTATATACAATCTTATGTAGAAGAAACTGAAATCTTCTAACACAGGAGAGGTATGACTCTTCTGCTGGACAAATCCAGATCACTGCTTGTTGTCACCTGTAGTTATCATCTAAAAGCGCTTAAACCAGGGGTGTCCAAGCCTTGTCCCTCCAGATGTTTTGGACCACAACTCCCAAAATTCCAAGCCTGTATTGCCAATGACAAAGGACTGTGGGGGTTGTGGTCCAAAACATCTGGAAGGCTGAAATTTGGACACCACTGGCTTAAACATATTAGCACATTAGAGTCCATGTTGGACAATGACACTATGACTGTTCTATCATAGGCTTTGCACAGCAGAACACTTATATAATAAATTTTAAGCAACATTTCAATGAATTTTAAGTTGATATAAAACATTCTTCAATTCAGTTAACTCAGAAGAACTATGGATTCAAAACCAAGATGCAATCAGATAACAATGCAAAAAAGATTTGTGTTTCTGTATGGGGGGTGGTGGACTTGATGGACTTATCCAACATCATTATTCTTTGATTCTATGAAGATTATTCCTATAGTCAAAGGAAGAGAAATGCCAAAATGGATGACCAAAAAAACACTTAAAATTGTTAATGATCAGTCGGAACCAAAACTAAAGGTGACAGAAGTCAGAATTTTCAATGCAACATTCTAGCGACTCTCCTGTAAAGACTAAACTACTGTACTAAAACAGTCACTGCAATGAAATACAAGAGCACTGTAATGAAATATAAGAGAACAGCAAAAGAGGGGGAAACAGAGCCTTTCCATAAGATCCAAGAAATCAAAAGGAAATTTCAACCAAAATAAGGATGCTAAAAGATCCACAGGGGAATATTTTCTAATCAAGTAAAATTAAAAAATGATGGAAACAAATTCTGAAGAACTATCCAGATGAGATTCTTCTAAAGAATAATCTTTTGATGAAAAATGTGAAATTGGAAGAAGAAGAAGAAGAAGAAGAAGAAGAAGAAGAAGAAGAAGAAGAAGAAGAGTAAAAACAACTCTGTATAGTAAAATTTGGTGTAGTAAATCTCTAGTTTCACTTTGCTTACATGGTAAATTAATATTGGGGGGGGGACATCCAGTTACTGTGCTGTTTAGGATTAGAATAAAAATTGCTAGATTTTAGGAAGTTCCTACCTAAAGCTATGGTAATAGAATCCTAAACAGCACAGTGAAACATTTCAGCGTCTCAAGAAAAGAAGTCCAGTTGCCATGACTCAACTTCCAGTTATTTTTAAAGTGTTTTTTGGAACTGTTTTTCTCTTCTAGGTTGGATGTTATAGCATTTTGATTCTTTTGTGATATTCTAATGAGGTATTGTTCTTCGTTTTTAATTTAAAAAATTTAAAAACCCTGTAAACTGCCTTCGATCCTTTTCAGGATAAAGGCAGAGTATGATTTTTTTTAAAAAAAACTAAATAAGTATAAGATGAAGGAAACAGAAAGGGAAGGGCACTGCAATGAATAAAGATAAGATTTATTTATTTATTTATTTATTTATTTATTTATTTATTTATTTATT
>JAHTLZ010003307.1:3829920-3854978 GCA_023846285.1 Phrynocephalus versicolor
ATCTATCTATCTATCTATCTATCTATCTATCTATCTATCTATCTATCAAGAGAGAGGAGGGGAGGGAGAGAGAGGGAGGGAGAGAGAGAGGAGCCAGTTATTAAGAATTGTAACTAAGTCTGAATACCGGAACTGAAGGACTGAAGGATAACAAAGATACATTTGCTCTAATTTGTATGAACTTTATCATTAAAGCCTCTTTGGGAGAGCAAAAAAAAATCAACAACTGAAACTTACAGTCCACTGTATATATTAGCACTAGCTAGTTATTAATCTCATAACCTTTTCTAATGAACAGAGTAAACTCTGAAATGAATACAAATTGAATGTATCCAAGGACAAAATAAATATAGCTATTCAATCCCAGTTAATTTTTCTCACAATTTATTTCACTTATCAGTAGGTAATAAAGGAGAGAGAGAGAGAGAGAGAGAGAGAGAGAGAGAGAGAGAGAGAGAGAAATTTACTATTTAGAATGAATAGTTTCTAAGGCTTCAATTCTGTGCATACCTACTAGGGATAGAGACCTATGGGACTTACATCTTAGCAAATAAGCATCAGATTGTGCTGCAAAAACTGTTTTAAGGATTGCCAGTAAAGCATCAAAATTATCAGAGAGATTAGGGCAGGCATGTCCAAACTTTGGCCCTCCAGATGTTTTGGACAGCAACTCCCACAGTCCTTTGCCACTGGCAATCTAAGCTTAGAATCCTGGGAGTTGTGGTCCAAAACATCAGGAGGGCTGAAGTTTAGACATGCCTGGATTAGGGGAAATAATATTTTAAGAATCTTCCTGCATGGATCAGGAGGTTGGTCTTGATGGCCTTATTGGCCCTTTCCAATTCGCCTCTTCTATGATTCTAAGGTTCCTTGGGAAGCCAGGAATTGATAGGGCTGGAATTATAGTAAAAAGACAAGGCGAAGTAGGTAATGAAGAAATATAATATCTAACTATTGACTAACGGAAGGAACAAAAGGATATCTGGTAATTTTAATACTCTTTTCTGAGTTCACAAATGGGAAGCCATTTTGATTTCAACTGCTTGCCCATCCACCTTCATAGGTTTAAATCATACACAATTTAGCAAAAAGAAGAATGGTAAAAGGTAAACGTTCCCTCCGCACATGTGTGCTAATTGTATCCGACTCTAGGAGCAGTGCTCATCTCTGTATTCAAGCCAAAGAGCCAGTGTTTTGCAAGTCCATGGCCATGTGGCTGGCATGGCTGCAAGGAAACACTATTTTAACCTTCCCTCTTTTTATGGCATTACCTATTTATCTACTTGCATTTACATGCTTTCAAACTGCTAGGTTGGCAGGAGATGGGGTTAACAGCGGGAGCTCACTCCACTGTGTGTCACCCAGGGTTCGAACCGCTGAGTTGTCAACTTTGTAGCTGACAGTTTTCAGTGCTCTAGCCCACTGAGCCACCACTTCCCTCTGCAACAATGAATCTTTTGCTGCCTTAAACACTAGTTGGTTTTATTTGATTAGTCTTTCATGGACTTCATGCCACTTTATCCAATGAAATGGGGTGCAGTCCATGAACACTATGCCAAACAAAGTGATATATACCCAACAACAAACTTCATGGATAGGATTATTCCATTAGGTGTCAATGTTGTGCTTACTTATATAGAATAAGTACTGTTGACTTTAGACTCCGGATGTATGGGTGAATAAAATTCACTTGGCATGTTGTGTATTTCATTACTTTATTAACTCAAAGGGGTATCTTCCAAGTGCTTTTAGCTGGAATGAAGAAGATGAGCGATCACACCTGTTGATCCTTAACTTTGCTTCCTCAACATCTCTGCTTTTGATCTGAGGTCATAATGTGGGAGCGTACAACAATATTCTTGTGGAAAACCCCATCAGCCACTATGGTTGAAATTAACCCACTTTCAATGAGCTGTTCCAAGGCTTGATAGAGGGATACATACATAGATTTCAGTGGATTCAGTCTTTCTAGCATCTTCCAATAAATGACTGAGAGTACTTGGGGTCAGAAAAAGAGACTACACATCATTAGCATATAAAATTCCATTAGTATTCTGCACATGCTGATTAGAACAAACCTGCAGGTGTCTGCTATCCTACCTGCAAAGCTTGTTTGTACCTCCTAATGACCAATCAGAAGCCAAAGCAAGCTAATTTGCAAATTGAGGAAGTGCAAAAAATAAATAAGTTAAGATAATCACGTCTTTTAGCACTTGAGAAACTCCCTTCCTCATAAGCCTGCTGCCCATGACAGACTATGCCAAATAACAAACCAAACCTAAACCAACAGTGAAATGCGGCAGCAAAAAAGGCAAATTCTGGTTTAGACTTCATGAACAGAAGTATAGCCTCCAGAGTGAATGAAGTACAAGTTGGCCTCTATTTGGCACTGTCTGAGTCTCATTTTGGGTAATGTGTCCAGTTCAGGACACCACATTTCAAGAAGGATGCTGATTAGAGATGGACACCATACAAAAAAACCCAACATGCTATTTCATCATTTCATAAGGTTTCAAAACATTATGAAACAAAACAAAATGGTAGCAAGTTTCATTACAAAATGAAACAAGATGCCATTTTAGCTGTTGAAAATGAAATGTTTTGTTACTCTATAAAATGACACCCCTGTGTCCTAGGGGCACCAAATTTTGTGGGGAGCTCCCTTGGACACTTCCCTTTAAGCCCTCTGAATTTGGAGAGCTTTGGGGTTCAGGGAGATGGGTTATTAAACTCCAAAGTGGGTCCCCCATGAAAAAAGTTTGAAAGTCAAACTCAAGCCAATCTTGGAAGGTTGCTATGTGATAAAGGAATAAACATTTCACTCTGAAAGAGCAAGAGAACATTTATAGCCCTTGAGCTTGTGCTTCCTAAAGACAAGCAAAAATAAAACAGAACAGAATTTCAGCAGTCTCTCAACTGCAGTGCTTTGCATTCCACAGGCTTGAGTATAAAGGGACACATTTTTCCTCTTCCTCTTTTTCCATGGGGGACTCAATTTGGAGTTTAATAACCTGAACCCCAAACCTCTTCAAATTTGGAGGGCTTAAAGGGAAGAGTCCAATGAATCTACTCCCCCCCACTCCCCAAATGGTGCCTCTAGGACCCAGGGGAGCCATTTTATAATGTAATGAATCATTTCATTTTGTTTCAATTCATTATGAAAATTCTTTTAAAAATTGTTAATTATGAAATGAAACAAAATGAAACAAAAATGAAACCAAATAAAACACTGTTTTTCCGTTTCACACCCATCTTTAATGCTGATAAATTGGAAGTGTGCAAAAAAGGATGATTAGGGGGCTGGAAACACAAAGCCTTATGAGGAAAGACCAGAAGAACTGGGCATGTTTAGCCTTAGGAAAAGTAGAATGAGGGGAGATATGATGGCAATTGTCAAGTACTTGAGCAGGGTCCGGATCAGTTCTTGGTCATCCCTGAACGCAGGACTTGCAATAATGGGCTCAAGTTGCAGGAAGCCAGATTTTGGTTGAATATCAGGAAAAACAACCTAACTGTTAGAGCAGTACAACAATGGAACCAATTTCTTCAAGAGATGGTGAGTGCTCCAACATTGTAGGAAGTCAATAAAAACCACCTGGCAGATATCCTTTGATTTGTTTTCCGACTTTAAGCAGGGGGTTGGAATCGTAGGCCTGTTCCAATGTTACTATTCCATTCCATTCCATTCCATTCCATTCCATTCCATTCTATTCTATTCTATTCTATTCTATTCTATTCTATTCTTTGCTGACATCTTATTTATAAGGTATAATTAGATCCTCAGTCTGCCTGGGGATATGTGAATAATCTGTGAGCCAGCACCAGAAAGTATGCATGAGGCCAATTCTTCTAGGCATGTTGATATAGCACAATAAGTGGAACTGAACATCCTTCAAGTGATTGCACATATAATTCCTCCTGATCAAAGTAGAGTTATGCCTGTGGAAGTATGCTTCTGTATGTCTACATATTACACATGCTG
Organism: Phrynocephalus versicolor; assembly: GCA_023846285.1. Lineage (NCBI taxonomy): Eukaryota > Metazoa > Chordata > Lepidosauria > Squamata > Agamidae > Phrynocephalus > Phrynocephalus versicolor. The sequence goes on from JAHTLZ010003307.1 coordinate 3,833,903, forward strand.
GCACTTGGCTCATTGGTGCTTAACGAAAGACAGCAGCTTGCGGTACATAAATAGTTTGTCCGAGGCCAGTTTTACATGCAAAATATTATGTCAACTCTAATTGATTAAAGAAAAAATGTTGTCCACTGGGGGAGAGGGTCATAGCTAATTCAACAGTGCACGGCTTTGCAAAACACATGCTTTCAATATAATAAGTCTCCTCTTCGGCACTGGCAGTAGATTAAATATAATTAGCTGATTTATATACTTTCAGCTATAAAAAATGATAATGAAAACAACCAAATGGTCAGTTATGCTAAGTATGACTTTCTAAAATAGAAGATGAGTTCCCAGCCTTGCATTAGAGGGAAGGGAAGGCCATATTTCACAAAGCACTGCAGATTCTTCTGAAGGTATGCTTAAAGAAATAGCTGCATTTTATTGCAAAGGCAACCCAAAAATACTAAAATATCCTTACAGTGAAATAAGTAGTAATTTGTTATGATGAGTCCATATGAAATTTTCAGACCAGGACCAGCATAGCTCTAAACCAGGACAAGTGGCTTAGGTGGTAAGGATTCAAGATACAATTAATTGAGAATATTTTCGTGGAACTCAGCAGAATCCTAAACCATTCCATGACACTATTTGAGGTTTACATAAGGAACCGTGTACATGGAAGTCTTTTGCATTCCAACATTTCACAAGGCATATAGGAGATGTCAGTATTTGTGGTTCCCTAACCATCTGGTGGTATGAATTCATCAACCAGAATTCTCAGGTCTCTGTAACTCCACCCTGAATCCAATGGAGTAGACAACTACTTTCACAGTTCTCAGGCTATGATCGTTTTTGCAGTTTTAGAATTACCGGATATCCCATACTGCAAAATGATGACAACCAGCTCCATAACTTGGATTTATAAAACAGCTGCCCCTTGCCATTTATCTCAGTTGTGGTCAAGCTATGGCACTGGGGATAAATTTACCCCTTCTAGACTTATATTTTGGGCGCAGCCCTCTTCTGACCCCCCTCAATTTATGACCTGAACTCTAAACCATGACTCCTTGAAGATTCCAGGAGTGGCAGTATGCTTTCTAATGTTTTGCTCAAAGGCTTCAAATTCCCAGTTTTTAAAAACAGGAAATAGCTTGTCTGTACTTTCAGCTGTGTGTGTGTTGTTGCAGTGCAGTTTAGACATCTGAGCCAGAGCTTGACCATATTTCAGTGTACACGTGCTTGGGAAAACACCATCAATAGAAGGGGATCTGGTCTCCCTTCTTTGTTTTAGAAAGTATATTATTTTTATCTTTATATTATCCAGTTTTGAGGGCTTGGAAAAGTTTGACTCCCAGAATCCCCTAGCCGTCTGGGGAATGTTCTCAGCTACTTCATGGAGATAGCTTTCTCAAACTCTCATGCTCATGGCAGAGTAAATTCTCATTAGTATCTTATGAAACAGTTTCTTACGAATCTGTTGTGTGTTGTGTCGTTATAGTCGTGACCGACTCTTCATGACCCCATGTCCATGGAGTTTTCTGGGCAGGAATACTGGAGTGGTTTGCCAGTTCCTACTCCAGGTGCCTACAGCACCTAGTATTCCCTGGTGGTCTCCCATCCAAGTACTAACCTGTTACTTTGCAACTAAGGGGGCGAACAGTGTGACTCTTTCCTTTCTACAACAAAACTTGTAGTTCAGGCAGCTCTGTTTCTTAGTCTGCCCCCAAGTCCTCTTGATCTGAAGAAGGTGGGTCCTCAGATATTCCCTTGAGGACCTCAGTTCTTCCTGTATCACATTCTTGGTACATCCTGTGGAGGTCTTGCTTTTGAAGGCTATAGCTCTTTATCTGATGGTGACCTTTTTTACTGGGTCCCAATAACCAACATGCAAAGCTCATGGCAGTCCAAACAACACAGACCAAATATTTAAGAGGTGGATTTGTGTAAACCTTCTGCTAACAAAATGTAGAATCTTTTAGTTATGTTTAGTTATTTGGGGGAGGTGTCTTTTCTTCTTTTTTTACTTTTTAAAGTAAAATAAACATAAAGTGAATAAAACTGAAAAACAAGCACATAGTATCTGCTGTGTATAGGTAATGTATTTGTGTGAGCGTCATGCTCCATTGCAAAGATAATTTTGTACGAAACATGCTCGAGAACATTCAGCCAGCTCCAGAAATGCCATAATTACTGATGAAGATTTATTAAAAGCAAGGGGTCTCCAAAGGCTAGGTAGATAAATGATGATATGTACATTGCAGCTGACAGTGATGCTCCTCTGTACCTTGGCAGAAACTGTTTAGGAACTGCTGTAGAAAATGAGAGCGTAAAGATTTATAGATTAAAGGCTTAAACATATTGACATAAAGGGGATGTTTTAGAAATCCAGTTTGTTTTGGTTTTGAAGAGTAACTATGAAAACTTTCCTGACACAGGCGTTTTGGGGAGGGCGGGGGAAGCCCTCACATCAATATGCCAGGGGAAAAAATACGCAGGCAGCCTGATGTCCTTGGAATATGTTAGTTGCTGGTTTGCCCCTGGGGAAAAGTATGCAGACCATTTTTATCTCAGTGTCATGGCAACTGGAGGTGCAGGATCAAATATAGATTCAATTCAAAGGAACTGATTGTCATGCAGTGCTGAGATGGCTTCTCAGATCTAGTCATAGATGTTAAATTGAGGCTTTCATCTTCCCTTCTTGGTGTTCCTGTTGGATGATTATGTAAAGGCAGTGTGAAAGGGGGACATGTACACTCAGAGCTGGCACCCAGGAGTCACTTCCTTTTTGGTAGAAGGCCCTCCCATGATCTAAAGAGTGACTATATACCAGAAACCCAGGCTTAAGTTGTGGCTGGAGTTCCGAGCAAGGGTTTGTAAGACCCAGATTCAAGACCTCAATGGACATGAAATTCAGTGGGTGAACTTGACCAATCCCCCTCTCTCAGCCTGACATTGCCTCATAGGGTTGTAATTATGAAGATACAAAAGAGGGAGAAGAGTTATAGAGATATCCTCTTGGAAGTGATTAAAAAGCACCCCAGTCAGCTTCCTGGGCAAGGTCACTTGAGAGGCATTGAACCCCATCTGTGTGGGGAAACCCCGGATGAGAGGACAATGGATCCCATGGGGCCTGATGCACAGAAAGCCAGATTGCTCTGATCTCTTCCCCCCACATTAGCCAGCAAGGCCATGAGATGGTATGCAGTGAAATAACAAGCTGTCTGGTAGCCATTCATCAAGACCCCTGCTACGTGACACTGCTACGTCAGATAAGGCCTTCCCAGGAATTCATCAGCCTACACCATCCTGACACATAGACTCTCGCCCAACCTCTGATGCTCTGCCTTTGCAACTAATAAAAGAGCCTGGGACTCATGCTTGTGGAGGAAGCTGCTACATGAGGCCTGGCTTGTTGAACCCAATGATGTGCCTATGTGGAATTATTACTACAAAGAGCCAGTTGTATATTGAGAACTTTGGAGGAAAAGTTGAAGGTAAATACAACAGATTCATAAGTCATTATAGAGTTAGGCATTCCATATGGAAAAAGTTCCTTTTTCTTTCTTTCCTACTGTATTTTTAAGTAAGATTCTTTTAGCTCTTTATATGGAAATATTGTGCATTTAAATGGATTGTTGGTTAGATATGGAAGTTTTCTTTCTATCTATAAATTGGGGAACAATCATGTGATTTCTTTATCCAGGAGAGACCCAACAATGTCCTCATATATGGAAATGATACAATCAGTTATATGTGATGCCACTATTCCAAAAAATCACTCTGCCACTGATGCTGGGGAAACTTCAACAGGAAATGGGTATCTTAGTCTTCAGTAGATGACAACAGCTCTAGAGTGTTACATTCACTGCATAGTTAAATCAGTTTGATCTGGGGCTAGGTACCAGATTGGAAAATCAATGTATTGCAATGGACAGAATGTCAGACTATGACGCAGGAGGTAAAGGTAAGGGTAAATGTTCCCCCACACATGTGTGCTAGTCATGCCCAACACTAGGAGTGGTGCTGATCTCCTTTTTCAAGCCAAAGAGCCAGTTTGTACAAGTCTGTGGCCATGTGGCCCACACGGCTGCATGGAACACTGTTTCCCTTCCTGCTTTTTACAGTGGTACCTATTTATCTACTTGCATTTACATGCTTTCAAACTTCTAGGTTGGCAGGAGCTGGGGTTAACAGCAGGAGCTCACTCCATTGCATGGCACCCGGGGTTCAAACTGCCAAGCTGCCGCCTTTGCAGCCGACCGTTTCAGTGCTCTAGTCCACTGATGATTCAGGAGACCTGTATTTAAATCCCGACTTAACCATGGAAACTCACAGAGGAGTAAAACCACTCTTGCAATGTTCCAAATGTCAAGAAGAACATTATCAGTATCACTGTAAATTAGATCTGACTTGTCAGTCTTTAAAGCACACAACAGATTCGAAATTACTAACCAAATCGGCTGCATTCAGCATGGACTCTGTGACATCCAGTTTGAAGCAGAATAACCAGATAAGATTTTGGAGAAAAGGAAGTTGTTCCCCCCCACACACACCCCACATACACATGTAAAGCACCACCACCACCACAGTTTCTGGTGCACTATTAGAATTGGGTGGAGATCAAGTTGCTTCAGCAGTCTTTCTTTGTTTGTTTGTTTGGGAAAAATCAAGTTTAAAGATCTACAGTACACAGATCTCTGAAGCCAGCTGGCTGAAGTTTGGCAAGCTTCGCCGCAATTTAGCATCTATCATACTGATAAATGGCATTTACTTCCATGCAAAAACAAAACAACTCATAGCCAGTCAATGGGAATCTCACAGATCAGTTTGGATCTGGGCCACAAATCCATTTGGACAGGATACAAATCACTCTGCATTTAATCTGGATACTTTTCAAAACCCAGAACTGTGTTCTAAGTAGGATCAAGTGACCTATGCACAGCCCTAGTTTGATACCATTTTAATGGCTAATGCTTTATCCTACATCATCCTGGATTTATTTATTTATTTATTTATTTATTTATTTATTTATTTATTTAACAGAAGTTTTTACCCGCCCCACTACCAAATGGTCTCTGAAATGAATTGGTAATTTGATGAGAAGATTCTCTGCTCCAGTGCCTTCTCCTGAACTGGTGGTTACCAGCATTAGGTAACCCAGGTGTCCCTGGACTGCAGTTCTCAGAAATGGTGGGTGGTGAAGATTTCTGGGAATTCTATTATAAGAACACAAGGATTATGCAAGGCTGAGAACCACTGTCCTCAACTACAAAAATATACCTGTATAGCAGAGCGTTATAAATGCATAATAAAATGACAAACCCTAGGATTCCATGGAATGGTGCCATGGCAATGATATCAAAGTGGTATGGCTGTAAAATGCAATTACGCTTTTAGCCCACCAATAATCACATGCCTTTCCTGATTCTAGGGGGAATACACGTTCCTCTTGGGTTCATAGGTAACGATTCTCCTGCTCTTTCCTCCACAGTTCCCCCACAGTTTCCCCAAAACCATCCAGCTCAGTGGCAGAGAAACTCCCTGGGGTCTGGGACTCAATATGTGTAGGAGTGCATGGGAGGTACACTCTCTTAAGCCCAGTTTATGCACCTAAAAATGGGTTCAACCAATGGGATTAAATTTGATTGTGTCCATGTAAGAGTGTTGATGGTTACTATTTAATCATTTGATTTGATTTTTCATCCCCCAATTTCTACTACAAAGACATTCAAGAGATTGTAACTTTGTAACAACATTTCAAAGGATACAATTTTAAAAAATATAGAATTACCCACTGCTATTTCCATTCCTGGAGGAAAAGTTATGCATTGGTATTTGGTACAGAAAGAAATGCAGTGATACAGTAACAACAAGATCCAATCCTAGACTTCTACAGCATGTGAAAGGAGAGGGCTATTGATGCTATGCTTACTAGCAACTTCTTTGGTGAGAAAGACCTGCTTTCAGATACATTAATTCTGCAACTTGCCTGGTCAATCAAACTGACAATGACGAAAAGTACCTCTCATCTCAACCATGCAAAGTCATATCAATCAACTTCATTTTCCCCCTCATGGTTCTTTAAGAATTTGAATCCTTCTGACATAAACACAAAAGATATTTCTCAGGGACTCTGATTACAGAAAACTCAGTGTTTTTGACATGCTGAGCACAAAGATGGAAGCAGAAATCCGCTCCATATACTTGCTGGATCTTTTCAATCCATATGCATTTAAACATATTGAACAATGTATTGATGGCTCCATCAGGGTCAACAGTCCCTGGCAATAGTTCTAAATGTATAGAAGCAGCTTCCTCATCATCAGCATGGTCCGATGGGCTGGACTTCACAGGATTCAAACAAAGAGCTGCTCTGAGCCTTCCAAGAAGATGCCTGGCCTCCATCTTTGCCAAGTGAACTTTCAAGCACTCTCTCCTGGCATATTAAACACAGACCCGACTTACCGGGTCTGTCGTTGTGGATCGCGCCGGCCGACCTGTGTGGGCTGGAAGATGGCGCCGGCCCAGTGCGACCAAACGCCGCGCCGGGCGCCGGAGCCAATCCCGGGTGCCCAGCGGGCTTTGCGCTCGCGGGCATCCGGGCTACTGGCCGGCCCGCGCAGGCGCAAAGCCGCCAGCGGAGCCGGCCCCTTAAAAGGGGCCGCCCACCCGGAAGCCCGCCATTCGGCGCCGGCTTCCAAGCTGCTCCCCTCCCACCACACCCTGTTTGTTTTATGTTTGGTTGTGTATGTATCTTAAAGGTGATTGTTGTGTTTCGTCACAGCTCAGGCGGTTTGGCGGCATTGGGATCGGATCCAGGTGGAAGGTGGCCGTCGGACGGAGCCTGCCTGGCTCAGAAGCAACAGGTTGCAACGGTGGACCCAAGAGGGAGCCGCGAGTGTCCCGGCTCGGGAGGGATAACAGACGGCCCCTCTGCTCAGCTCAGCGAAGGAAACCCGAAGGAGTCTGCACCCACGGGGGATTCCAGGAGCTGAGGATTAAGGGTTCCGCCCGCCTGTGGGGGGCGCCACCAGGAGTATCGGGGGACAGGCGGGTTCCCCGATAATATTGGATCCGACCCTATGCCTTGCCAGAGTACTGCAGGTTGTCACCCAACCAATAAAGCTGTGGCCTTCACAATTTGCCCACCAACTCAGTTGTCTCTGTGTCGTCAATGGGTTGAAGCCAACACAAGGCTCGGCGCTAGACCACAACATCCCTTGTCATGTATGGACTTTTATACCTGCTTTGAAAAAGAGAGCTTGTGGTCTTGAAAGCTCAGCACACTTTTTTAATTTTTCTACCAGCAGCCTATGAAGGTATCACCCATAGTCTAGTTTTAATTTTGTTTGTTTTAATGGCTGCATGGCTCAAAGCTCCTTTCATAAAACAATTAATTGATCCTGTGTGCTTTGGGAAGAGGTGGGACAAAAGGCAGCCCGGTGGGCTGGGAGAATAACAACAGTGACGGGCGGCACTTGTGTCTTTCTACCATGGCTTGCTCCTTCTGCTGCAATCAGGGTGCTGACAGTTTAGCAGTTTGTCACATTTACTAAAATTAATTTCAATTAGGATCTGCAAATGCAAATGAACATTGAAATACAGTCAACATGCCCATGTGTTTCATCTCTCATCATTAGATCTGATTTTCATTCAAAGCAATTAGAAAATCTTGTAGACAGTAAATTATCTCTTCCAAACAATCAGGGACATTGGGTAAGCTTCGTGGTGTGCCAATTTTTAAAATAAATTAATACATGGCTAAACTTTCTAATGAATTCTGACATACAAATGTTATTTTTATGATGATTACTAACATAAAAATTGAGTCATTTCAGGAATTTTCTTTTTGGTCCGCATTCTGTCTTTCAAAGATTGGGGAAAAACCATATACATATATTTGTATATACCTCAAGACTTCCATTGTACATGTTTTCAATTTGAAATTGCTTTGTTTACGATTGATTAGTAAGGAGAGTAGCTGGTTGATGTGGTTAATTGAGGCTAAATGGGCCTTCTAGCAACATTTATCTAGGTCAGATTGCAACCTCAAAACTACGCTGCTATTTCTTGTTAAATTTGCTGTCTTCTGTTATGAAAACAAGGCATCTAGAGTTTTTAAGAAATGACACATGACATTGCTGATCCTTTGTTTCATCATTGGTAAGTTTGCATGTCTTAATTTTCTGCTTGCTGTATGATATGAACGAAAATATCTGCTTGAAAATGCAGATAAATTTTGGACACAATGGATGCTAATACAGACAGATATAAATAAAATTTATCTGTGGCTTTGGTGGTGGTAGTGAAGCAGATTTCTCCCCTATTATTCAAGTAAAATGCATAGAGGAATATTTCCAGAATTATACAAAGTAAGGCTTCTTGTTTCATCCTGATATTCCAGTGCAAGTAATGGTGTTTACATCCACGGCCTTAAACATGTTGATGATGACTGCCAAAATGGGGGTTCATCCTGATATGTGGTTCTTCAAGGGAGACGAACCATGAACCATTAATTTTGCCCCCCCACCAGCTGACAAACAATAAATTGGTTTATAGGTTCATATATATATTTTAAAAAGCCCCCCACCTCTCAGCATACCCCCACACCTGTGCCCCTTTCCCACTCCCCTGTACCAAACTTGTCTTCCAGACCCTCCATTGCTACTGCCACCAAAAAGTCCATTTTGCTATGCCTGTCTTAGGCCCAGCAGGAGACATCTGCACACATCCCCAGCCATCCCCAGGGCTAGCAAAGAAAAAAACAGAGTGTGGGGAGAGGGGACTGACAAGGTAGGAAAGGGACAGAGGGGATGCTGTGTGTGTTGTGTCGTTACAGTCGTGACTGACTCTTCATGACTCCATGTCTGTGGGGTTTTTTTTTGTTCCTTCATATTTGTTGGGTCCAGAATAATTTCCCAGTTGTTGTTTTTTTAATTCATCCCCATCTCTAGCATGTTTGTGATACCATGAGACATCAGACTCCAAAACATTTGTTCCAGCTAGATAAATTATAGGAGATTGAATACATTAAGAATGTAAATTAACTGGAAGTATTCAAGGGCTCCAGGAAGTGGCAGAGCACCTGGGAGAGAGGATTACCCCTGCAGTAAACTGTTCCTGAGGGACAGGAGATTAGAGTTCCCACCCATTGTCTGGAATTCCACATTCCCCTGTCTCTGCCAGACTGGGCCTTGTTGAATAATAGGACACCAACCTATGGAACATTTAATCAAGAATTTGGACCACCAAGAGCTTAATGGCTCAGGAAATTGGATCATCAGGATAATATGAACAATTACCCACCAATGCAGATCAGGGGAAACCTTGAACTAGCTTGTATGTATAAAAACTGATGTTATACCAATGATTATTTCTTACTCACACCAACCAGGGTGAGACCACTGACTATTATCTATTGGCTTGGCTTCAATAAATCAGACTTCAACAATACAGTGTTTCTGTTTCCTTAGTTTATTTCAGTTTAATTATTGAACAGTAGTTCCGAGCTAAGTACAGACTCAAAAATGTTCTGTAAAAAAAGCAGTAACGTTTGCTTCATTGGCTTCTGCCTTGTCATTGTAACCTGCTTTAAAGCTCTGCCAAAGAAACGTACATCAATCTTTTCCAAAAAAGTAAAAGCATATAATCAGGTGAGTCGACCTCAGCCCTTATATCAGTAAAACTTAGGTTGAAACAGCAATGTATTTAAGTTGAGCTTTAGATAACAAGCTTTAGATTTTCCCATCATTAGTTCATCAGGAGAAATTGTACGTTTCTCTGCTATTCGCTTCTAGCCTTCTACTATTGATATTTTGGTATACCCATTCCACTTGCAATTTCTGTCCTATTAATGATTGTGTATTCTTATGACAAGAAATCCAGAACAGCCTCTGTAGCTACAGACATAGTATATCAGATACAGTTTTCTTCTGTAATATCCCGTGGTAGCATATCAATCTTCATTTCTACTTTTTAATAGTTAAAAGAATGAAGCTGAAATTTGAACCTATAGAAGATACATTTACAGTAGCACCCCTCTATCTGCTGATTTGCCATCCACAGATTCACTTATCTGCGGATGACAAGGGGTGTGTGAGGGGCAGGGATGGTGGCAGTGTACCAGCCGGTGTGGTGCAGCAGCTATGGCTGCAGAGGCCGTGCAGTCCAGAGGAGCCTGCTAATGACACCAAAGGTGGCGGCGGAGGCTGGGTGGCCTGTATGCACATGCCCTCAGCAGAGGCAGCACAGCCTGCAAGTGCTCACCTGTGTCATTGGCACTAGAGGCACCACAGCCCTAAAGTGCTTGCTTGCAGTGGAGGAGGTAGAGGCCTCATGGCCTGAGATTGCCTGCCTATAACATTAGCGGCAGTGGCGGAAGCAGAGGCCATGCAGCCTGCAAGCGCCTGCCCACAACACCATGGCAGGGTTAGCTGGGGTGCTGGTGGGGGTTGTTGAAGTGCCTCTGCCGCCCGGGTTAGGGTTAGGGTTAGGGACTTCCAGTTTGCAGGAAAGCATTTATGAGTCATCCAACATGCCTAGAAAGGCCCTTGGAGGACCCAAAGGTGCTTTCAAGCAAACTGGAGATCACTTCCTGTTTTCCAGAGATCACTTCCAGTTTGTGGGTAAGCCCTTTTGGAGCCTCCGACAAGCCGAGAAGGCCCTCACAGGCCGGTTTGTGGCAGCGCCAAGCCTGGGGTGAGTACAAGATGCCTGAAACAGGCCTTCCCAACTTAATCCAGTGGCCTTTTCTTTCATCTACTGCGGTCCTGCAAAAGGGCAGGGGGATACTGTATTCCATTCCAAAGGGAACAAATTACAATAGGCTTTCAATGCATTCATATGAGAAGCCTGTCCCAACCCAGAAAGCAGGGCAAGAGCTTTCCCTGCTTTGCTGGGTTGCCAGGAAACCTCCTCAACGTGCTATCAACATCAGCTGTGTGGCGGTGGTGAGCGGTGGTGTTTCTGGCATCTGGTCTCGCTCCTGCAGCCATTTAGCTGAAGCCAGTTCTGAGAGCAGGACTGAAGTGTTGCCCCCTCCCCATAGCCACACAGCTGATTTTGACAGCTGGGCAAGATCAGGACCTCCCATCTCTTCCAGGTGAAGTGGTGGTCGTAGCAGCTTGTGGGCTCATTTGTAGCCCGTTTACTCTCCAGGCACACTACTATGGCCATCCCAAAAGCAGTGTTCCTGGAGAGTAAATGGTCTACAAATGACCACACAAGCCTCTGCCACCCGCCTTTGCCCAGGTCTCTGCCTCAGAATGGCTCGGTACAAAGACCTGGGCAAAGGAGGCATGGCGGCAGCTTGGATCCTGGCTTTCACCCTCACTGCTGAGGTGCGACATTTAAAACCCTGCTGGGCATTACCTTTCTCAACCAAGTGAGGGTCTGACAAGCGGAGAACCACCTGCGCAGTGGCGGGCAAAGGAGAATTGTAGCATTTGGGATGCCCAGGGCTATTCATGTGTGTGTTGAAAACCCTTCTCTCAACAGAGGTGGGGGACTCAGACCCAATCTGTCTGCTACTTACAAAGCAGTACTTTCATCACTTCCCTGACAAATCAGAAACACTTCAAACCTCCACCAGCAATGCCATAGCTAACAACCCATACTTAAACAATGTTGGGAAAGGGTACATAGGTGGGACTTTCACATACCCTAGGCCTTTGTCCACCTAAACAGCCTATTCAGATCATGGTCCACCTAAGAACCTATTCAGGCTATTGTCCACCTAACAAGCCCATTCAGGCCATTGTACAACTTATGAGCCTATTCACACCAGGTTGATGTGAAATCAAGTAGAGATGGGCACAAAACTGAAATATAGTGTTTCGTTTCATTTCAGTCTTCATTTCTTTTCATTTCCTTAATAACAATTTTTTAAAAAGAATTTTTGTCATGACAAAAAAGGAAATGAAATGTTCGTAAGGCTATAAATAATAGGGAGCTTTCCTTTTTTAAAAATTTAACACAAAGCCCACTGCCCTAATGAAAGAGTCTCCTTAAACCAACCTTCCAATAAATTTGATTTCAAACAAAGAACCCTTTGCAAACAAGCAGAAAACCTAATGATCAGTGAGATAAACTCAACAGCTGATTGGCAGCCTGGGAAGGGAAGGAAGGAAAACATCGTAAGTTTAAGATTCTTACCAGGAAAAAAAGCCAAATTCACCTGTTCCTCTGCTTTACAGACTGATGTGTGAAAATCAGAAAGCAAATCTTTTCATTGTAAAGTAAGAACCATTATCTCTTGCTAACCTTAGTAAGTTTAGCTACAATGAACTGCACAGGATCCAAGCTACTTAATCAGGAAAACCAACAACAGTTTAATTCAACTTTCAAACATAAACACACCAGAAGAGACAGGCATCAGACCTCTAGCTGCAACACAGATTGGAGATCAGAGAGATAAGCTCAACAGCTGAGGTGCGGAGAGAAGGAAAACAAATCAATCATAAAAAAAAACTAAACCTTTTGTTCTCAAGACAGCTGGATCAAGAGGCTTCTTGCCACTAGGATGAATCCTTTGATTTCCGAAACAAAAAATGGTGTTTTGTTTCATTTCTTGATGACACACTGTTTGCTGTTTCATTTTGTTAGGCTTTATAAGCTTACAAAGCAATGAATCAACATGTCATTTTTCGTATCCCTAAAATCAAGGTGATCTATAAAATGGAGGAGTCATCACTAACCTTCCCCAGACTGATGAATCTGCTTGGATGAGCAGTGAAACGTTTGAATCTCTCAAGAAAAGAAGTCCAGTTGCCATGACTCAACTTCCAGATTGTTGGTTTGAAGTAAAGGGGGATGTGGTGTTTGCCCAAACTGGTATTAAGACACATAATGGCTGAAATCCTGTCACGTAGAGTAGCAGTTAAAATGAGAGCAGATCCATTGAACCAGTGAGAAACTGTGGTGTTAGCTCCTCCATATGTCCCACTGAATCACCTGCACCTGGTCCAGTTGGGACCTCCTATGCTGCACAACAGGATTTCAATCAATAAATAACAGGGAAGTATTGAGATTGAGGAGGTTGGGGTCTGGCACACAAATAATGAAGAGCACCGGGGTACTTCAAGGGCCAGATGCAGGGGAGTGGTATCAGGAGACAGATATCTAGTCTCATGCACTCCCAGACTCATTTGGTAGGGCCACTGTGAGATACAGGAAGCTGGACTAGATGGGCCTTTGGCCTGATCCAGCATGGCTCTTCTTATGTTCTTATGTTCTTAAGAATTGGGCCTAGCATGTCACAAGAGATAGTGTTAATACATAGCAGCTGCTTCTTCCTTCGCTTGACTCCATCTTGCATTTCTACATTGCTTTTTCAATAAATCTACATCATCTTATAAAGAAGCACATATGGTGTGCCTTGCATTGTATTCTATCAGTTCTAATTTGTTTCTTTTCATTTTTACAGATATATGTTTTCTTTCTTGTTTGTTAAGATCTTGGGTCATTTCCCCCCCTGGATAGATATTTTTATCTTCCCGGTGTTGATGGGAAAGCTGATGCTTTTATCTGTTCACCGTAGTGTCAGGTTTGCTTTATTTCTGCAGAACAATGATTTATTCTGATGGTGGCAAATGCTCATCTTAGCAGGTTTCTGTGGTGTTTGTTGTCGTTGCTGGGATTTCTTTTTCAGATAGAGAGAGAAAGAGAGAGAGAGAGAGAGAGAGAGAGAGAGCATTTTCATTTTTCATTTCATCCCTTCAGTGACAATTTGTTTAGGGGAAGCAGTGCTCTCCCTCCCCCATTCTAATTTCCAAAGCATGTTTTGTTTTTCTAAAGGGAGAGCGGTTGACCGTTGGTGCTCCTTGCTGTGCTTAGGTTTGTTTGTTTTCTGGAGGCAAGGTTTGTTTGCTTGGCTGATTGGCTGTTTGTTTGTTTAACCTGGTCTGTTTAACATCAGGAGTTAGGACACCTGATGTGCTGTCCTCTACATTTGGTCTCAAAGCCCCATTACCAGGGAAATAAACTGGAGTATAAAGCACACTCCAAGCAAAAAAAAGCATAATGTGTGGTCTCTCACACACATAATAGCAGGGTTAGTGGGCAGGTCTTTGGAAGAGCGATAGGCATCCATTGAAAGAAATGCTCAGATACTCCATATCCCATCAGAAGAACTGAGGGAAATTGAACATCTCTACTGGTTGTACCTGGTTGCTTCATTTGCATCACACTTTTCCTTCCTCACAAAATTCAAGGTGATATTCTACTTCCTAGGAGGTTTTTCCACCCAGGCAGTGATCAGAATCTTCCTTAGTTTCAACAAAGTGGTGGTATTATGTAGCCTCAGAGCGGGCCTGATGGTCCTTTCCACTCATGTGCAGTTGCTTGTGGTCACAAGCTAGATGCTCTCCAATAGCTTCCAGCTTACAAAAACCCTGATGGTGTATGAGGAGTTCAAGGAATGCAGCCTCATTTATGAGTTTCCACAGCTGAGGGAGGATTTGAACTCAGGTCTTTCCTAGTGAGATACTGTATCCACTATGCCAGTGGTTCCTAACCATTGGTTCCTAGATATTTTTGAACTAAAACTCCTGGAAGCCTTCACCACTAGCTGTATCGGCCAGGATTACAACAACTGAAAATTCTGGTCAGCACAATGAGCCATGGAGGCTTCTGGGAGTTTTAGTCCAAGATCATCTGGTGACCCAAGATTGGGAACCACTGCACTGTGCCATACTGGTTCTCATGCATAGTACACATGTGTTTAAGCCATCTGAAATTTGTCAGATGCATCTTGTGTGTTTGTTTGGGAGTGATTTACAGTGGACCTTCAATATGAAATGACTGCTACTCACAAATGAAAGGAATACGGTCACAATAGAATGAAACACAGCAGAGAAGAAGAAATACTGGGATCCAGAATCCTGCTGGCTGATCTGATCACAGAAGGGCAGGCATGCAAGCATTTTTTATTTATTTTTTTGCATTTCAGAGGGCCTCTTCTTGGTGCAATTGGTTGCGCGCTGATTGTCAATCATGCAGCCAGTCATACAAGGGGCAACCACACAGGAAATGAAAAAGCACTCCATGATTGCCCGTTCCATACATGGAATTTCTTCAAGACGATTCTGGGTAGAGCTTCTTAGGGTCCCTGGAAGTTGCCTAGTCCATACAAAGGTCTAATTTTCTTCTGGGTGGAGTGGGCTAATGATGTGGATCATTTAGCTGGATCATTGCCACAACTGTAGTCCTTCATGCTATCAGAATTAGCACCTCAGCAGGGCTTTTGTCTGTCTCTCTCTCACCCATAGTTCTCACCATACCTTGAGGAAGATCCATGTCACTGTGCAGCAAAAACTACTGAAAAGGGAAGGTAGGGATTCTGACTTCAGATTTTAACACCAGAACCTGTTTTATCTGTAATATTTAACTCAGACCTTTTAAGCCACAAGCTGTTCACGACATTGCATCTCATTTGGATGGTCCATTTAAAAGTAACTGAGAGCAAAAGTGTGTTTTAATGAAAAATCTGCTAAGTATTAATATTACCACTGTGGAAGCTGGACAAGATAAGAAATGAATGTGCATGAAATGGCCAAGTACATGTGAGAAATTCTACTTTATGGTAGAAGTGATGAATATTTATGTGGAATACTAAGAGGTCCACAATGATGACTGTGGTTAATCACTGGCATTTGTTCTCTTGGAGCGCATGGCCTAAACCACTGGTCTTGGTATTCAGTAATGATAAAATGAATTTCCACTCATGACATTTTAATCCTATTTCAGTACCCCTATCAGGAGCACTTCCCTTTTTAGCTCAAAATGAAGCACAAGTACTATATTTCTCCTTACTATTCAAGTTTTAGAACCTTTATCCTGTAAAGTGCATCCAACAAGCAAAGAAATAACCCCTCACCCCACTCAAAAAAAACAACAACAACAACCCAGAAAGAGAATAGCTGATTAATTGGTGATTGTTAATATTCTGGAGTAAGAGAAGGGGAATGTGAATATGCTCTAAGTCAAATATTTGCTTCTTTCCTTGGCATATCATGAATTCAATGTTGCAGATGTGACCAAAATATATGGGCTCAGTTTAGTGTGTCTTAAAAACCTCTGTCAACATAGGTTTTTAAGCAGAGGCTGAATGGCCATCTGTTGGAAATACTGTGATGGGGGTTCCTGCATGGCAGGGGGTTGGATTGGATGGCCCTTGAGGTCCCTTCCAACTCTATGATTCTAGCATTCTATGAATGCTTTGAACTAGATATGGGCACGGAGCGGCGAAATTGTCATTTCCGTTTTCGGTTATCGTTTCCGTTACGTAACGGAAACGGTAACGATAATTACGCCGCTCCAGCTCGAAACTGACCCAAAAAAAGAAAAATTGGGTCGGGTTTTTCGTTGTCGTTAATGGCATCACGGTGATCACGCGATGCCAAGCAGTACAGAAAAAAAGTTTTAAAAAGTAAAAAAAAAAAAAAACCCGACTCCCGGCCAAAAAAGCAGGTGAAAATATGCCTGCCTGAGGACACCTACCAGAGGGGTGGTTTCTGGGGGGGGCTTCCCCCCCTCTCCTGTCCTGGGCTGCTTGCACCAGGCTGGGGGGGTCATCCTCGTCGTCTGTCTCGCATGCCATGTGGTGGTGGGGATCCAAAATGGCGACCACAATTTTTCTTTAGAGATCGTGGTCAAAAAACACACCAAATCACCACAGAAACATGTGAAATTTATTTATTTTAAATGCCTGATTTTTAATGGTAGCAGCAGTGGGTTTTTTATAGCAATAAAACGTCACATTGATTTTATTTTATTTTATTTTATTTTTTATTTTTTTAGACCTGCCCATTTGGGCTGGGCATGGGATGGGGCCATGCAAATTTTTTGAACCATTCCACCAATGGCATGGCCAGGTTTTGCCTGACACTTCTGGATGTGCCAGAGGGCATAAAAAGCCGAGGCACCTTCCAGAAGTCGCAGTCGGGTGTATGGATGTGGAGGGTGGAGGGCTGTGTGGCTGGCTGCTGCTGGCTGATTGGAGGGAGGCTGGAGGCTTTAGATTTAAGTTAGGCAGGCAGGGAGGGAATTGAATTTAGAAAACAATTTCTTTGATTCTCTGCAGCTTTGTCTGCTGAAGGGAATAGCAGTTTATTCTTTTTTTTTCCCTCTGGCAGTTTGTGAGGATTTTTTTCTGATATTGGATAAAGGGGGAGGTTCGACTGGGAGGAGGTGTGGATTTATTTTAAAAATATATTACATTGGGACGTCAAATCGCGTTAAATCGCAGTGGAAATGACAAACGACAAACGAAATGACGAAATGACAAATTTTTGAAAATTTTCGCAACAAATGGAAACGACCCGAAACGGACCCGTTCCGACAAACGAAAACTCGAAACGTCATTTTTTCTGGTCATGCCCATGTCTACTTTGAACTGCAGAGCCAGCCCTATGAAACACAGAGCCCTATGGAACATCAAGTCCTGCCCTTCTCAAGTAGGCACAGCTGGAGACCCATGTTTTCCGTTGCCGGTGCCTTCAAAGTTCCAGTTGTATTACAATAAAGAGATAACAACATTAAAGGAAAAATTGGAATGTTATGATACAAACTGGAAAGCCACACCAAAATCCACCACAAGCCCATTGAAACATGTAATTTCTATTGCACACATGAAATTTAGCAAAGGTGACGTGTTCCCTGAATGATGAACTCCCTATTATATGTCTTTTATAAGAATCTGCCATGCATGATCAAATAGACTCTGTGTTTATAACCACTTATGCAAGGGCGTGGAGGAGCAGCGGACTAGAGCGCTGAAATGGTAGGCTGCAAAGTGGGCACCTCTGCAGTTCAAAACCCGGGTGCCATGCAGTGGAGTGAGCTCCTGCTGCTAACCCCAGCTCCTGCCAACCTAGCAGTTCGAAATCATGTAAATGCAAGTAGATAAATAGGTACTGCCGTAAAAAGCGGAAAGGTAAACAGTGTTCCGTGCAGCCATGCTAGCCATGGACTTGCACAACACTGGTTCTTGGGCGTGAAAACGGAGGTGAGCACCTCCCCTAGAGTCGGACCTGACTAGCATGCATGTGCGGGGGGAACCTTCACCTTTACCATGTATGATCAAATAGACTTGGTGTTTATAACCACTTATAACCTTGTGTGATTGCATTGACACCATGTTTTCAATATTAGGTTTTTTTACTTGTTCTTTAACTGCTCTCTTTCTCTTCTAGCTTTAGTGTTGTCCCTCATTACTGTAAACCGCCTTGGGTCCTTTTCCAAGGAGAAAGGCGGGGTAAAAATACTCTAAATAAATAAATAAACTTCTCTAGCAGGATATTCTGTAATCAGAGCAACAGTGAAGAAATGTGGTGGTCTCATACTCATGGGATATGGTCTAAGGAGGAAGAGTGTCTTGCCCTACCAGTTCAGTGTAAATAGCTGGAGCTTACTGAATAATATTATATCGGTCAACAACTATGTTTTCTTTACAGTACACCAGAAGGCTTTGCTACCTAAAATAGAAATCTGAAATGAGTTCCTGAGTTTTGTTACTGTGTATCTATCAATGGCTAAAAACATAAATCTCTGTTTTTGTCATAAGAATAAAAAATTGAGACCAGCTGAAAAAGAACAGTGAGTCTGCTTCCTGGATGAATGGCATCTTGTGAAGACAAGCGAAACCACAACTCATGTTTGTAATTAATGCTAACAGCTAATGTGAATTTGAAAAGATGTTAATTTACTACCCGCCTAACTCTCTTCTGTTTGAAATAACTCATTTCAGTGCCCCAATTAAAATGTTGGCATATGGAATTACTAGAATGACCTTAAAAAATAATTGTTTGACCTGTATAATAGGGGGACCCATCTATAAAATCCTGTCAATATTTTCTGTAATGATTTCAAGGGTATATAAGCCATTATAATTTGGGGGCTCTGTAGCAACAAATTTACGGTATGCCAGTGCTATTGAAGCTTCTGACACTCTTTAGGATTATGTGGTTTCTGATTTCCCTCCCAACTGATTTTCATCTGTAACATTCAATCCATGTTGTGTGGCTACTGGATATGGCGATTTTACATCAGACTTCCCTGCTATCTATGGATCCCCCTACCTTCCCCCGGTGTCATCACACTGTCATATTTGCTGGCCTACTTGGTGAAGGCGAGGATTGCTGACATTATCATGTAGCTAATTCTGATAGGCTACATGAAGATCCGCTGTCATCACCTTGCTTATGTAAAGTGGGAAAATGGAACAAGAACAAAAGTGTTGTGGCACCTTTAAGACTTACACATTTATTTTTGTGAGCACTTATAAGGATGACAAGGCACTCCTTGGGACGTTATGCAATGCACCAAAGTTCACACAGAACACAAAAGTATGCTTAATTTTCTCTCTTAATGGCAATTTTGCTTTTGTTTTGCCATTTCTGGCACATACTAATATGGTCTCCTTCCTGAAAACCACACTGCCTGTGTGATCTCCAATTGGGTAGACTGCCATAGAAAGAAGACCCTTTACAGTGGTACCCCGACTTAAGAGCAGCTTGACTTGAGAACAAAGCGACTAAAGAGCGGAAAACGGTTGGCATTTTAACTGCCGCCTTACAAATTTTAGATATGGTCTGCTCGACTTAAAAATTGTTTTATTTATTTTTTATTTTTTTAACTTATTTTTTCATTTTTTTTAGATAGGTACCCCAACTTAAGAGTAGTTTGACTTAGGAGCATGCCTTCAAAACGGATTAAATCCGTAAGTCGAGGTAACACTGTAGTTATAAAATGCACTCAAACAATAAACTAGGGTAGGAATCGCTACAAACCATTCACAGATAATGCTCAGGGGGAAAGGGTGATGGAGAAGAGCTCACATAATATTTCCCATTGAACTCCTAATTTTTATAGAATCACCCATTAGAATCATAACATATTTGAGTTAGGAGAATCCTATAAGGCCATTGAGTTCAAATCTCTGCTGAATGCAGGACTCCAAATCAAAACAAATCGGACAGATGGTTGTCAAATCTCTGAAATATCTCAAGAGTTGGAATGCTCACCACCTCCTGTAGTAACTGTTTCCATTGTCATACTGCTCTAACAGTTCACATCTCCCATTCTTGTTCAAGAAAATGCAGTGCAGTCATACTTTAACTTTGTCTCTGATTTTGTATATCCAATCTGTATTCATTCATGGGAGAATCTGGGTTAGCCCAATTTTGGAATATATATATCTCTCTCAGTGACTATAACCTTAAGGGTAAGTGTCTCTCCTCTTCTATCAATGCTATGGTGCTGTATAAAAGTTCAATTAATGAATGAATTAATTGTTTCTGGCATGGAAGGTCTAAAGGTAGCAAAGCTAAAATCTGGCATTCTCAAATACATAGTGTTGTGGAAATTGTATATCTGGACAAGCAAGAGTTATAATGTCAGAATTCATACTTTATTGTTATCTATAAAGAGGTAATTATTCTAATGATGAGTAAATATAAAACTTATTTCCAATGGCAAACCATCCAATGAGAAAGTCCATAAGCAATGTGATAACAGCAGGTGTTCAACTGGCTGCATAGTAATACCAGTAATCCTTATCCTTACTTCATCTTTTCTAACATACCAAATATGTATAACTTTGAATGGGAGATGGATATCATTCACCACTAGAGATGGGCATGAATCAAAAAAATGGCATTTCGTTTGTCGTTTGTCATTTGTCGGGTCCGTTTCGGTTCGTTTCCATTTTTTATGAATTTTTGCAAAAAAAGTTTTCATTTTTCTTCGTTTCGTTACCATTTCGTTACCATTTATTTCAATTTTTTTGTGTGTGGTTTTTTTTTTAGGATTTTAAGCAATTCACTCATATTGCAGTAACAGAAACGAAACGCACGACCAAATTTCCGGTGTTTCTGTTCGTTTTGTTTTATTTTAGAGACAAAATTCGTTTTCGAAAAACGAAAATGGAAACGAAAATTTGTTCATTTCGTGCCCATCTCTATTCACCACCTATTCACTGTGATGTATTAGGCACTTATTAGATTTCTGACTTTTGTTCTTCACCCTCATCTATCTATCTATCTACAGGTATCTCTTTCTTTCTTTCTTTCTTTCTTTCTTTCTTTCTTTCTTTCTTTCT
>JAHTLZ010003307.1:3854988-3874648 GCA_023846285.1 Phrynocephalus versicolor
TCTTTCTTTCTTTCTTTCTTTCTTTCTTTCTTTCTTTCTTTCTTTCTAGTGCTCAGGAAATACCCATAATATGTACTGGAGTTGGAGAGGATATTTCTTTTGCCCAGTACTGCAAAAACAGCAGGATTTGGGGACCTTGGACAACTAACATGAAGATGCCTGATGCAGAATGAGAAAGAACATGCTGGCCACTTCTGTAGCTGGAAAAAAATGTTTTAAATCTGGTCCATTGCATTTCATCTAGAAAATCTGCTAGCAAAACTGCCCACTGTTGTTGTTTTTGGTTGTTTTTGTTTCTTGCCAGTGTTGCATACCTTGCAGTAATGGCACATTTTAAACTTAGTGGGCAGTTTTGTGCTAATATAACATTGCACAAGCCTTTATAACTTTATTTTTATACTGTCCCTTGAATTAACACATCCCATTCACAGTGAAACATGCCTTCATAGTAAGTGTTTCAGAAATGACAGTTCAGCTAGCACTGCATCTTTCAGCACAATTCTGTTGTTGTTGTTGAGTTAACATTTGTTACCTGTACAGAAAGAACAACCCAGGTTATATAAGGTACATGTAAGGTATACACCCTCCTGTATGCCAGCAACAGTAAATCATTTGATTGTGTGTGTGCGTGTGTGTGGGGGGGTGTAATCTTTAGCTTGCACACTCCAGAAGAATACAGCGGCTCAGGCTTGGGAAAAACACTTTTGTCATTGTCATGAATTTTCAGAGAGGGACTAATGCCATCCCGCTTCCAGGGACACCCGCCCATGACAGCATCTCATTGAAAGATAATCAAAGAGGGCTGCCTTACAGCCGCATAAATCTCTACACTTCAGAAAGGATCACCATTCATTTTTAGCAATCATCCGAATGAAGACGGCTGGAACACCGAGATGGTCCTTCAGCAAAGTAATGTGTCTCTTAAAAGCCTGGTGAATGATGAGGTGGCAATGAAATGCTGCACTTTTCATACGTAGCTGACAGAGAGGCACTAAGGCCTGGATTTCCTATTCCTAATCATCTCTCTGGAGCTTAAATGCTTACATGGACAGAGACATTAATCAAATGTTCTCAATGTGTTATCTGTGATAGACTCTTCTAAAGTTATTGTCGAAGGCCAAGAGACAATGTGGTTATTTTCTTTTCTGTAGTTAAAAAAATGAAGAAAAAGCATCTGGGGATATAAATGAATATTTATACCTAGGAAATCCTTTGAATAACAATTTGATTAGAGCAGTTGTGTCCAAACTTTGGCCTTCTAGATGTTTTGGACCACAACTCCCACAGTCCTTTGTCATTGGCAATACACACATGAAATCCTGGGAGTTGTGGTCTAAAACATCTGGAGGGCCAAATTTTGGACATCCCTGGATTAGAGCCAAGCTGGACCACACACTTAAAACAAAACAAAGCAAAACAAACCAAAGCAAAGCAAAACAAAACAAAACAAAATTTGGTCTAATTCCATCTTCAAGCATGAAAAACAGTAATGGTTTCTTGAAAGTTCACCATTTGAACTTTCAAGAAACTTTGTGATGTATAAAAAACCAAAATGTATCAAATAATAACACAGTAGAAGTTGAGAATTCCTATGAACACTGGATACCAAGTGTGGTTTAATGGGTACAGTGATGGACCAGTGGCAGTGAACCATTGGCACTCCAGATATTCTGGGCCACAACTCCCACAGCCTTTGTCATTGGCAATGTAGGCTTCGAATTCTGGGAGTGGTGGTCCAAAACATCTGGAGTGCCGAAGGTTCACTACCAATGGACTAGGAGTCAGGAGGCCTTGGTTTGAATTCCCACTCTGCCATGGACATTGCCACGGGATGGGGGGGTGGGTGGCCCTGGCAAAACCACCCCTTAAATACTGTATTTCTCTTACCTTGAAAGCCCTATTAAGATTGCCATAAGTTGGTTCCCAACCTGACAACACATAACATACGAAAAGAGTTCGATCACCATATATTCTGACACAAATCTCAGTTCTCTGAATGCCAGTCCTTTTGCAATATTATGCACACAGAAGAAGAGAGTAGATCCAAGAGTTTCAAAAGAACAAAAATAGATTCTTGGGTGTGGGTGGAGAATGTTGGAAAGCATCAGTCAAGTGAAGCTTAAGCCTGCTGAGTAGTAGGAGCAATGGAAAAAATTGATGGTAGTAGTTTGTAGGTCCTGTATTTTTTTTCCAGGTCCCACTTGTACTATTTGCTTTCACTCTTCTGTTTTGAATGAATGAATGAATGAATGACACTCTTTTCTTGGCCACATTCTGCTTCATTTCATTTTTTTACTCTCAATTTATCTAGCTGCTTGATCACTGAAGCCCACTCAGGCATTCAGTGAAACAGATGATCTTAATTCATAGGGGCAGATCCAGTGCTACTACTTGGCCCTAGTCCTTTCCTTGACTGAAATTGTTGTTCAGCCCACCAAAGACAGCATGGTGCAGAGATGTTTTAAAATGTAAAACAAAAACTCCCTCTCTCTCTCTCTCTCTCTTTCTTTCTGGTTATCTGGCTATTATACTGTAATGTATAATAGATAAATAATGTATATTAAACAAATAAAAAATTAAACCATACCATACCATTTTACTTTCCCTGAAACACTTTCATGTTTCATCAACACAAGTTATTCCTTATGGAGGCAATCCTGAAGACAAGTGGGAAACTACACCCACGATTTTCAGAGAAAGAATGCTTTTGTTGTTTCCTCCTGTTAGGTAGAAGCACAACAAAGGAAGAAGCAACACAATGCAGTTTTAAATGCCAACTCCATCTATTCACAAATAGCAGCAGGAAATCACTTACAGTTATGGCATCAAGAGAAAACAAGCATCTTGGCCACATATTCATTGTACCTTCTGAATGAATAAAGCATATAGGAAACCAACCTGAATGACCTTCTATTTTTCAGTGACAACATAAATAGATCATATAGGGTGTTGGGGAATTGCACTGAGATTTCAAAGAAATTGTGATTCCCTGATATGCATGTTGTAACATTTGGCAAAAGAATAATAAAACATCGGCACAGCACATGGAATTAGTTATATTGTACAGAGTACAGTAATTCATAGGGCTTTTGAGGAAGAAAATAGTTCCTGTCCAAAGTGTTTACAAGAGACAATTGCCAACAATTTGCCTTATTTAAAATAAATGCCTCTATTTCTTGACCTCTCAGCTACACACAGTTTTCCTCTTTGGTCAGTCTTTAGGTTGTTTGTTTGTTCTGTCACTCAAATACCACTTTCTGAGCGCTGAGCAGCTACTTTGCATGGAGGAGTAACACATCCTTCTACATGCAAACATACAGGAATTAGTCACATCAGATCTACCTGTCTGGGGTCTCTGTGCATGTGCAGGCAAGATCTGGAGCAAGGAGACAGGGCTAAGGTTCTCAATTATGATTCTATGATTCTCCAGGTACCCCATCCTTTTACCCACTGGTTTGGTTATCTGTAGCTTAATGTGGATATCAAGGCTACAACAGCACTGCCCATCCTGCTAAACTACTGTCTCCCTTCCTAGCTGGTGTAAAAAAATGGCACTGGCATCACCTTGGCATGATGCACATGAGGCCTTTAACGTCTATGCCAATACAGCCCTACTAAAGACCTTCTAACTTCTATGACAACTGTGGACCTCTTCCAAGAGGTATCTGCTTTTCTTTTGATTCAGGACATATCTTGGATCTGGTTTTTGTGCTGGGCAGGATGCTGAGGATCTGGGCATGGAAGAACTCTTTGTACTGTAGCTTTGTTTCCATTGAAAACTCATTACCTCGTAGAAATTTGATTTGCTTGAACATAGATCCTTTGGAGGGGTAGACAACTGATTGAGGTTGTCTTTCCCAGGAGGCTAATAGGTCAAGATGCTTCCAGATGGGTCTTTTGGAATTTTCATGTTACCTCAGCTGGTAATTCAGTCAAAACCCTGGTTGACCACTGGAATGGGGAGATGGCCAGGGGGTGGACAATTACTTCTAAGCATTTGTTCCTATGGATTGAGCCAAATGTGTCCATGCTGTAGGGTATGGAAGTGGAATGTGTGGAAGAGAGGTTAGAGTGATGAGGGTGGAAAACATGTAGCAGGTGTGCCCAGACACAGACTAGAATGCAAAGGAAGGCCTCCTTCTTGGTTCTTTCCCATGACTATTGTGACTGCATAGAGGTGTCCAGCAGAGGTGTTTTGAGTGGTAAACAGTCTATTGTACTAGGCCCCAAAAGAAAAGAATCAACAGTCTGTAAAGAATTTGCTTGACACTTTGCAGATAAAGCAGCTATGGCTTAGATGCTGTTATTTCACACAACTCCTGTAGAGTCTATGATATTGCTCAGTCTCCACCAGCTTTGATTATTGGTTTAAGTAATACACCAAGATTCCTGTCCATGGCTCCATCCCTATTAAAAAGACACCCAATGTACTTTTTCACACTCCGTCTAAATACTTGGGGTTCTGGGACTCTTTCTTCACCCTATACCCTTTTAATTGAACCTTCAGTCAATTTCCATTTGCACACTTAAAACTGGTGTTCTAGCTGTCCATGTCCATTGATATATATGATCTGGCCACAGTGGCATTTGTATCAATTACACACCATTTGCACTCTTCAACCTGCCTCTTCAATGCCTCAGTGTGTTAGTAGTTAATATGTCTACTATAGTCTATTGCACAAGTAGTTTGATATAACAACATCCAAGCCATAGAAAGCCACTCCAAGATAGTGTAAAAATCTCAGTCTAGATAGATGAAGACAACATCTGCTAATGCTCCTGTTTTCATTCCTTTGGAGGGATCCCTCTAATATCTTCCATTTCTATCTACTTCAGTTTCTTTGGTTTTTTTTTAATTTCATGTACAAATGTCTTCTAAAGATTTTCCCCATACCCTTTATTTTTTGCTGTTACCCTGGATTAGAAAAGAATTGGTCATTCTATTATTCTGTAAAGTCCCAGAGAGCTTATTGGCTCCTGCCAGAGGTTTCATTGTCACCCCAAGGATCACATTTCTCAATGCATAGTGATAAAGATAGCAATGAACTTTGAAAAATTAGCAGTTATGGCTATACATTTCATTAAAACATACTTATTTATTTTCTCCCTATGAAAGAGTGAACAATAATAGCAATTACAATTCAGTATGTTGTTGATTTAACTAACATGTCAATGCCATAAACATCAACAGTGGGATTGACATCTGAGAAAATGCACTCAGGATTTGTTGTGTCCCAAAAACTTAATTGTTTCCTCAAAGCATGAGGCCGTGATGTAAGATCCAATTGTTTGAGTAATTTGGTTGTCATAGATAAGTAGGGCACAAATAAGCATGGGCTTTGACAATACATAAACACTTAGGCTGATCAAAATGAATTATGTCTCATGCTACAACACAAAGTGCATCAGTATTGTTGCGACATTGTTCAATTGCCATGATTAATTAATACTAACAGCTGTTCATCAATGAATGCAATCATCTCATGAGATGCTATGCATCTTATTCATATGTTGATACTTCCCTTTTTCAAACTGGAAAAAAGAAAACAATAAACCCCCACCTATCATAGGGACCCAACCCGACCCGCAATAATTGAAAATCCGCAATATGCGGATGCTGGCTCAGGTTGGGACTGGGCAAGCTCTCTGGGGGCTCTTGTACTTACCCAGGTGTGGTGTTGCCCCAAACGGGCCTGCAAGGGGTTTTCCAGTCCCCTAGAGGCCCCAAAAGTGCTTTCTAGTGATCTGGAGGTCACTTCTGGTTTACCGGAAGTCACTTCCGGTTTGCGGGGAAGCACTTTTGGGGCCTCTGATGGGCCTGGGAAGGCCTTTCCTCCTTACCCCAGGAGGCCTTTGTTTCATATACTGCGGACCTGCAATATACCAGGACTGCAGTATATGAACCGCAAAAGGGCGGGGGACAACTGTACAACAAAGCTCTCTCAGGCAACCCAGAATTGGTGAGAGATGTTGGCAAGGTGGTGGAAGACACAGCTATGAAATGGAATCCTGACTTAGATGTGTCAAGTTTTTTAAAGATATTTAAAAAACCATAAATGAAATATTAAACATTATTCACAGAGTTTGTGTAGAGCACACACTGTCAAGATATGTAAAAGTTGACAAAATATATGTAATGTATATTTAACAGATAGGGAAAGAGAATTGTAAAATGGAGGCAGTTAGATTCTGCAGTCTCATGATGTTATCCACAAGTGCAAGGGATTAGTAATCACCAGCATGTTAGTGAAGAAGCACAGGTGGGATAGTTTATAACATCATGGTTGCATCAGATTGCATCAGATTGTGATTAGTGATGAGTCATATCTGATGGGTGCTAAACTGTATATAAGCATTAGCTTGTCATATGTTAGATTGGGACTGTTTATGGTGAGAGAAACAGTACCCCACATTCTGTTTGTTGTATTGTAAATATTGCTTGGTGTTATACTGTTTGTATATTTGAGGTATATATGGAATATATGAGTTTTTACTCTAATCCATTGCTTTTTCTTTCCGTTTACTGAATTCTGCTATACTTTATATCACTACTATCACTTTATCTACACGCAACGGCAGCGCGCTCTGTGCCACATTCATTTGTTTATTGTTGATACACACAGGTGTAAAAGTTTTTAGGTGAAAATTTTGAGGCTGCAGCAGCAATGGGCAGTTGCAGGTAATTAGTGCTTAAAGCTTGTATAAATGTGGAAAGCAAGAATCACTGTTTGCTGGCTTTTCTTCA
This sequence comes from Phrynocephalus versicolor, assembly GCA_023846285.1. Taxonomy (NCBI): domain Eukaryota; kingdom Metazoa; phylum Chordata; class Lepidosauria; order Squamata; family Agamidae; genus Phrynocephalus; species Phrynocephalus versicolor. The sequence goes on from JAHTLZ010003307.1 coordinate 3,861,734, forward strand.
AAGCCAGCCAACGCTGCTGTACAAGGTCAGTCACTGTATTTTTTCCTAATGTGTTACTATGTGTGTTTTATGCTGAGAAAAAGCTTTCTAAGTTGAATATATAAATTATTTTTCTAAAGATATTGTCTGCTGAAGTTTTTTGTTCCTGAGCATTGAGTTTTTCTGCTGGGTCTCAGAGCTTTCCAGTGCACAATATTTTGTGGAACTGAGCTGTGTTCTGTCAGGGTTTTGGGAATGCTGCACAAAATACATATTATCATTTTCTAACAAGATGTACTTTCCATACCTTCCTCACAACAACAACAACAACCTCTCCAGCTGTCTTAAAATGTGGCAAGGCAGACTGGCAGGTGGTATAGCATGAGGTAAACCACAGTCAGCAGGAAGGGGATATCCAAAGATTGGATGTGCACTTGGCTTTCATGATACAAGTTGTATGTTATCAACTTGATGAGAAGGAGCTGCTGTGCTTGTAATGAAGATGGGAATCTAGGTGACTTGGTTTGAAGAGGTTACCTCAAGTGCCCTGAGCAGGCAATTTGGTCCCACACAGAACAATCACAGGAGAGGACAGCAGAGAGTGAATTTCCTGTGTCCTAATCTATCAGGAATGCACTGTAGCTGGTGAAAGAAAGAAGGGCCATCACCTGACGCAGGACAACTGTAAGAGGGGATGATGGAGGAAATAAGAGAATGGGAGCTGCAGGGCTCATGGTCATTGTCAACCACCTCAGATGAAGAGGAGCTGTGGGGAGAGGTAATGGAGCACTGGGACCCCATTTTTTGTACATCTGCAGCAGTGGAAGCAGGGATAGAGGACAAGGGGAGCCACCTCCTCCCATCTAGCCCAGTTGACCATGGAAGGTTTCAGGAACTTTTTAGGCTTTAGTAACATAGTCCCCAGATAACCCAGCATCACCCCAGCCTTCTTGTGCCCAACCTGAGGGGAGCCATAAAGCCGACCCCAACACAGCTTTAGCACTGGAGACATAAGTGTCAAGAAACACAGCAAAAGCGACCAGTCCCTTTCACCCATCTTTACCAGCCTTCTCTTAAAAAGACTTCCCTGGATTGGGACTCGTGCTTCCCATCTGGTTCTCCAGACTAGAACCACTGAAGCTATCTGGGGTCACAGCTGGACTCACTGCACCCAGATGGTTAGTGGTGGGAACTCAATCCCCTGCAAATACAGAGGCAGGGGCAGTAAGGAGTGACTCTGTACTTTTAATAGAAGCTGTTGTGAGTAGCAAATCAGGCTGGAACCCATGGGAATTTTAGTTCAGCCACTGAACCTCAGGAGAGGGATCTGGTGGGATGTGCACTTGGCTTTTATGATACTTTTAATATGTGTTGTTGGCAGTGTGTAAACCAAGGGTGGCCTTACAGATGTGTGTAGGGTGTCAGCTTGTAGCTGGGAATGAAAATTTGTGTTTGCCCTTCCTCACATACAATGGGAAAGGAATGGGAAATTCTTCCATGAATCTTGCTAGATAGAGAGGTGTTCTGAAGTATTCTTGACAGAGGATGAGAGTGAAAACAATAAACTTTTTGTTTTGTTTTGTTTGGCAAATTTGGCAAAACAATGCCAAGTCAGCTTTAACCCTGGTAACCCTTAAGGCAAATCATACCTCGACTCTTCAAAAATTAGAAGAATCAGAAGGAATGTGGTGTTGTTGTTTTCCTTGTAAACAACCCACCAGTTGTCTTGCCATGCATCTGTGTTGCTTTTCAAAGGAAACAAAAGTGGATTGCACAGATACTGTTTCTGCAAACGCTGAAGGTATTGACACAAAATGCAGTGCAGCAGTTATGTTAGAAATCTCCTGGGATTTTAAAATTCCATGTTGCACTGCCTTGTTGAGATGGTCTAACCAGATAAAAACAAGTCAGTGTGTATTTGTTGACAACATGCTCTCGGCATGGCTTACCATTGGCTGTGCGGGTCAGGAATAGTGGGGGCTGCTATCCAATGACATCTGGCAGGTGGCAATTTACTCACCCAGGATGTAAATGATACATTTTCCTAAGCCATCAGTTAGCCCATTGCTGTAGAACACTTGCTGTAAAGCCTGGACCTTATCTTGACTATCCTTCAGCATTTCTCCTACATAAAACCCACATAAGTAGCAATTCTGCTGTAAAATCCTATGTATATCTCTATTGTGTGGGGGATGAGAACTGTAAAAAAAAATTCCATTTCAAAGATTGCTTTGAAAAAAGTAAGTTCAAGATGACAGTTGTTCCCATGAGTTCATGAAGCACTGGTGTCTTCAGGCTACTATTCATTTCAACAAAATGGCTATAGATGTTTAAGAAAGGTAGTCTGGAAGTTGAGTCATGGCAACTGGACTTCATTTTCTTGAGGGATTGAAATGTTTTGCTGCACATCCAAACAGCTTTGTCAGTCTGAGGAAAGCTTAGTTGTGAGTCCTCCATTTTAAGAAAGGCCTAAGCACATCCAATCTCGCCTGAATTCAGAAGCTAAGCCGGGTCGGCCCTGGCTACTACTTGGATGGGAGACCACCAGGTAATACCAGGTGCTGTAGGCGCCAAGAGTAGGAACTGGCAAACCACTCCAGTATTCCTGCCAAGAAAACTCCATGGACATGGAGTCACGAAGAGTCAGTCATGACTGTAATGTCACAACACACAGGTTTTTCATATGGCCTGTAATAAACATTTCTTGTTCAATTTGGATCCTTTCCCCCTCTTGAAGATGCCTTTTGAAGATGCCTCCTTCCATTGGTGTGGGATTGTAGATTAGCGGTGCCATCCTTCTAGCAAACTTTTGTCTTCTTGCGTCTCATAATCACACTGGCATAACTCGAGGAAGGAAGAGCAACATGGTTGAAGCCAAGGTTTCCATATCATGTTTTTTAGGGAAAGCTGGTTGGGAACAGCAGGCAATGACTTGGTATGGTGGCTTGCTGCTTGTTGAATGACTTGAAGGATTTCATAGAAGTGACTTTCTGTTTCTGGCGTTAGTGGATTCTTTTCTTCTGGGTCTTTTGAAAGATCAAACAGCAACGGTGGGTCATGGTGCACAACAAAATCTCCATGACAAAAGCAGACATGAGAGTGAAAGCAACCACTGGAGTCTTTGGGACTGAATTTTGGAGTGAAGAAAAAAGCCTTCCAAACAGATTGACCTGTAAATATGGGCAAAACAACAGCTGAGAACATTTTCAGAACAGCAAAAAAGCAAAAGCAAGAGCAAAAGTATATGTGCACACATTAAGTGAGGTAACTGCTTATGTAATTCATTACACATCAGGCAAAATCCTAGTGGTATTCATGAAAAGTTTGTCTTAATTTGCCATGGCTACCTGAAGCTTAAGTACTGGGGCATATTTCAGCTGTGCAGTCATAAATGTGATAAGGATACAGCTAAGTCGCTCATCAATTAGTTGCAATTAGCCACAGCAAGGTAAGCAATCCTTATGCAAACACCAGAAGGATTCTGGCTGGTAAATTATATACGCTATATAATTTATATAGTTCACTACAAGAACCATTGATATGTTCTTCTAGCAAACAAATAATTCCTGATACTAATTCTTGAGGATCTTGTTATTACTGATGCTTCAAAAGATTCCACAAATGTCCCTGTACAGCAGCCTCCTGTTTTTCAGACATGGTTTCAAACAGTGGTTCCCAAACTTTGATCCCCAGATGCTCTTAGAGTATAACTCCCAGAATTCCTGGGCAGCACAGCTAGTGCTGAAGGCTAATGGAAGTTTTAGCCCATGAATATCTGGGAACCACCAGTTTAAAACATTAATGCTCTTACAGCAAGACTAACCATTAACCTCCCTCCCAGATTTTTTTCAATTTATGCTGCTGAATAACACAGCTGAGAAAGTACAGACTACAGAGGCATCTTCAAGGAAGGTCTCTCTTGTGATTGTTGACTTATTACACACTCCTTCAATGGCATAGACATTGGTAGTTGGGTGGGCAGACAAAGTCCTGTTCTGCATTCCACATGTCAAGTCAATTCTACATTAAAAAACACATTAAAATGCTTCCACTAGGGGGAAATGGCCATAAAATTTAGGGGAATAGCAGTCAAAGAAAGTAACTTTTTCAAACTCTCCTTGTGTTAGGTGAAAAGTGCCTGGCTTTCCTGAGAAAAGAGTGAGATAACAGTGTACAAAGGAAACAGTATTTACTGGACTGAAATGCAGTAAAATGTATGAGGCATCTTCTGACATACATCATGGCTCGCAGAATAAGACCAGGGAAAGTTATTCAGTGCCAAACTGACAGAGTTTGGACATTTTTAGTTGACTTACACTACTTGTACAGTCAATACTCAAGGTCCTGTGGGGGTGAAAGAGCTACAGAAGAGGAAGGGAACAAAAGCCCTCAGGACGTAGCTTGACTCTCCAAAATGCAGAGGAGCTCTTCAACTGAATTGCCTGGACAGACAATAAATCACACTTTCACAGTCCTGAGGGGACACTAACCATAACCACAGATATCGACATATTTACAGGTTGCCTTGATGGAACAAATGTAACTAGCATTTTCTACTCCTCTCTACTTTTCCAAAAGTGTGTGTTTACTGTCAGGCCATCTTGCAAGACTTTTTTATTGTTCTTTCTTTAGGGGAGGAGTTGCTAGACAAGCAGAACAACAAGGAAATAAGGGTGCAAGGAATAATATATTTATATTAAAAGTTGATTCGGTCCTTTGACAGAACGAACAAGTGAAGACTGAACAAATATTTGCATGTGCCTACTCCACATACCTAATTTCTAGAGATGGGCACGAAACAATTTTTGTTTTGTTTTTTGTTTTTTTGTTTCATTTCAGAACAAAATGAAAAACAAACTGATTTTTAAAGAAAAACAAAATGAAAGGAACTGGAAATTTTCTATTCGTTCTGTTTCATTTTTCATTAATGGCAAGGTTTCCCATAGGAATGCATTGAAAAGCAATGCACTCCTATAGGAAACCACTTTAAGCAACCCGCAACTCCCCCCAGTCAAGCACATGGGGGGGAGGGAAGGCACTGGTCTTTTAAAATATCTTTGAGCCACCCAGGCTGCCTTGGTGGCTCAAAGACATTTTAAAAACCCTCCACCTTTCCCCCCAATCAGGCACATTTGGGGGAAAGCCACGGGGTTTAAAAACGTTTTTCTAGCCATTAAAGCAAGTATTGATGGCCACACCTGCTGCTTGCTTCGGTGGCTAATAGAGATGGGCACGACTCGGGAAAATGACGTTTTCGAGTTGTCGTGTGTCGGAGGCAGCCCGTGTCGGCTCGTTTCCGTTTTTCGCGAAAATTCGCAAAAATTAGTCGGTTCGTTTTTTCGTTTTTTCGTTATCGTTAGTACTGGTTTTTTTGGGGGGTAGCGGGCTCCTGGAGGCACCTCTGTGGGGTGGGTGCCTCCGCCGGCCCGCTATAAAGGGAAAGTGGGCTCCTGGAGGCACCCGTGGGTGCCTCCTATCCTCACCCACTAGGAAGGGACAGCAGCAGCAGGCTCCAAGAGACCCCTCAACATGGGGGTCTCCCCTCCTCACCTGCTGCTGCTGCAAAATGGCATGCATAACCATATATGGCTATGCATACCATTTGCAGGCAGAGACCTGCTCAAGTACCTGATCCCCTGGTACGAGCTTGTCGCACCTGCCATGTCCCACAAAGAAGGGAATCATACTTGCGTGTGTAGTGCAATGCAAGTAGATCTGGCTATGGGCTAAGGTGGGTTTAGTCCAAGGGCTAGGGTTAGGCTAATGACGGGTAAGGTTACGGTGGGCTATTGGGTTGCACCTCTGGGTGCCTCTCTGACCCACTAAGAAGACAGTCTGTGACGTATGGGTAAGGAGTCAAGGATTAGGGTTAGCGGGTTAGGGGGCTAGGGCAAGTTTTAGGGGGCTTTTTGGCACATCCCAGAAGTCTCAGTGGCCAAGTGGCCATGCGATTCGTGAGATGGCTCCAAAAATTTGCATGGTCGTCCCCTCCCACATGGCTGGCCAGGCCACTGGGCCAGCCTATCATTGCGCACTGCGCAGATGTAAATAAAATAAAATAAAATAAAATAAAATAAAATCAATGGAGGACAGAGGAGGAGAGGAGAGACATTTTGTTGCAAGAAAAAACCCACTGCTACTGTGAAAAATCTGGCAGTTTATAAATTTCTGCGTGTTTCTGTTGTGCTTGTGTGTTTTTGGACCACGATTTCAAAAACAATATTGCGTTCGCCGCCCCATTTTGGATCCCCCGCCCGCACCGCATGGCATGGCAACTCGAGTCCGGCTGCCCAGGATGGGGGGGGGAGGCGGGACCACCCCTCCAGAAACAATCCCTCCGGTAGGTGCCCTGCGCCCTTAGTCAAGCAGGCATTTTCCGCCTGCTTTTTGGCCCGTGTTTAAAAAAGTTTTTTTCCTGTGCCGCCCGTGCCGCTTGCTTGCGCTTTGGCGGCCGGCGGCGAGACTGGGCTTTTTGCGGCGGGCGAGCCTGCGGCGAGTCCCACCAGACTAGAGCATCCCAGGACGGAGGGGGGGACAACGGGACCCCCCCTCCAGACCAGAAACCCCCCCCCTCCGGTAGGTGCCGTGCGCCCTTAGTCAAGCAGGCATTTTTCTGCCTGCTTTTTGGCCCGGGAATGGGTGGGGGGGAGACCCGGGAGAGTTTTAAAAAGTTTTTTCCTGTGCCGCCCGTGCCGCTTGCTTGCGCTTTGGCGGCCGGCGGCGAGACTGGGCTTTTTGCGGCGGGCGAGTCCCACCACCAGAGCATCCCAGGATGGAGGAGGGGGGGAGGCCGGGCGGGGACCTCCAGAAACCACCCCTCTGGTAGGTGCCCTGAGGCACGGCAGGCATATTTTCGCCTGCTTTTTGGCCAGGAACCGGGCTTTTTAACTTTTAAAAACTTTTTTTCTGTGCCGCTTGGCATCGCGCGCGATCGCGCGATGCAAGTAACGACCACGAAAAATCAGACCAAATTGTTCGTTCGTCGGTTCGAGCTCGAAGTCTGGCGGAGTAATTCCCGTTACCGTTTCCGTAGAGTAACGGAACCGAGTAACGGAAACGGAAACGGGAATACCGCTAAGTCGTGCCCATCTCTAGTGGCTAAAAAAAGTTTTAAAACCCTGTGCTTCTCCCCCCCCTCATTTGGGTGCAATGGGGGGGGAATGGCATGGGGTTTTTAAACTTTTTTTTAAGCCACTGAAGCAAGTAGCGGCTGAGGCCATTGGCACTTGCTTCAGTGGCTAAACAAGTTTGAAAACTCCACCCACCCCCCAAATTGGGGACACTGGAGGGGGGGGAATTGCAGGTTTTTAAAAAACATTAAAAAACCATTGCAATTGGCCTACTCTAGTGCAACATACTATACTAAGCTACAGAACTCTAGCCACTCTGTCAAAGAACATCATTTCTAACATAATATAAGAGAAAGTTGTTTATATATTCACCATCATTATGTTGTTATATTTGTCATTTCTACCATCAATTTACAGATGGATAATTCAAATTTAGAAAGGGTGAGAATTACACACCACACTTGCAGAAAGACATGGACATTGAGGGAGAGTTAATTCTTAGTATTTTATTGATTTATTATTGATTTATATCATTTGTGAAAGGGGCGTGGTGGCTCAGTGGACTAAGGCTCTGACCGCCGTAAAAGGCAGGAAGGTAAAAACAGTGTTTCCTTGCGGCCATGCCGGCCACATGGCCATGGACTTGCACAACACTGGCTCTTCCGGCTTGAATACGGAGATGAGCACTGCCCCTAGAGTCGGACACGACTAGCACGCATGTGCGGGGGGAACCTTTACCTTTACCTTTTATATCATTTGTATGCTGGCTTTCTCCCTAGAGGGGACCCAAGGCAGCTCATGAATTAAAACTGTACAATAACAGGCTTAAAATAATGTGCAAAACCATTTCAGAAACAATGAATCATCAATCAAGATAACACTGATTTTTAAAAGCATTTAAGGAAGCACTTTAACAATTCAACATTTCATAAATTCGGTGTTCCCTAGGAACCTCCCTCCCCATTGCTTAAAAGCTGCCTGAAAAGGAAGGTCTTTGCCTGACAATAGAATATTCAAAAGTCTGGAAGCAGCCACTGAGAGGGCTGACTCTTGGGTACCTATCAAGCAAGCTTGGTAAGGTGGTAGAACCAAGAAAAGGGCTTCCCCGGAATATCTTAAAAGCCACGCAGGCTCATGTGATGCAATAGACTCCTAGTTGTTATGAAAACTCTCTGTCATATCTAGACTCCCTTTGTGTCCCACTCAACATGTACCAGAAGTTGAGAACCATTACTATAGAAGAGCTTAATGTACTATGACTAAAAGGTTTAATCTGTATAACATAGAGCTTAATATATGATGACAAAAAAAGCTGGAGGAATGAACGAAGTAGCAGAGAATATTTTAGGGACCTGCCTATTACCTGCCACTACCCCCTTGGAGTATTTTCTCTGATAAACAGCATCTACATGTTCTTCAAACTATAACTGAAATTTCAGTGACAGCCCTGTTTGTGTGTTATTTGCCTGCATCACTTTCAAAACCTGTGCAATGTTTGGAGGACAAATAAAACAAAGAGGAAAGAAAAATATATCCAATTATGTCTTAGTTTAAATGTCTTTCTTTTTCTCCTAATCTCCTCCTGAGGAAATACACAGCTTCCTTGGCTGCCTCTCCATTCACAGAAGCTGGCAAAAGGAAGGCAGCAGAGAGGCAGTGCATTGTGTGTGCAAGCACACAAAGTGCTGCCTTTCTTCCACCAGCATCTGTGAACGGATCCCTTTAACTGGGTGGGGGTGTGGTGACTTCAATCTTAGCTTCCCCGACCATGTAGCACCCGACTCATTGGGTGCTACATGGTCCAGAAAGCCAGGATAAAAGACCAGGCTTTTGAATTTCATGCACCCATAATCCTCTTGGGTTGTGGGCATGTGAAATCCAAACGCCTGCCCTGTAAGATGGATCTTTCGCTAGACATCCAGAAGGCAAACAGACATATTGTGAAAAATGTCTATACCCGGAAATTTAATTCGTCTTATGAAGAATTCATCTTACTGAGCATTAGTCTTGCACGGAACCACTGCAGTGTCAAAAGCAGCTGAGAGGTCTGGAAAAACCAAAAGGGACACAGATCCCCTATCCATTTCCCTATGTAGGTCATCTACCAAGGCAACCAGTGCTGTCTCAGTCCCATAACCAGGACTACAGCCAGACGGAGCTGGATCCGGTAGTTTATCTCATCCAGAAACCTCTGGAGCTGTAAAGCCACAACCTGCTCTAGTACTTTCCCCAAGAATGGGATGTTAGATACCAGTCAGTAATTGTTCAGTATTGTTGGATCTGAAGAGGGCTTTTTAGTTTTTTAACTGTGGTTTAAGCCTCCCTCAAGAATGCTGGAATCCTGCTCTGTTGCAAGGAGGTATTCACTACTCTTCCTAACCAGTCTGCCATACCCTCTCTGGCAGGTTTTATTAGCCAGGAAGGGTCCAACAGACATGTGGTGGCCCTCATCTCCCCAAGTGTCCTGACCATATCTTCAGTCTGTAGGACCTAAAACTCATCCATTAATACAGGGAAGACAAGGATAACAGTTTTATTTATAGGCTCTGGATCAGTAGCAACATCCAGTTCAGCCTATATCTGTATAAAATTTTGGCTGTGAGATGTTATGCAACTTCTTCTCAGCAAGTTACAGAATGGCCTGTGTTATCCTGTGGGTCAGCGTTTAGCAGACTTTTGATTATTCAGAAAAGCTCCGCTGGGTGATTTCACGCCGAAGTAATGGTGGTAGAGAGAAATGATTTCTTTGCTGCTTCCACTGCCTTGGAATAAGCCTTTGAACTGCCTTTTACTGTTTTTTTATCTGTTTCAGTCTGGGTTTTCTGCCAATGCCTTTCACCTCTATGGACCACCCCTTTCCATATTTGCCAGTTCTCCAGTAAACCAAGCAGTCAGTTTGGCTGTACTTTGAGGAAGGAGACATTTAGGGGCAGATCAGGTCAATGGCTTTGCTCATTTCCCCATTCCAGAGATCAACCAAGGATTCAATGGAATTGCCCACCAAAGAGGTGGGGAACTACCCAAGGGCACCTACAAAACCATCTGGATCCATCAACCTTCTTGAACAAATTGCCTTTGTCTGACTTCCACCCCTGCCCAGGCTCTGAGTTCCAGTGAGCCTAAAGGGCACCAGATAATGGTCTGTCCATGACAAGGGGACTACAGAATGTTCCTTTACCCTGAGGTTCCCAACATCTATACCAGGGCATATTGACTGTAACAGAGTTCTAGATATCTGGCAATTCCAGATGTTTAAAATTCTGAATTCCAGATCTGAAGGGCTAATTCCAAAATCTGAATCCAAATGCTGCATATGATTTTTATGCTAGTGCACATCCCTGCCAACCTGTGGATAGCTAATGTCCCATGCTTTTATTTCCTACACCTGACATTCCAGGGAGTGGCAATTTTCAGTAATTAAATACTTTCTTCTCCCATAACAGAGCTTGCATACAGGTTTAAAACAATGGAATGGATTACTGTGGAGCTGTGAGAGCCATAGGAGAGAATTGGGAATGTTGTGTTTCTAAGAAATTGTTCATGTTTATGACATCATTAGCCATATGTGTGCATAGCTGCATGGATGTCACCCATCATGTGTGTTTTTAAACATGTGCATAAACATGCACTTATGCAGACAAAAACAAAGAGACAGATCTTATCCTATTAAAAATCCAGATCCTCATCAATGAAAACTGGGTGAGATTATCCATTGAGTGGATATACAGGCAACAAAAGGAAGAAGTCCATGGAAATTGACTTGAATGCACAACCATGATGTGTATGTACAAGGTGCATATCTCAACATGTAAACCCTTTTTCAAAAAGTAGCAGAAGGGAAAGCTCACTAGAAGATCAAGAATCTGCATGATTTTGTTCCTTGAGAAAGATAAGAGAGAAGGATGTCCTCCCCCCACACACCTTAATATTTAACCCTTGCTTGGACTTCTTGCTCTGTGCCATTCAACCGAGTAGCAATATTTATGGCTTTTTGTTCAGAATTCTTTATGGCAAAGCATTTTTCACTCACATTATCTTTTTCCATTTATCTCTGAACTTTCAACATTAATGAATGTAATTAATGTTTTGGAAGATTGGTTCAGTAAGTTGCTCTATTTAATGCTCAGAATCAAAGCTGGTGCCAATCGGAGACAATATATCTCAAAAGCTATCCTAGTCGCTCTACATGATATCTCCTAGTTCTTTCTTCTTTATGCTACCTCAACCTGCTTCCTCCACCCACCCACCCCCACCAAGGAGAAAGGCTGCATATGGTGCAGGTATCATCCTACTCATCAACTGAGTTACAGAGGCAATATCTTAGGAGTTTCTTGAGAGTCAGGACACAGCACTACTTGCCACTTCTCACTTTGTTAGTGGGCATAGTGTTTTCTAAAACTGTCACAGCCTTTATCAAGAGAGCTAATAACACCAATGTACTGGGAAGCACTGCCCCATCAGATGAGTAGCAGATAGCGCCTCTTCCACATTCAGGAGCTTTCTTTTCTTTCGATGTGCAGGTATAAATTCTGGCGACTTGAAAGGCAGAGTCGCGAAGCATGCCTTTAAGTGAAGTGAAAGAAAACAGCAGGGAACCTATGAGGTTTTGTCAGAAAGTCCAGGAAGAAGACAGGGAGCAGACTAATGATCCAGAGAAGCCAGTTTGGAGCATTGCTGAGACTAGTATGAGGCAAAATTGCACATAGCTCAGACACTAGGTTTGAGGTAAAAATAAACTCTAGTTCCTTAGCAGTGTCATAATGCTTCATTGCATTGTGTGATTGTGGGACACTGCTGGGATGCTTGACAACGGCAACCAAGCATAACAGTCTTTCTAATCACCGTAGAAAAGCAAAAACCCATTAGTTAGATGCTGCATTAGTAGAATGACTGATATAATACGCTGTCAGACACAAAAAGCTGTCAGAGATGTAATCTGTAAATTTGATGAACTGTTATAAGGCTGGCCATTATAAGGAAGACTGCTCCCTGTATATCTTTGAGCTGGTATATAATCTCATTCTGTCAGAGCATCACTGAAAAGACTGAATTAATCCTGCAGCAATTAATAATTCCTTTGTCTCTGGTAAAGTACTGTCAGACTGAGGCTTCATTAGATTGTGGGATTGTTAAATGCCATCGTTATAATGAAACCAGCAATCATAAAGAAAGAATAGGGGTGTTTTAATACCTAGACCAGCATGACATGTTGTAGACTCATAAAAACTGTTCTTCCCCGCCCCCCATCTCCCTGTAGTAAAAGGCATTGGATATACTCATTTACCCTTTTGTTTCTGGGGGCTGTTCTATAAGTGCCTGATGCCACAATGACACCTTCCTTCACTCAAGGCTAAACACTTTGCAGATATATTGTTATATGACAGAGCAGTAAACAAAGCAGAGGGAGGAGAAATGGGTATACAATGAAACTCGGGGAGATAGTCAAGCTCTAGAATAATCCTCTAGGTCGGGCAGGAAAGGAATTCATGAGGATATTTTAACAATAAGGAGCCCATGTTAAATCTGAACCAACATGTATACAAGGCTAGCCACCTATACTGGGTATTTAGCACATAGTAAGCTACATATGGGATCATGGAATATATTATTCAATTCTGTCAGTTATGCTGTTATACTACCTAGAGAGGAGTACTGGACCACATCAGCCCATTTAGATCAGAGTATATAGTCTGGAGGCCCATGTAACTTATTTATTCGGCTAGTAATTCATCTACTGTGTTATTTAAAATATTTATACCCAAGCTTTCTCATCGTGATTTACAATGTTAAAAACAGTCATTGGTCAGACTAATGCTTTAATTCATTCATTCATTCATTCATTCATTCATTCATTCATTCATTCATT
>JAHTLZ010003307.1:3895590-3913340 GCA_023846285.1 Phrynocephalus versicolor
ACCCAGAATTCCGAGCCTAGATTGCCAATGACAAAGGACTGTGGGAGTTCTGGTCCAAAACATCTTGAGGACCAACAGTTGCCGACCCCTGCTTTAAAGTATTCAGTAGCAGGAGATGAAGTGGTGTGAAATGTCTCCACACAGACCTCTGTCATTGAGGTCAGCTTCCCAGGCTTACAGTAGCATTAGAAGAGTCCAGCAACTGAATTTCATATTTCATGCACCCAAATTCTGTAATTCCACACAAGCATAAACAATTGTTCATAGAATGTCTGTTCTTTATAATGTGCCAATTTACATAACTGCATGTTCAAAATATTGATCTAAATCAAAAGATGCATTCCACACTGATGACCCTTCCTATGGGAGACCCATATTACACAGACTGTGGCATTTTGCAAGTATTAATTATGTCCTTGATGGGGAAAAAATACTGTACTTGCCTATTTCTGGGTGAGATTTAAAACTACCCCTACATTTAACAGAAATAACAAATCCTTGACAATGATGTGTATATGTCTTTTCCTAGAGGACTCTGCTTTCTCATGTTTAGAGTTTGCAAGGAACCACTTTATGTTTGGAGATGGTTCTGTAACCTGAAAGCCACCAAATGAGCAAAAACTGAGCAGATGTCTCTCTTTTATCCCCTTTCTAGTATTTTATCCCTGAAAGTGTTAAGATCTCCATATGTATTGGAGAGAAATTTTCAGAGCATTTTATACAGGTTGGCTTCAGTAGACCTACATTAGTAGTATATAGCATTATAGCTCAAAGTTTGAACTACTCAACTCTCTTTTGTTCCTAGTTGATCTATTATATTTAATCAGCTTAAGTTCCAATTTGCTTTAGTTCCAAACACCATCAAATTCCCAGAGTGTAATTTAATTATGTGCAGTTTGGACAATAAATATGTTTGAAACATACAATGTCATGTAGTAAAGGCAAATGTTTATAATACCAGGGCAAGCCATGGACAATTAGAGCCTTCTCTTATTTGTTCTGGTACAGCAGATGGGAGAAACCCATAGCACATCTTATCCTGATGTTACAATTCCCCCAGTAGATTTTTAATTAACACGACCACCACACTGTGGTGATGCAAATGTCTGTGCAAAATAATTCCTCCATGAAAGTTTTCTGAAATGGGTGATTTGATTCAGGCTTGTGAGAGAACTGCAAAAAAATTAGTAACACTTTTTTCTTAAGGGGCAAGGAGAATTTAGCTTTGAGCATGGGAAGAATGGGATTTGAAAAACTTGGTTATGGATAAATTAATGCTGAAAATAATACACAAGCACATTCCCTCACAGATTCCATCTTGTGCTGTGTAACCCGCAGGTGTTTAAACAGCAGCAACAACTCTCTTTGTGGCTCTTCATGGTTTATGTTAAGCTTTTTAGTTGATTCAGTAAAGGAAAGTGGCTGTTTTGAGACAAGCCACTGTGGGACACAGGAGGCTCCAGTGGGAAGAAATGGATGGAACATTTCTTTAAACACATCACCATCAGCAGGTCGGAGGGCACAGACTATTTCCACCAATCCACTGCATTTCAGTCTTGTTAGGAACAAAGAAGGAGATTGTAAATTATGGATCTGCACCAAGGACTGGAATTGGTTCTTCTCTACCAACACACCATTACATTCCACCTCAAGTACTGGAGGGCATAGAAGCATATCAAGAGCAGAAACCACTTAGAACTAGAGATGGGCACGACTCAGAAAAATTGTTCGTTTTCGTTTTCGTTTTCATCTAGGGGTCCGTTTTGGCTCGTTTCCGTTTTCGTGAGCTAATTTTCAAAATGTTTCGTTTTTGTTTCGTTGCGTAATGAAAACGACAAATGAAAACGAAAACGAAAATTTTTTCGTTTCTTCCCATTTAGCTCCATTAAGTGCTTTTCCAGTAACGAAAAACGAAAAATGGCTCGAAATTAATCGTTTTGTTTCCGTTTTCGTTCCAGTTTTGAGCCGTTTTTCATTTCGTTACGTAATGGAAACAAAAAACGAAAACGGAAACGGAAATTCCGCTAAGTCGTGCCCATCTCTACTTAGAACCCTATCCTTTATGTAATTGTTCTGTCCCCTTTTAAAGCTGCCCAGGTTGGCATCACATGGTAATGAATTCCGCAGCTGGGTGACACAGTCAGATAAGACATTGGAGTCCAACAGCTTCTGAAGATCAGGTTAATTCTCCCTGATCTCCCTGATCTACAGAATGTCAGAGGAATTTACAGAACATAACAACATTCTTATTCTTTCTCTTCTTTGAGGTACTCCCTGGTGCCTCTCTTGTTTTAATGTATGTGTACTGGAGTTAAAGGAGAGAATAGCATATATCAGTCCTCTCCAGGGAAAAGCTGCAACATTTCTAGCAATATTTGATTTGTTCCACTAAAAACAAAGGCATACGTGAACAAAAGGGAGATTGATGATTCTAAGGAATGTTCCTCAGGTCAATAACATGTTGATAATTCTGAGAATATCATGGCTCTTTCATTACCATTGCGTGTAATCTTCTGATCTTGAGAGGACTAGGTCACTAATTAACTGTGAAATATATCATGAGAATGTGTGATAGAGAGGTTATAGTTAGGCAAACATCTGGAAGTTGAGTCATGGCAACTGGACTTCTTTTTCTTGAGAGATTGAAATGTTTCAGTGCTCATCCAAATAGCTTTGTCAGTCTGAAGAAAGCTAGTTGTGACTCCCATTTTATAGCTCACTTTGAACTCTTGTCACCCTGGTCTGAAATAGGCTCATAAGATGAACAATTTGGTAGAAAACAGTCTCAATCGCCTTAAGGTGAACAATGGCCTATGGTACTGATGCTCATAAAGTATGGGTTGTTAGCTATGGCCTTGGTGGTGAACAGGGCTGGTGCTAGGTTTTTTTGCACCCTAGGTGAGGGGCGGTGGGGGTGGGGCAGGGGAGCAGATGGCAGAGGACGCAGATGGGCACGGGGGCGGCGATGGGCGTGGGGGCGGCGGCGGGCAGCAATGGGCAGCTGGCAGGTGGGGGGATGGACGGCGGTGGCCAGCGGCGGGGGGGCAGCGGCAGGCTGTCCAGCGCCCTCTCTCCATTTTGGCACCCTAGGCAACTGCCTAGTTCACCTTAATGGAAGCTCCGGCCCTGGTGGTGAAGGCGTGAAGTATTTTTGACTGTCTGGGTATTGTTGAAAATATATGAAATTACAGCCTGAGGAGTGGCAGATAGACTGCGCCTCAGTGCCCCACCTTGTTTGAGAAAGGGGCTTTCTATGCTCACATGAATGGCTTCCCTGACCCCTCTCTCAAACCACCTATCTTATCTTGTTAATATGTGTGCATCCTCATCTTTCAATGAGTGCTCTTTGTCCTTTAAGTGGGGGTGTACTGCTGATTCTGGTTACTGCTGTTATCCTTCCTATGTTGGGCCATCCATCTGTTTAATGGCTGTTTAGTTTCTCCAGTGGTGAGGTCTGAACACTTCTCACATATTGCTCCTTTTGTGTTTTGGTGTTGGGTCCTTTGGGTGGATGAGTCTCTGCCTTAGTGGGTTTGAAATAAACAAGGCATTTTACCTATACAGAGGGGACTTCTACAGACAGAAGCATGGTTGTGCATGGGTTACACAGTGTCACTAATTGTTGCAAACCTATAGATGGAAGAATCCTTTTAAGCTTCTCAGACACTCCACTTATGTAGGGAATGACCAGGTTCTATGTCGTGTCTGGCTGATACATTGCTGTTCTAGTTCGGCACACTGCTTTGTTGAAGGCCCACTTTGGATATCCACAGGCCTTAAGTGCTGTCTTCAGGTGCCCGTCTTCCTTCATCTTGGCTTCTGTGGAGGTGGGGATGTTCTCTGCTCTGTGGTTTAGGGTTCTGATGACTCCTAATTTGTGTTGTAATGGATGGTGGGAGTCAAACAGTAAGTACTGATCTGTGTGGGTGGGTTCGCTGTAAACTTCTACTCCCAGGCCGCGGTCAGGTCTGATGATGACTACATAATTCAGGAAAGCCAGCCTGTTGTCTTAAAAGTCTTCCCTAGTGGATTTAATATTAGGATCTACCACACTGATGTGGTCTGTAATGGCCTGTACTTCCTGAGTCTTGTTTTCACCCAGGTATCATCTACATACCTGAACCAGTGGGATGATGTTGTCCCTGGGAAGGTGTTGAGTACCTTCTTCTCAACTTCTTCCATGTATAGGTATGCAACAATTAGTGACACCGTGTAACCCATGCATAACCATGCTTCTGTCTGTAGAAGTCCCCTCTGTACAGATAAAACTAAAAAAAAAAATAGAATATTGTGCAAATGTTCATTTATTTCAGTAAGTTAACTCAAAAAGTGAAACTAATATATGAAACAGACTTATGCAAAGCAAGATATGTCAAGCCTTACTTTTGTTCACCTAAAGGCCTATTGAGACTATTGTCTACCTAACAAGCCTATTCAGTTCATTGTTCATCTTATGAGCCTGGTTCAGACCAGGTTGACATGAGGTTAATTTGAACTATAAAATGGTGGACTTTCAACTAGCTTTCCTCAGAGTGATGAAGCTTCTTGGATGAGCAGTGAAGTATTTCAATCTCTCAAGAAAAAGAAGTCCAGTTGCCATGACTCAACTTCCAGATGATTGTGCGGCAATGCAGATATAAGCCATTTTAATCTGTATCTACATATATAGAGGGAAGATCTAATAAACTAATAAGCTGCAGGTAATTAACTCTTTTAAGGTTATTGCTCTCATTGCGCTGGACAGGGTGTCTGTCAACAATTCAGTCACATATTAAAATATAGTGGGAATGTGCACAGGTGGGAACTTTCTGGAAGGATACCAACTTAGAAAATGAGGGTGTTACTAGTTAGCAAATTGTTGTCATTGTGGGAAAACATCTGGCCATGGTGCCACATGCTTTAGTTACATTCCATTTGATCACTGTAACATGCTCTACATAAGGCTTTCTTTGGAAAGTGTTCATAAGCTACAATGGGTCTAAAATGCTGCAGCCAGATTGTTGACTTGAGTTGGGCACAGGGTTCACATAACCCCCCCCTCCCCATTACAACAGCTCTACTGGCTGCCAGTCTGTTTCCAGGTACAAATTAAAGACCTGATATTGACCTATAAAACCCTAAATGACTTGGGTCCAATCAATCTCAAAATCTCATCTCCTTATATAAACCTCCCTGGTTCAAAGATTGTCAAGGGGGACCTTCTCTTCAGTTTTACACCCCTCACAGGTGTGATTAGGGTTGTTTTGAACATTACCAAGATAACATAGGGAAATATTTTGAGCTGGATAAGTCACTTTTGGGGCATAACTCCTAGATTTCCCTCTGCCAAACTGACCACGCCTCTAAATGTGCAACTACAATTCAGCCAGAAGATTAGCTGATTGAAGAAAAGCAATTCATTAATGAGCATAATTATTCAAACTATGATAAAAGGTTTTGAATACAAACCAGCCTTCTGATGTCAGAGCTGCTGGAGGTAGATTTATGTTTCAAAGTTACCTTTTTTTAACAGCAAAAGAAACCATACCTGTCATTAGGCAGCTGTGCTCCAGCCAGTCTAGCTACTGTGGGGAATATATCCATATTGCTGGTTGGCTCGTGGATTTGTACATCAGACTGAACCACTCCAGGCCAACGGAAAAGACCAGGGACTCGAATTCCACCTTCCCAATTTGTAGCTTTTCCACCTGCAGGGGAAGGGAAAACATCCAGAGACACACACTCAACTTCAAATGAGCTTTTATTTGAACAGAACAAGACATCTACTAAACCAGGGGTCCTCAACCTAAGGCCCTGGGGCCGGATGTGGCCCCCCAAGGTCCTGAATCTGGCCCCTAGGACCAATTGCAACCCCCCCACCTACCCCCTGTTTTGTGAGCAAGCCAGCCTCCGCAGCTGCTTTTGGACTGTGATCCGGCCCCCAGTGGTGTCTGGGTGGTGGTGGACCGGCCCACTGTTTGAAAACTTTGAGGTCCCCTGTACTAAACAATAAAGCTTCCACATTTCATAGATTGGATCTGTTAAGTGGTCAGTCAGTCAACATGTACATCAGATAAAAGAGTGGTCTGTGAATTAAAGGAGGGCTTTGCTAGACAATTCAGCTAGAGTGGGTTGGACTGGGCTACAAAAGAGTCACTTACAGTCATGAAGAGATACAGCTTGCCATTTGGTACAAACTTGCGTCTGCACACAATATGCACCTCAAGCATCCCTATTGTGTCCACTTCTCTTTAAAAGTGGGAGAAAGTGAGTGAGAGAGAAAAAACAAATTAAAAAATATATCTTCTGCAATGCCACCTCCTATCTCTTCCTCCTTCCAGAAGGAAGCAATTTTCTTGCTGCAAAAGACATGCCACATCACAGCTGCCTTAACTTTACTTCTTCCACTCCTGCAGGTATTGAGAATCTGTAAGACCCAGCTTGATTATGCCATCAAATACAATTTTATTATTTAATATCTGTTTCGTATCATTTGGAGGCTGCCTTTCTCCGAGCAAGGGGATCCATGTGGCAGGCCACAATTGTAAAACAAGTTATATCCTGTCATAAATCACAGACTAAGAAAGCTGTTGGATTACAAAGATAATTAAAACTCCATTAAGTAATTAAAACGTTTAAAACTTTAAGAAGCAAACATGTATTTGGAAGTCCACAGCATGGATGGTTTCAAAAGAGCCACCCTTCCCCTCCCTATTTTTTGCCACATGGAAAGGAAGATGCAGCAGGCATTTTCAGAATTGTTCCTCTTATTTATTAAAAAAAATCACAATCTAGAGATAAATCAATGAAAATTCATATTCTTTTCAATGGAGAAAGCAAGCCTTTGTTCCGTAGAAGAGCAGATGAAGGACCTTTCCATGTTCAACACAAAGAGCTGTCCAGCAAGACAAATTTGCTGGGAATCTTGATCCGAAGATCTATGCACCTATGCAGAATGTCACACTACATGGCAGGTAGAATGTGCAGGTGGGTCTCCCAGTACTCCTTAAATCTATGTGCTTTCAGTCTTAGCACCTTAACAGAGCCAGTGTTTTACATACATAATCAATAAATAGGTGGCCACTGAAGCTTAAATGTAAGATTAAAGTGATTATGCTCTTTAGAGAGATGATCATGGTCTAGGCACTGTAATATTAGGAACAAGGTGGTTAGATCTCACTAGGTAAGCTCAAATATTTGTAAAGGAGTTTGAAAATATTATTGGGAGGACTAAATGTGTCCAGAAAGTAGTGTACAGCACATCAGAATACTGTGTTGCTGATACTGTCCTATTTATAAATTTCTTAGATCAGGCCTGCCCAAACTCCGGCCTGGGGGGGGGGCAAATCCGGCCCGTCAGGCCATTCTGAGTGGCCCGTGGCTGGCTGGCCTGCCCCTCATTCCCCCTCCTTTGCCCCATTTTTTTAAAAATCTTCCACCAACACTGACACTGCTGGGAACCTTGTGAAGCTCGGCGCGCGTGCACAGGGCAGTGTGCGGGTGAGCCGCCGCCACCGGCATAGCTGGGAAGCATGGGCGACACCGCAGGGGAATGTGTGAGGTTGAGTGCATGTGCGGGGTAGTGATCGGGCAGGCCGCGCCACCGGCACCGCTGGGAAACTTGGGTGGATGGGCGGTCTGTCGCCACCAGCACCACAGAGGAATGTGTAGGGGAGGGCAGGCCAGCGGACCTCTGGCACCACCAAGGAGCTTTGGGGTGGGCTGGCGGGTGAGCCGTCGCCACCGCTGGGGAGCTTGGGGGGGGTGCAAGGTCGCACAGATTGCCTCTTCCAAGGGGCGACCTATGGCCACAGCTCCCTGTGCTTCCTTTGGTCCCCACCTTCCTTCCTTCCTTCCTCCCTCCCTCCCTCCCTCCCTTCCTTGTTCCCCACCTTCCTTCCTTCCTCTCTTGGTTTCCACCTCCCTCCCTCCCTTGGTCCCGGTCTTCCTTCCTCTGGGTGGGTCTTATGGGTCAGTGGGTGGGTCTTATGGGTCAGTGGGTGGGGCTTGCAGTGGGGTGGCAGGGTCAGGGAGCAACCGGCCCCTGACACATTCTCAGCCACCAAATCTGGCCCGCCTTACAAAAAGTTTGGGCACCCCCGTCTTAGATGCTTCTTGATACAATAAATAAAGTAGTGGTCTGAATTGTCCCAAGAAGACACTTCTTAAGATCTTGAATTAATATTTGTCTTTCTATCAGCAGGTTGGAACATTTTAGTTCCCTCTTGTCCTGTTTTTGAATTTTAGGGACACAGAAATTCCTAGTAGGTTCAGGAAGAAAAACATATATCCATTAACCCCCTACTTTCAATGAAATGGGAGCTTCAGCCTCATTGCTAACCCTTGATAGGGAGGAATTCTCAAGGAGTCAGAAAGTACCCCACTATTTATCCAACAGAAGTTTGCTTTGTTTTAATTCTGTGGGTTGAAACTATACAAACAAATACACACTTAAAGCTATTTCATGTATATTTAGAAAGCCATGTCCCTTCCCACTTTTATAAGTGTCCCATAAAAGAACAGAGGACTTCATATTTGCTGCAAGCTCTTCAGAAAAGGACTTGAAGGGAAAGGTGAAAGTAAAAAGAAGCAAAGCAAAGTAAACACACTGCTCCATGAAAGAGAATGAATAGCGACCTGTCAGTTCTAAAGCTGACGACCAAACACCATGACAATGCAGTATGAACTTGGAATATACAACAGTTTAAAAGCAGATAACATTTGGCCTGCATGGAAGGCATTAGCCACTGAAATCCCAGCTGAATTTAGCGGAGTGCAACTAAAGAAATGAATGAAATGTCTATTATTTTTCAGAAATGAAAGATTATACATGCCACATTTTTCTGGAAGCAACGACAGTAACAACTGTTGTATCCTCTCGACAGTACAATAGACATTACATTTTGAATCAGCAGAGTAACAAAGTTTGATTTCGTTGCACCAGAAATATAGTATCCTCCAGTGACTTGCAAGTGTTGGATCAAGGGCAGTATTTGACTTCATAACATTGCAGCAATTATCACAGGTAGGGAAGCTGAGAATGTTAAAGCCAAAATGACATTTTAAAAAAAATAATAATATGCAGAACAGTGCTAAAGGATTCTAGCATCTAGAGAGCAGGAAGTGGGGATATTTAAAAGAATAGCTTCTTGGCCAGCAACAGCTATGGATTATTTGAACTGTTTTGAATTATTATTCTTTGGTCTGGAAACAATATATATAGGGGGAAAATCTTTAAAAGCCTGTTTTGGCTCAGTTTTAGTGATCTAAATGGGTCCAATGAGCCTTTCACTGGGCCTATTCAAACAGAAATAACAACTTCAGTATAACCAGAAAATTATTTTGAGTCAGCGAGGAACTCCCTAAATAACTACTGAAAGTCCTAATGCTGACTGACTGGAGATAATCTTACAGGAAAGCAGCTAAACAATCAAGAAGATTGGTCACTATGACCATCATTGGCAGTTCACCTTGTGTGTCTAATAGTGCAGTCAGTGTATATCCATTTATGAAGGAATGAGGACCAACTGAATGCATTGAGGCTAACTTCTAAGTACACATGTATAGGATTCTGCCTGTAAATACAGTTTTAACATGAGACAAGAACCAGGAAACTCATAATAAGGTATTGAAAAGTATCTAACAAATCAACTGTTGGAGTTTTTATAGCCTCACGTGTTACTTTAGTGGCTTTAGCTGAGAGGGACCTTTCTGGGAGGGAGTGAATGTCAGTTTCTCCAATACTAAGCATTAGTTTTCCCCCACCTTTGTATTTGAAGAAAGCTCTGCCTCTTTGTTCTGCCCCCCCCCCCAAGTCTGCTGAGATCTATTGTTAAAAGCTATCATGTTTGTCAGTTTGCTATTCAATCTGTTTACAATTGTAAGTAAAGAAAACAAGTTTCAGACTTTCTTCTATGGCCGTTACTTCACGAAGTACTTCGCTTCGCAGCGGGATTGCCTTCGCTTTGAATGCGAAGCCGGTCACGTGGTCTCCCTTCGCCCCCACCCCTCTTTCTCTGTCCTCACCATGCGAAATTTTAGGATCGAATCCATTACTACCTCACGTGCTCCCTTCGCATTCGGAAGCTTACTTGCAACATCCGGTTTCTGCTTTCTTTTATTTTTTAAAAAAAATTACCACGGCGTAGCGATGCATCAATACCCGGCTGTCATTTGCGGTCAGAGGCGCACAAGCCAGCGGTCAAGCCCGGCGCTCAAAGGCCCCTGCGGTTGTCCCGAGGACTTGTGGGCGGCCATCGTGTTTCCCTGAAGCAGAGCAGCTGGGTTGTTTTTTTTGGGGGGGGGCGGGGCGGGGAGAGGCTTCTCTCAGCATCATCGCCCTGTGTGCCCCGCCGCCGCTCTCAGGGTGGGCGCGCGCGGGGGTGTCTTGCAGCGGCGGCACCGACACCCCCTCCCCCTCCCTCTGCCAGCCCTTCGCCATCACTTGCCAGCGGAGGGGCTCTGCTCACGTCACCCGGGGACGCTTGCCCCCCCCTCTGTTGCCCCTGCCCCGTGTACAGAAGGCAAGATCAAAAGAACGGGTTAACCGAAATATCCATGCATCGGCATTTCGGAGAAAAAGTAAGTTAAAAAAAATAAATATATATATTAACTGGCCACACGTGACTTTGGATGCGAAGCGGGATGCGAAGCGAAGAAGATTCCCGGCCTCCGGCAGGGGAATCTCTTGCCCCGCTTGGAGCACGGTTTAGGGGGCGTGGTCGGGGTGGCGCCGAATCCAAAGAGGAGGAGCGTGCAGACTGAAGCGATCGATTCGCATGGAAATTACGGCTCACTGCGCAGCGAGAGGTTCGTGAAGTAACGGCCTTTGTTTCAGTTATTGAGACTATAAGTGTCAGTTAGTGAGAAAAGGGGAACTTAAAACTTTTTTGTTGTGTGAATCTCTGCACTTCTGCTGTGCAGCTAAAGGAATTTAACCAGAGCATCAGCGGCTCAAATAACTGAAGTTCTCTTTGAAAAATCTGTAAGAAGTATCGTGTGAATTCACTCTGAAATTTTTGGTTTGCCAGGTGTCAATTATGAAATGAATTTTCCTCCTGTGAACTGTTGCCAGCTGCTGTGTTTAACACTTCAATTCATGGGGCATGCAGCCTCTAGCTCCTTTGGGTGAAGACTCATACAAGCCTTAGCCAGTGTGGCCAGCAGGTACCTCTTATGGGAATTGTAGTACAAAACCTCTGGAAGGCACCTGATTGTTTGTGTTCTGTGTTTTTACATATATTTTCATTACATTTTAATTGGAATTTTAATTTTAATTATAGGTCCTCTTGGCACCCTTGTTCCAGGTGAAATGTACAGCATAACACATTTTATAACTAGTCAAATTTAACTGAAAACAAATTTACACACATACTTGCTTGTTTTCAAGTTCTAGGGCTTAGTTCTTTAATTCCCCCCACCTCCATGGTTTTTTATTGAGACTGTCATTACAATCTCCTATCTATATTAGTAAAGCAGAGCATATTCACAAAATTTGCCCTTCTCATCATTTTAGACCATCTCATCTCAAGAGGACACTCAATGAGGACTTCCAAAATCCTGTTAAATTCATTTACTCCAGGCAGAACTTTTCTTGATAAGGTGTCCAAAATGTGCCAAGATAACCTCTGTGCAAAATCACTGTCATTTCCCTTAGAGACTCACAGCATAAACTCAGACGGTTACTTCACGTCCATTTTCGTTCCGGGAGGAAGTTTCTTGTGTGTTGATGTCAGTCGCGGTCACGTGGTCTTCTCCTGCTTCTGTCCCTCTTCCCGTGTACCCACGGGTCTGATTGATGATACTGGGATGACTGTTACCGCACATCCTCATTCCATGATGAGATGTGAAATTCGATGCCTTCATTCTCTCTCTCTCTCTCTCTCTCTCTCTCTCTCTTGGTCTGACCTTCCGTTTTTCGATGTTTTGATTCTCCGAAGCCTTGCCTTCAATGCGTGTGAAGTAATGACCTCAGAGCAGCCACAAAAAGCCTGAATGATTGCCCAAAGATTCTGATAATCCCTTTGGCTCAAACACTCACATGCATTATTATGGGTTCCAATCTGGCAGTACCTCCTAGCAAGTGATTGAGTTCCAGTTGTGAAAATAGACCGAGGGCTTCTGAGTGTGGCTAGTGCCAATTACTGATGAGTAGATTGTGGAATTTCAGATAAGAAGGTTAATGGGTTGGATTCATGTTCAAATACCGAAAATACCTTATTGAGAATCCTTATGAAAAACCACTTGAAAATTACACTATAATTTTGATTTATTTCAACAAACAATTATATATCCTATATTTTAAGAAGGATACCCATGGAAAAAACAGTATTTGAGAATTTGGGTTTCTTTTTTGCTAGCCCTCAACAGAACTGGTTGATATTTAACACTTTAGCCCCCACTAAGGATAATTTTGGAACTATATTTGTTTAGAAAAATGAGCAAACATGGTTCAAACATGTTTGATTAAACATTAAACCACACACATCTTTTTGTAATCAATCTTCCAAATGAAATCTTCTAAGGGTCAGATTGTACTTTGTGGTGCAGTGGTTAAATGCCTGTACTGCAGGTAAAACTGTGCTCACAACCTGGGGTTCAATCCTAGGTAGCAGGCTCATGGTTGACTCAGCCTTCCATTCTTCCGAGGTCGGTAAAATGAGTACATATCTTGCTGGGGTGCAGGGCAATGTGTAACCTGCATACTGTAATTAAAACTGTAAACCGCCCAGAGACTACTTGAAGTGGTATGGGGCGGTATATAAGCAGACCACTTTGCTTTACTTTGTTGCCAAGCAAATTGTACAGAAAAGCTATTGAGTCTCCATATTTAAACAAATATATATCTGGAGAGCAACTTTTCTAGCACTGCTGAATATTCTTCAAGGCAACAGAGACAACATCAAAGTTTCCCAGGATTCATTCACATTTTCGTGTGATAAAGAGAAAGGATGCCTAATTACAGGTGTTTGCCCAGATGGGTGGCATATAAATACAAAATATTCATTCATTCATTCATTCATTCATTCAATCAATGGTCACTGCAACTGAAATCATGGGAATACAGAGCTATGACACATTCCATTTTTAATGTTTGGGGACACTTAAGTGCCACACAACTAAACCATGAAATTTTGCTTCTACAGTCAGAATGGAAAAGATGATGTTTTTCTCCTTTGATAGTAAAACTATAATAATAACCAATGTATAACAGTGTGCCACCTTCTGATGATACTGCAAAGCAGTCAAGGATATGAAGATTTCCCCTCCTCCCATCTTCAATGATGAGTTCCAATCCTGCAATTATGGGCCCCACATGAAAACCAAATGCCAGACTTCTTTGGACATTATATCCATGGGCTGGGAAGAAGAGGCAAAGTTGCTTTTATTAACTTTTGGGTGGTTAGTGCAGCATTGGCAACAGCAACCACCAGTAGCACCACAGTTGTCTCACCAATAGGAATGGCATGTTGTTTTAATCCCATTCCCTATTAATGATATGTGAGCCACCTTGGCTCCTGTCACCAGGGGAAAGACAGAGCAGAAGTGCAGTAAATTGTATATTGATATATATAGCTGTGGTCTTTGGTCAGAGCATAGCTGGTGCCTTATCTTTCACTAGTTGGGTAGGTTGCCCACCTATTCTCAAACCATGGGCTGCCCGAGAATTAATTATATGTATATTATTGCATGGGGGTTAAATTGACAGTACTTGCCAGCTGCTATGCAGAGTGGCGCACATGCATTGTAAACCTGCAAAACACACCAACCATGCATTTGTAAACTACACAATGTACAGAAAACCACTTCCTGCTGGACTCCTTACAGTGCTCATCTTCTCTCTGTTCACACCCCGCTTCCCAATAGAGTGGTGGTGGGGTGGGGTGGTACCGTTCTCATGATTTAAAAAGACCCCTTCCCACAAATACTAGCTCTTTTGCTTCTTCAATCAGCTAACAGTGAGAGTCAGAGTAATATCTAGCATTTGGTAATAATGTTTTATTTTGGGCTGCCAGAGAAGAAAGGCTAACATACGAAGAGAATCACACATTTCATGTGCTTCTGGAAAGCTCTTATCAGAGTACTGGGGAATTACACAAAGGTGTAGAAAAAGAGAGAGCATGTCACTATGGCGACATACCAATCAGCACTTGGAGATGGGACCCTTTATTTTATTTTATTTTATTTCTTTTTAGCAGCAATTAGTTCCTTCATTTAACAGTTTGGATTACATTTTCAGCATTTTCCTTTTAACAACCTAA
Organism: Phrynocephalus versicolor; assembly: GCA_023846285.1. Taxonomy (NCBI): domain Eukaryota; kingdom Metazoa; phylum Chordata; class Lepidosauria; order Squamata; family Agamidae; genus Phrynocephalus; species Phrynocephalus versicolor. Next base: position 3,909,831 of record JAHTLZ010003307.1, read on the forward strand.
TCATACAAAATTTAGAGGATGCCAAATTATACAGCCAATCATTTGCTTACCTCTTTCCCCCTTCCAAACATTCCATTTCAAAATACTCTATAAACAGACACTACTAGAATTTTGACATGACTGTCTAGTCCCTCTTGAACCTGGGAAGCTCATTAAACTAATCAGATCCTCAATTTCAGATGTAGTTTTGCTTGCTCAGATACAAAAAAAAAATATCTCAAGGGTTACACTAATTTCTAAATCTAAAAGTATGAAATGGTACCATTAAATATGGGAGAAATCAAAATTATAGAAGCAGATGCATGTTCATGAATTGGTATGATTTGGATACTGTACCAAAAGCCACCCTTGAACACTTAAAGAAAGTGAGGGGCAAAGAAAAGAGCAAATTGATCTCCCAGGTGTATCACAGTATGGGAGATTCTGCCATAAGGGCAGGGGGAGGAGTGTAACTTGGAATGGTATTTTGGTGATGATTTTGGGACAGTAGGAACAACCACTCAGCAATGTTTCTCCCTAGTTGGGTGTGGTTTTGTTTGGTTTTGGTTGGTTGTGTGTGCATGTGTGTGCATGTAAACCAAACTACTGAATTTAGCTCCAGACCACTTTATCACTCAGTTGATATATTGGTTCCCCTCTGCATGGGCAAAACAATATGAAATAGAAAGAACTCTGACAAACTGCAGCACCCTACGATGCTTCTATGGTATATCTGCACTTATTGGGAAATGTTGCAAAACTGTCCCCTTTCCCTAATGCCATACAATATTTTAGACAGCCCATCATCTTTACGAGGAACTACAAAACAGGAGTCAGAGATCAGCCATGAGTGGGATCAACGGAAGGGGCAGGCAGGCTGTGGCATGGATCAAACCACTTTGGATAGTGCCATTGAAACAATCTGTAGTCTCCATGCAATCACTTTGGATAGTGCCATTGAAACAATCTGTGGTCTCCATGCAATCACAAGAAGCATAAAACAGGCTGCGAATCAAGCCTCACTAAAAGCAAATCAGAGTGATTTGTCTTGCCAGTGTATTTTCAGCCTGCCACAACTGTTGTAGATGGGAACACCAACATGTCTTCTAAGGCTACTGATGTGTCACTTTCAATTTCCCTACACAGCTCCCTAAAAGAACACTTTTGAGCATGAAAGAACACTCCTTTGGTTTTGACCGTTGCCAATAAAAAAAGTAACTTTAGTTGATATATTTAGCACATTCTTAGAAGAGGTGCTTCCTCAGGTGGATGTAAAAGACATTTGTCATACCACACAATTTTCATTATCAAATTGGCTTCTATTTGGGTTGCTTACATTTTGTGATTTGGTCCTTGGAAGGGAAACACAGCATTAATTAGCAAGTGTGATTGTTCAGCCTAGGTTGTGTTGTGAGAAACAGGTAAACTGCAGGAAATACTTTAAGTATACAGTTTGACTCAAAGAGGCCAGCTGCCAGAGATGCTTTAGCTATGGATTTCCTGTTTTTATGGGGATTTGATTCAGAGACTCTTCCAGTTCTAAAGTTCTATGATTCAATGGGCCTCGATTATGGCAAGAATGGGAAGTCCCAACTGGAGGCTTTATACTCCCCCCCCCAAAAAAAAAGAAAGAGTGCTTTGAGGAATTGTTCCTATGACATTGATTAAGTATTCCTTAAACATAGCCTTAGCTACCTAGTTGCCCTAAGCACATCTGATCTCACCTGATTTTGGAAGCTAAGCAGGGTTGGCCCTGGTTAATACTTGGATGGGCGACCACCAGGGAATACCAGGTGCTGTAGGCGCCTGGAGTAGGAACAGGCAAGCCACTCCAGTATTCCTGCCAAGAAAACTCCATGGACATGGGATCACGAAGGATCAGTCATGACTGTAATGATGCAACACACACACAAACATAACTTTTGAATCTTTGAACTGAAGAGCTGGGAGAGACCTATGGACCATTAAGTCCTTCTCAAGGAGTCATAGTGGAGAACCAAACTCCCAACCTTTGGATCCTAAGCCACTGAGCTACCCAGCAGTTCACGAACACCCATTTTCATTTCATTTCATTTTTTTTTTTTTAAAATAGAGGATTGCTTCAGAACTGAATGATTGTCCAAAGTGTGGCAGGCAACCCTTCTGGTGCTTCTGTTCTTTAAATGTCATGGTAAAAATCTTGTTTGAGTCAAAATACTGATACCACAATTGGAATGCTAATGGCTTGACTTACACAAGGAGGATTACTTCAGAACTCCTCTCAGGCCTCTGTTTTAATAAACTCACTGAAGAGGGCAAGTGCCTTTCATAGCCCTGGGTTGGCTGCACCTACATAGTAGACAGCTTGGGGAAAAACAGTACAAAAACTTCCGACAAAAAATATTGTCTAGACGTACAATAGCTTGTTGTGTATCCCGGATACAGGAGGTTATTATTGTGGTGTCTACTGCAGGTTTTTCAGCCTTTCAGGGTTGGGAAAAGAAGCTGCCATGCAGGCCCCGCCTTTCGGGGAAGCTTGACATGTTAGTATTTAAAGCTCTGGTAGAGATGGCAGATACACTGGTGCACCACAGCATTCCCAATACATTCATTTTAATATAATGTAGAACAATCTCATGCAGGTGATCATTCTCTCTGTGTCCAAATACACACAGCAGGAAGATGCTTTCATACAAAGGGTGCAGATGCACAGCCAAATCAGGGCAGGCCGGATCAGGCTATTTAGGGTAGCTTAAGGTCTCCTCCAGGTGCAATCCTTCCATCCATGTGTAAGGATTAGGTAATTTTGGGATCAACAAAAATTGACCCTCTTTGGCCCACCTTCCCTTTAAAAGCAAAATAAAAAATAGGAAAGAAAAAGAAAAAGAAAAATGCAAACAAAAAAAATTTCCTTTCCTTTTTCCCTCCTATTCTCTCCTCCTTCTAAGAAGTAACGTTCCATTTTAAATTTTGTTTTCTAAAAGGTGTGGTGAATCACTGTTGGCATAAAGGGATTTTTAAAAAAATGCTTCCTCTCTCTTCCCCTCCACAAAGAAATAGAGGCAATTTTCAGTTTCCTGATCATTGTTACGTGCCTTAAAGGAGAGAGTTGAAACCATTTGCTTTGGATCAATCCTAGCTCTGCCTTCTTTTACTAAAACATATACACATCACACAATGCTCTCTTACTGTGTATTCTAAATATGTGCCCTAAATGCTTTGACATTTTACCTTCCCAATATAAAGGACAAAATGATGCTCCTCCTTACTGGATACTAAATCTTTCTGCAAAGAATGAAACAGCATGATCTCTTACCTTATAGTGCAGCTTTGAGAGAATATAACAGGTTGGATAGCACACACAGTGAAGTTCTTGATCACCTCACTCTTTATTATCCATCAGGATAATTTGTAGTATATTTAAAGTTAATGCTTCAGGTACTTTTCTGATTTGCCTCCAAAATGAGAAAACCTCTCTCTCTCTCTCTCTCTCTCTCTCTCTCTCTGTGTGTGTGTGTGTAATAACTTGCTAAATGGCACATACCTTTATAT
>JAHTLZ010003307.1:3923239-3942127 GCA_023846285.1 Phrynocephalus versicolor
CACACTAAGGGATTTTACTGCCAGTAAAGAGGACATGTTCTGAAGTTATTGGCTACACTTCTCTACTATCATAGGACAGCAGAAATCATTTAGGTGGGAAGCAATGAGACAATCAGGGGCCTGAGGAAACAGAAAACTAAAAAAATAGGCTGTGCCTGTAACTTCATACAATGAAGCTCATCTTTCACATTGCATCTGTTTCACTGTTACACATTGATGAAGACCAGGAGCCACCTGCTGCATTCTCTCCTCCCTTTACTTGGTATTAGCCTGTCTCCTGTGTCTTTAGAAATTAATGCCACTGGGATAATTATGCTGGAATTTTTACAAACTTGCATGCAGACAGTCTGTGGGGGGGTGGCTCCCGGGGGGTGCGGGGCGGGGGTCTGCCGGGGCGGTGGCTCCCGGGGCAGAGTGCTTCCCGGAGGATAAAGGCCCCAGTTAGGGTGGCACTGCGTGGGGCTCCGGGGGTAGCGATCCGATGGGGGTGGCAGACAGCATGGCAGATAGGTCCTTGGGGAGGGGGCCCAAGGGAGGACGGCGCTCGGCGGTGCCCTGGGGGTGGCGGCCTGTTGAGGGTGGTGATTGGAGCAGCCTCCAGCTCCAGGAGGACTCCTCGCCACTGTGGGAATGCTCTCCCGGCCTGCATGCCGCCGGCTCCAGTGGCACCTGGTCCTGGGACGGCTCCCTGCGGCCACAGCTTGCCGCACCCGAAAAACAAAGAAATGGAAATGAAGCAGGCCCCGGGCCCCCGAAAAATGAAAACGGAACGAAGTGGACCCCAGGGCCCAAATAACAACCACGAAACACCATTTTGGCATTTCGTGCCCATCTCTAGTCACCCTGGTCTGAAATAGGCTCATAAGATGAACAATGGCCTGAACAGGCTTGTTAGGTAGACAATAGTATCCATAGCCTTAAGGTGCTGAAACCTATAAAGAATGGGTTGTTAGCTATGGCCTTGATGGTGAAGGCTTTTTGATTTGTCTGGATACTGTGGAAATCACACCCTGATAAGTAGCACAGTTAAAAGTGCTTGCAAGAAATCTGATATGTGCAAGCACTTTTAACTGTTATAAACTAATAGTATGACCCTTGTTATGTTATATTATGTTACTTTATGTTATGTTATGTTATTTGAGAGCCACAATACAGTGTGTTTCCTTCTGTGTCAGTTAATGTATTGCTTATTAAAGAACTGAAATTTTGGCACAGATGGATGTAAAGCATGTGAGCTCCAAATATATCTAAACCGCACTGTAATTTCAGGAGCACGTGGGGTTTTAAGTATGTGAAGTCAAGGCTGTTTCTCACTTTCTGGAAGAAGCATAACTACTCCAGTTGTATCTCACAGCTTGCTGCATCTATTAAGATTCAGTGAGAAGTCAGTGACGGAACAAACTGGGAACTTTGGAGGTACTTTGCCTCTTAATACTGTGTTTCTTCCTAACATCTTAATACCACTAGCTTGAGGCCAGGTTACTCCTGCCAAATGAACTTTCTGATCTTGAAGAAGTCTTTTTCTTGTGTGGTGTTGGGAGCTTTGTCTTCCTCAGAGACCAAATGAATGGTGACAGGGGATTTGTCCTGGCAAGGGCATTCAGTTCTTGTGGAATTCGTGTAGCTACCCATCTTCCCATAGGGTGTGTGTGTTTTTTTTTTTTTTTTGCATTTAGGCCCCCATCAAAGTATTTTAAGCCTGGACAATGAGAAAGCCATTTTTTAAAAAAGAAATATTGCTTATTATAAAAGAAAGGATGTTATGTTGGTGAACCGATCCAGAAAGCTCCGTATTGGCATTCGTTGCAAGACAACAGCTGGCTGTATGTTCTTTTCTTCTTGGTCTACCCCTCAGATTGACCTCAGAAAATAATTACATTTTCATGTGCCTATTCTGCACTGTGGAATTTCACCAGATAGTACAAGGCAGTTGCTGGGTAGAAGAGGTGGAGTTAGGATGAACTCCTATATTGAGTCCATCCCCATGACTGTTCAATGTGGTAGTCCTTCTATTTTCCCCACTGACATACAGAAACCAACCTACTAATCTCCTTCTAATTCAGTATGCTCAACGCCCTGTGATAGCATTCTACTTCTAAAGGTCTCCTGGAGCCCTTATACTTCATATTACTGAAGTTTTTTAGATTGATATGAACTTGTGACCTGCTGCATACAAAGTACAGGCTGTTCCATTCAGTATAATGTCACCCACTTTCACCCTCAGGCAGCAGGGCATTTGGCAGAAGCTTGAGTTCTGTTCATTGCAGGCGAGTCACAAAAAGCAGCTCACGCTTTTTAATTCCTTGCCAGCCTTTAAAAGAAATAGATCTTGCTCATTCTCTAGCATATCTTTCAAGGGGAAGTGCACATTACTTGGTTGTCACACCATTGCTTTTAGTGGTGCACCTTGGAGCCAGATATGTGCTTATGTGTCTCTCCTGCATTTTAAGGCTCTTTGGCGAAACAACACATAGTTTGAAAGGCAACCAAAATTTAAGTGGGGCAATACTGAGTAGAGATGGGCACAAAATGGAAAATTAGTGTTTTGTTTTGTTTTGTTGCTGCTTTTCATTTGTTTCTTTAGAAAATGACTTTTAATAGGTTTTGTAATGAAGTGAAATGAGTAATGAAATGATTTGGAAGCTGCCACCACCCAGGTGGATTTTTTTTTGACAGGTGGGGTCAGCCTGACCTATCCAAAAAGCCACCTAGGTGGGGGCAGCTTCCAAATTGTTTTCCCACATCCTCACTTGTCAAAAAACCCCAGCTGGGAGGCAGGCAGCAAGGCAGAACGGAGCAAGCAGTGTTGCATTTCCCACTACTTGCTCCGTTCTTCCTTGCCACCCCGCCTCCCAGCTGGGACTTTTTGTCAGGTCAGGGTGGGGGTGGAAAGAGGGGCTGCACCTCTCACCACCCCATCCCCTGTCAAAAAAACCCAGCTGGGAGACAGGGGAGGGGTGAAAGGCAGAAATGATCAGGCAGCAGAAATAAACCTGTTCCCTGCTGTGTTGCCACTTTCCTACCTCCCAGCTGGGGCTTTTTGACAGGTTGGGATGTGGGGAATGGGGCACTCTCTCTCCATACCCCAACAAGTTAAAAAGCCCCAGCTGGGAGGTGGGAAAGTGGCAACATGGCAGAAGGGAGCAGGCAGTGGTACAAAAACCTACTCCCTTCTGCCATGTTGCTCCTGCCCCCTCCTCCCAGCTGGGCCTTTTTGACAGGTTGGGGGGGGGGGAGGGAGGGTGTCTGCCTTCTCGGATCCCTGCTGAGTAGGGAATCCCAGGGAATCCCCTGGGCTTCCAACACTGCAGCAGCGGTCTGAGAGGGCAAGCACAGATGTCAGAGCATGCCCTCTCAGACCTGTTGTGAACCAGAGAATGGAGTACAGAGGCTTTTGAGGCAGGAAATTCAAAAGCCATCCTCCACTGCTCTCTGGTTCTCGCCATTGCCACCCAGCTGGTTTTGACAGCTCGAGCTGTCAAAACCAGCTGTGGTCAGTGGCAAGAGCCGTGCTGGAAAACAGCTACAGAGATCAAGCAGCAGCTCCCTGGTTTGGTTTCTCTGAACCAAAGATGTCATTTCATTTCAGTTCTTGACAACACGCTATCTGCCATTTCATTTTGAAATGTTTCAAAACATTTCAAAATCTTACAGAACAACAAAACTGTGTGTCCTTTTTCGTATGGTGCCCATCCCTAATACTGACCAAAACAGTGGGATACACACATATGAAATTACATGTATAATAAATCAAATACAGGTTGTTATTTTATAGATCTTGTGGTAGATATCAAGTGGTAAGGGGAAGGAAAATCTTCTCATCTCCTCAAATACTTGAATAGGGTAGTGTTGATTCTAAATTTTTACCTTTCTTTGCCTTCTAGCTTATTTTACACAGAGAAAGAGCTGTGTGTGCACTTTATTTTGCTATTTTCTATCTATGTGTGTGTCTCACTGCAGTGCTTCCCTGTTTGATTTTTTTTTAAAAAAACTTCTAGTTTATTTGCTCTGTATCTGCTACGATAAAGATGTATATTTTGGTGTGTTTTCGAAACTAGTTTGTGTACTTCTGTGGGAATGTGTGGGCCAGGAAGGTATTAATTAATTAATTAATTAATTAATTAATTCCCACACTAGACTTCCAGGGTGATGTATGGTTGAAAGGTTAATTAATTAATTAATTGACCGTTTATACCACCCATGTAACAAATAGCTACTCTGGGTGGTTTAAAAACTAAATACATAATATCCAAAAGGATTCTATGATTGTACTTATGTGCCATTGGGCTGTATTGCTAGTTCTTTATCTTTTTATTTAAGCATAGTTTGGGACATTTCTGTCTTGTTGTGGGTCAAGCAGCCAACTAGTACTTGGATTGCTGGCGGCTTCCTTATCTCTTTTCTGATGTACTCCCCACGCCTAGAGGGTCTCCTGTGCTGGGTGGTACTGAACTTATACTGTTGTTTTCTATTTTCTAAAATGTGGGTATTTTGCATATTTTTTTCTTAATGATTTTTCTTTTCTATCTGTAGTATTGCCTACTTTTGAGAAGACTGATTTCTGTTGTCTTTACTTCTCAAACATAGTTTTTAAGGAATCTTTGCGGCTTTTGGAATGCCAGGAACATGAAAGGGAAAACAAAATGAACTACAAAAAATGGGTTTCACTTTTCACATAAAATAAAATGACCAGTATATAAAGGAATCCAAATTTTTTTAAAAAAAATACCACACACTTTCTTAGTTACCTACTCTACAGTAGTAGTAATTACTACTATAGGAGTAAAAAATAATGTGTGATCAAAACAGCTTCTGAAAAGACATTCTGAAGGGTCTTCTGCTTACAGAGCTATTTGCTTTCTTTGACTTCCATGAGTTTTGTTAGATTTTCTTATGTCAAGTGCTGAATTCTTGGTTATAAATAAAAAGTACCCCTATTTGGGTTGAACTACATGAAATTCCAAAGCTTTGTGAGACTCATCAGTGTCCATTTCTTCTCTGAGAAGTTCATACAAAGCACTTTTGAAGAGGAAACCGTAGTGGGTGCCAACTGCCACTTCATGAGCATGTAGGCTTTATTTTGGAGTCAAAACTCTGTTTCTGCACATGTTCCTTTCAAAGGAATCCAATTTGTACAGGAACGCCATTTGATATGTTTTATATTTTTCTTCTCTGTGGGTACTTGTCTGTATTTTTGTAAATTGCTTTTCAGTAAAGGAAACTTGGTAAGGTAACCATTAACTAATATCAAACATGATTATCTCAGCATTATACTTCATCTGAATACACTGTTCAAGACCAAATAAAAGGAAGGAAATCACGCAAATCGCAGCTGATCGGCAGTGGCTGGGGGGGGGGGATCCCATCCTTTCCGGTGCCAATGGGGCGCATTGGGGGAGGATCCGGCAGCCTTTTCCCCATAGGAATGCATTGAAGCTATGCATTCCTATGGAAAAATGAAAAATGAAGTGAACAAAATGAAAATTTCCATTTTGTTTTGTTTCATTTTTCTTTGATGGGTCCCTTCGTTATTTGTTTCATTCCCTAATGAAATTAATAACAAATAACGAAACAAATAAAAAATTCATTCCGTGCCCATCTCTAGATGTAACATTGAATAGTTTGTGGTGTGAGAAGGTGTCAGAATGAAGGTCTCTTAGTTTGGACCATCTGCCACTTATGGGATGAATCATTCTGCAGTTTCTACTTCATCTCATGTATCTGAGAGTCAACAGAATCCAATGCAATTAAGGACTGAATGTGAATTCACTGTAGTCAGTTCAAATCATTCCTATGATTTTCTTCAGACTTGATCCACCTCGTAATCTCCACATATCTAAATGATCCACCTCATAAGCATAACTTGAAATGGTGTTTCATCACCCAGAGAAAGTGAAGCTCCATAGAGATAGCTTTTACATAATAACCCCAAGTTCAACCATATATTAAAGTTTCTGTTTCTTGAACAGGACAACCAACAGTACAAAGAACAGTGCTTTCAATGTTGTATGACTGGCTGGTTATTTTTGTGTTCTGTTTGTGGCTTCAGATAATCCTTGAACTGAACCAGACATGGAAAATAACAGTCTGCCATTGATCTAGTATGTCTTCATCATTCTTGCTCATGACATCTCCTTTTGTAACAGTCATTATGCCAAGCATACCAAGAAATGACCATACAAAGGGGAAAGGAAGAAGGATACAGACTGGGGCAATTCCATATCTCTTGGTGTGTCTATAGATTTTGCCACTCTTATTATGAACCTAGATTTGGAAAAGTGGAGAAGTTACTTTTTTGACCATACCTCCCGGAATCCTCCAATCATCATGGACAAAGGATATTCTGGTGGGGGGGATTGGGAGCTTACTTCCCCCAAACATAATTTGTTTAACCTCCATGCAGATCCTTGGGATGGCAGGCTAAAAAACAAATGTAGCCCATTTGACAGCTAAGAATATGGGGAGAACACTCATAAATTTTATCCATTGAACATCCCTTTTAGATTAATAATTTGGCATTAACTGCATAGCTGGAGCTTCCAAAATCATTTGGACACTAGGGATTGGCACCTTATGAAAAATCACACACTGTTTTGTCATTTCATAACCTTATGAAACATTGCAAAATGAAATGAATTAGCAAACAGCATGTTGTCAAGAGATGAAACAAAACACCATTTTTGTTTCAGAAATGAAATTATTTGTCCTAGTGGTGAGAAGCCTCTTGATTCAGCCATATAGAGAACAGGATGCTTATTCTTAAACTGATAAACTTGTTTTCCTTCTTCCCCTCCTAGGCCTCAGCTGTTACTTATTTCCCATCTTGATCTGCCTGCCTGCAGCTAGCCAGGAGCTGAGCTCTTCCCTTCCCTTCCCTGTGCTGGCTGTCCCTGTATCTGCAAGTTGATTTAAAGTTTAGACTGATTGTTTTGCTTTCCTGATTAAGTAGGACTGTGGAGGTTACTTTTAAAATATATTTTCCTTCCTCCCCAGCTGTTGAGCTTATCTCTCTGATCTCTCCGTGCAGCAGCTAGCCCTTAGGTTTCCTGCTTATTTACAGAGAATTCTTTGTTTGAAAGCAAATTGATTGGATGTTTTAAGGAGGGTCTTTGACTTAGGGTAGTGGGTTCCCTGTTAAATAAAAATAGAAAGCTCCCCATTATTTATAGTCTTATGAATCATTTTATTTGGTGATGGAAATTCTTTAATATAATACTAATGAAACAAAATGAAATGAAGACTGAAATGAAACGAAATGAAACGAAATGTTATAGTTCTGTTTCATGCCCATCTCTATAGGGCACTCTTGTGGAGTAAATGGTTTGTTGGATTCACACTTCGGAATGGAATATTTTCCTCCATTTGAGATGGCAAACAGAATACAAAATATCTTGCCTCATAGATCTTTAAACCTGCCAGGTCTCACCTGGTATTTAGAGGCAGAAGAGTCCCCAATCTATTTATAGAAAATTTTTTTTTAGTTAGTTATCCTTATTTATGGTCAAAGACCAAACTAATTTATAGATTTGCAAACTACACACAAATGTGTTTTTGTCAGTGCAAAATGAGGATGGAACAAATATTCACAAATCTTCTCACTCTAATCCGTGAAAGGGGGTTTCTCACCAGTTTGAGACACACACAAACTCCTCTTGGAAAATCTATCAATTGCTGGAAGATTTGTCACTCTTGCAGTAAAGTGAAAACACTCAAGAGTCAACAACAATACTCACAACAACAACCGAAAGCTCTGTGAGTTTGTGCAGAAACCAACCAACCAAAAAACCAAATCAACAACAAAAACCAAACCACCATTATATTTTACATGAATAAAAATGTGTTTTGTGGAGGAAAAACTATGAAGTGCAAAATGTAAGTTTTTTTTGTGGGGGAGAAAGTACTATGTGAAGAACTTCCAAATATGTGAAAAACAAGACACATCTCATATCTTGTTCTTTTTTGTCCTCTCAGATGTGATAATGAAATAAACACATATCTACAAGTGTTAATCAAGGTTCCCTCCAAGGTTTGCAGCTGCATGGGTACTTGTTGCTCCACCTCTTTACGTACAACAATCTTCCCCTGAGCAAGTGTTTTCAGCACCTTTAGTCCTAGTTTTGTGGAGGTATTGTAAACCCCCCCCCCATTTTTTTGTAGTTCTGCTTCTGATTTTCTTGTTTTGTTTTTTGTTGTTTGTTTTTAATTGTAAACCGTCCAGAGCTCCGCTACAGAAGATGGGCTGTATATAAATGTAATAAATAAATAAATAAATACATGCTACCAGAACCCCACATGGAAGGGTGGAGTTATGCATGTAGGCGTGTGGTCACATGTGTGGAAGAATAATGCATGCAAGGAGCAGAACTCTGTCCAGTAGGGTTGAAAATTGGAAGGGAAAATGAGTATAATACAAAAAACAAAACAAAACCCTAAACATATAAAATGTATATAACATACATGTTAAGGTGTATGCATGTGGAAACAAACACCAGGGCTGCAATTCATTATGGAAACTGGGCGGAAGAAAAATGCTAATGAGAAATGGAGAAACTCAGCAAGAACAAGACTGACAGATTTTTTTACATAATTACTCTTGTGTAACTTTTTTTTTTTTTTTGTAAAATGACTTCATATTCTCTCATTGTTCAGACGTGGGATGGAGGACCGAACATTAAAATATGGGGACAAACTTGCCAAGTTTAAACAACATGCCACCTTTCCCTCCTGTGCTGGGGCATATTTTTAACATCACGGCTCACATTTTTAAAAGGAACTTAATTTAGGAAATATAAAATTTGTGAATAACCACATGACATACCTATACTCCAGTCCATTTCTTCCACAGCATCCCCATATAATCCATGTACACTCTTTCCTCTGAATGCCAGGGATGCAAAAAGTGCTGTGTGTACCTGAGGATAAGCTAGGAAAAGAAGAAATGGTGCATCCATTTTCCTGAAACAAAAAAGCAATATGATAAAATTCAAGGGTGTCATCTTTTCTGTAGTGATGTACTATCAGCTTATAATGGCATTGACAATAGTTGATACCCAGTGAAGTGTAGTGGAAAGAGTGACAGACTAGGACTCAAGAACTGCAATCCCCACTAAACCATTGTGTTTTCTGCTTTGTTCAGATTGCAGAAAGGTGAAGTAATGGAAGGTAGACTGGATAAATCCAGATACCCAGGTCTCAATTTCTTTACTTGCATTTAACTCAGTGCAATAGTGTTTTCTATAACTAAATGCTCTCTAGATGTTTTGAGCTACATTTCAGTTGAATGTTTTGGATAGGGCCAATATGAGCTCTCTCTCTCTCTCTCTCTCTCTCTCTCTCTCTCTCTCTGTGTGTGTGTGTGTGTGTGTGTGTGAAAAGAATACTCACCAAAATCCTCTTTCTCAGCAATTTCAACAGTCTCAGCTTCACAAGACACCTCTACAAGGAATTTTCAACCCCTAGCAGATTCCCAACCATGATAGCAAGCACTACAGGTTTTTTCATTTTTTCTTATCAAAGTCTCCACACCATTTGTAAGCTAACTTCACAAATATGTCCTTTCCTTCTGTGAAGCCTAGTGCACACACAAAGTGAGTACAGAACCATGACCAGTGGCTAAAAGGGGAAGGAACACCCTCTTTGATGCTTGCAATGAGACACCAGTTAACAAAAGAGCAAGCATTTGGTGCCAGTTTTATTATTTGAATTACAGCATTATTTTGCAAAATTTTGCTTCATTTGCATAAAGGTCACAACCACTTAGCCTATTAAGGGAAGATAATGGTGATTTTGCAGTTCTTTGTCCTCACATGCAAGCAGGAGACAAACTAGGATCATACACCCTTAGGAAAGACTTCTCTGTTTCAAGGGAAACAATGACTCACACTGCACATTTCCCACAGGAAGATAATTTGTGCCTCAATCTTACAGATTAATGGGTGGAATATTTCTTTCCCGAAAGGTAAGAAAATAAATAAATAAATAATTAACACAAATTCACATAGATAAATTCACAATAACACCATTAGAGCTATTTTAAAAAGCAACATTAGGAACAGCATATAAAACAGCATATGCCAGTATTTAACAGATACTGTATTCAGACTTCTAGTTAAAGCTTGCATCTGTTATATAATACCAGTCAATATTTGTATAATTTGATTGACTCTGCTTGGCATTTTTAACAATGATTATGATGATGTACTTCATCAAACTTGGTTTAAACTCATGTGCTTGTTCTACACAGATATTATAGACAAGAATATTTTTGTCACTTTAGTTCAGGGACCAAAGGAAATGGGACTTTAAAATGCTTAACTCTGTCACTTGCCAACTAGTAATGAATCAAACACAAGAGATGGAAAGCTGAGACCTAAAATTGCAGAAAGCAATCCCATTTCCCACACAGGAGTACAAAATTGCTAAGGGAGATTGATTAAAAAGAGCACCAGAGGGAGAACTTGCACCTCCTGCAACAGCATCTAATGGGAAAGTCGTATTATAGTAATAAATATAGGACAAGCACGAGTCACCCCTTCTATTACAAGCACCTATTTTCAGGAGAGAGCAACCTCTGAAGTGATGCAGAATGCCCTACAGCTCAGAGACTTCACTCCAGGAACAGGCATGTAATTAAGGGTTCATACAGATGGGTCTAAAATCATTCACTTGTTGGCTTTCTAAATCTACTCAAAGCGTCTGACAGTTGGGGCTCCCTAGTGAAGGATCTCCCCTATTAATACCCCTTAAGATTTGAAAGTCGGCAATAACTGTTTTTCTCACAGCAAACCCTTTGCCAGTGGGGGAGGGGGGAGGGATCATTACTGCCTGCCTCCCTCTGTGACCTTGAAAATGGAATGGCAAGGCAGCTTACAAGTGGGAGGGAATTTTGACAAAAAAACAGTTAAGAAGTCCTGCTTTATTAAGTGAGCCACTTCACTACCCTGCTCCTTTGGGAATTTACTGTCATTGCCTTCTACACAATTTACCAAGACAGACCTTCCTTTTGCAAGACATCTGAGTTTTATTTCTTCAAAGGACAATAAAGCAAACTCTACACTACTATAAAGCAGACACCTGTATGGGAGTGAAGCCACAGAAGCCGAACACGACATTCTTTAACATGCACATAATTCTTCTCAAGTATTCAGGAGAGAAACACACTAGTAGATGAAATCATACTGCCCAGTGAAGCAAATGGTGGAACTTTTAGGAGGAAATTGTCTAATATCTCTACTAGACCTCACTGGTCACTAGATGAATTATGCAACTCCAGTATGCAATATAAAATCAATGCATGAATAATAATACTGAATAACTTTTATGCTTGTAGGCTTGAAAACTTCTGAAAACAAATATAGAGAAAAATTAGTACTTATCACAAACACATAGCAATAAGAAATACAGTTGTTATACTGAGTAACTGAACTAACAGAAAACAAAAATTTCAATATGGAATAAGAGTATCTTCTTCAAGTGAATTTTCAATGCCAAAATACATTCTAGATAAACTATCAGCTAGAACTTTCTGAGAACCTGGAATTTATTAAACATTGTATGCAAAGTCCTGTAGCGCTAAACTCCATCTAAAAGATGTTGACTACTTGCTTTCAAATGATTCAACCATTTTGAAGCTTGATGATCTGTTTGTAGAATGAAATTTCTTCCCCAGAGATATGGTCTTAACTTGTTTAGTGTCCATACAATACTTAGGCATTATTTCTCAGGAACAGAGTCCTTTCTCTGGGTAGTAACCTCTTACTGAAAAAATATACTGGATGGAGTAAACCTTCTTTTTCCTGCAATAAAACACATCCTAAACCAAATTCTGTATCATCAGTTTGCACAACATTTTGAAGCTTTAACAGTTAACCCTGCATCCTGTAAATGCTGTAGCATGATTCTGATATGCTCCAGGTGATCTTTAAAGGTGTATGAGAAAATTGTGATGTTGTCAAGATAAGCATGAGAAAACAGTATTCCTTGAAGAACAATATCCATGAAGTGTAGCACCAGCATTACATAACCCAAAATGCATTCTGAGGAATTCAAAAGCTCCTTTATGCATGATGAAGGCACTTTTCTTGCATGACTCAGGGTCGAGCTCAATTTGCCAGTATCATGAAGAAAGAACCAAACAAAATAAGAAACCTTTCTTTGCTATCTTCTTTATTAAATCTTCCGCCCTGGGCATTGGATAAGGATCTAAGACCGTCACTTGATTACGTTTCTAGTAATCCACACAAAACCACACTTTAGTTTTTTTCTGACCAGCTGGCATTTTCTCCAGTACAATCACCACTGGATTAGCCCATGGGGATTCACTAGGTTGAATGATTCCCAAATCCAACATCTCTTGAATTTCTTGTTCATTTTGCTTGGCATGTTCACCAATGGCTCTATATGGTGATGATTTGATAGGTTGGTCATCCTTCATGCTGATCTTGTGCTTGACTATTGCAGTTCTTCCAGGTGTATTGACAAAAATAGAAGCTGTCCCTTTTAGGACTTCATTCATTCCTTGTTGTTGAGACACAGGAATATCAGAATTCAGGTAGACTTCAGACAAATCTCCTGCTTCCTTGAATTCTTGAAGCAAATCAGGGTTGGTGTTTTCTAGAGTTTCAGGTGAAGCCAACTTCATTCTCAACAAATGAGCTTGTCTCTTCACATAAGGCTTTAACCTATTGACAGGGTATACCTTTAGCTTATGTTCATGCTTAGACATTCTGACGACATAGTTAACACTTCCCAGTTTCTGTTCAATGACTCCTGGACCTAACCAATGCACTTTAAGTTTGTTGTGTCTTATTGGATACCAAACTAACATTGAGTCTCCCACTTGGAAAGAACAGGGTCTCGCTTTAGCATCATGAGAGGCTCTATATTTCTTCTGGGCTTCTTGTAGATGTTTGTCTGTGATGTCTCTAATATCTTGTAACCTCTTCTGCAATTCTCTGATGTACTTAGTCACTGGGATTAAAGTGTCAGGTACTGAACCTTCCCACTGAGCTCTAAGTAGCTCCAACGGACCTCTCAAATTTCTTCCTAGTACAACATCACTTGGAATATACCATCCTAAAGACTCATGAGGAGAAGTTCTGTAAGCATACAATATGTATAGCAAGGCATCAGACCATGTCTTTTGATGTCCTTGAATAAACCCTTTCATCATATTGAACAGAGTTTGCTATACTCTTTCCACAGCACCATGAGATTGTGCATGGTAAGCTACACTAAAATGTTGCTATGTTCTCATTAACTAACAAAGTTTTGTAAACAGCTCACTAGTGAAAACTTTCACTTGGCCACTGACTAATACATTAGACCATACTATGCATGAAACAACCTCCAGAAAAGCTTTTGCTGTAGTTAATGAAGTAGCAACTAGAAATACTCTCTGAAGAATCTGTGCAAACCTCGCTGAGCCCATTCTTGGAGATAAGGGGTTAAAGTTAAACTAATGTCTGTGGCTGGAATTCTCCCTCTCTGTGTTGTGGGTTGATATACTTGGTCTTCAGAAAATACTGAGCTGTCTAAACTAACTTGAACAGATTGATCTGTTAACTCTCTGGGGCTACTTTCCAGGGTGACTCCAAAATACCCTGAAATCCCCTTTGGAATGCCAGAATTGTAGAAGAATCTGATTTCCAGCAATGGCTTCTCTATGGAGGTCTGAAATTGATGAACCTTCTCTACCTTAACACATGAGCTGCTTCAACATGGGCCTTATCGAACAGGAGCACACTCATGAGACAAAAAAGAAATAACTCTTTCTTCACTACTCTGGCTAGGGAAAATACTATCTGCCATAAAACATAATGCAAGAATTCCGTCCCTGAAGGAGGCAGACACAATCACAGCCACCTGTTTTGGCATGCTCTGTCTGGAGGTCTTAATCAGCCAAGATGGGCAAGGGTTGAACAAAGAGGCCACAGGCTGGCATTGAGCCAGCGCCTTGGAGGGCAAAGCTGCCCATGGGAAGTCCCGCCCTCTTTGCCCACCCAGGCCTTGATAAAATAGGCCAGGTCAGCTCCATCATCCACAATAGAGATGGGCACGACCAGGAAAATTTTTTTTCGAGTTGTCGTTTTTCAGGACGGGTCCGTTTCGGCTCGTTTCCATTTTTCGTGAAATTTTTCATAAATTTGTTGTTTCGTTTTTTGTTTTTTCGTCTTTTGTTAGTACTGGTTTAGGGGGGTAGCGGGCTCCTGGAGGCACCTCTGTGGGGTGGGTGCCTCCTCTGGCCCGCTATGAAGGGAAAGTGGGCTCCTGGAGGCACCTCTGAGGTGGGTGGGTGCCTCCTCTCCTCACCCGCTAGGAAGGAAGGGAAAGCAGGCTCCTCGAGGCACCTCATGGGTGCCTCCTCTCCTTGCCCGCTACAAAAGGGCATGCATAGCCATATGGATATGCATACCAAGTTGCAGACTTGCTTAGTGGACTGGCAGAGGCACCCCTCTTTGGGGTGCCTCCACTGCAGCAGTCAGTCAGAGAATGCGGGCTCTCTGTGTCTCACTAAGAAGGGAAGCGTACTTGCGTGTAGTGCAATGCAAGTACACACTCACAGATCTGGCTTAGGGTTAGGGTTAGCGCAAGGGCTAGGGTTAGGCTAGTTACGGGTGAGGTTAGGGTGAGTAGTGGGGTGCACCTCTGGGTGCCTCTCTGACCCACTAAGGACAGTGTACTGTGGTGTATGGGTAAGTGTTAGGGTTAGGGTTAGGGCTAGGGCAGGGTTAGTGGGCTTTTTGGCACATCCCAGAAGTCTCAGTGGCCAAGTGGCCATGCGATTGGTGGAATGGCTCCAAAAATTTGCATGGTCCACTCCCATGGCCAGCCCATCATTGCGCAGGTGTAAAAAATATAAATAAAATAAAATAAAATCAATGGAGAGGAGGACATTTTGTTGCAAGAAAAACCCACTGCTGCTACTGTAAAAATTCTGGCAGTTTTAAAATAGTAGCAGGCAGCAGCAATTTTCGCATGTTTCTGGGTGCTTTGGTGTGTTTTGGACCACAATTTCCAAATAAATTGCGGCCGCCCCATTTTGGATTCCGCATGGCATGGCGAGTTGGCGAGACGACGAGGATGCCCCCCACCAGAGCAGCCCAGGACAGGAGAGGGGGGGAGGCCGGGGACCCCCCCCCCCAGAAACCACCCCTCTAGGTGCACTCTCAGAGGCAGGCATATTTTCACCTGCTTTTTTGGCCGGGAATCGGGTTTTTTTTACTTTTACAAACTTTTTTTCTGTGCCGCTTGAATGGCGGCGAGCCGGCGACTTTGGCGGGACGATGAGGATGCCATTGCCCACCACCAGAGCAGCCCAGGAAGGACAGGAGGAGAGGGGGAGTCCGGGGACCCCCCCCCAGAAACCACCCCTCTGGTAGGTGCACTCTCAGAGGCAGGCATATTTTTGCTTGCTTTTTTGGCCGGGAATCAGGGTTTTTTTTAACTTTTTTAAAAAAATTCTGTGCCGATTGACATCGCGCGATTGCCGCGATGCCAGGAACGACAACGACAAATCAGACCCAATTATTCGTTTGTCGGTTCGAGTTCGAGTTCTGGCGGAGTAATTGTCGTTTCCTTTTCCGTTACATAACAGAAACGAGGAACGGAAACGGAAACGGGAATTCCTCTAAATCGTGCCCATGTCTAATCCACAATTAAATCATGGATGACTGGTATCTTATTGTGAACCAAAACAGCAAATAGTACAGATTGGAGGCATGGCCAGAATGGATCTCTGCTATGTGATGGAGGGCCTTGGGGTCAGAACGGGGGACAGGCTTCAACTGCCTTACCCTAGTTCTTCTCACCCAACTAACTCCATAGCCCAGAGCTTATCTCCCACACTCCAACATGACCACGATAGGCTCTGCCAGCCCTGGTGATCACTGAACACTCCCGTAGGGCGAGACAAACAAATGAGAGGGAAACTAACAACAACACAAGCAAAATACTACAACCACCCCTCCCATCGACATCCCAAGCCCAAACCCCACAGACACAAATACAAGCCTGGCCCTTAAAAATAAGACCCAAGTGCCCCATGTTCAGATTATGATGGTCCAGGACAACCTAAAATATGGGGAGAGGGGAGGACAGAGCACAAGGCATCAGGCTCAGTTGGCAGGCAATAGGTCTTCCAGATGTCATGGCTGCCCACCATAATGTTAGCCAGTGGAAGCCAGTAATCAGGAGGGTGCAATGGTGAGCGTCTAATAGTGACTACAGGAACCACACTGCAAGAAACACCTTCAAGTGCAAACATCCCTCCCGCCCAGGCCCTCTGCAGCAACCCCATCACCAGCCTGGATGCCTGAAAACTGCCAGGTGCCAGCCCGATCCGGGAGGTCCCACCACTGCTGCCGTGCCTCTGCTGGGCATCTCTGGCACTCCATCCAGCAGCTCCAGCCACCGTCCATCATGCTACCAGCTAGAACCACCTCTGACCCTCCTCCGGGATGCCTTGTCGAGCGCCGAGCAAGTCCTCTGCAGGGCACCACCACGACTCCTCCACCAAGCATCACCACAGCTGTCAAACACCCTTTCCTCGTACACCAGTGGCCACCATCACCATGGTTCTCGGATCTTTGGGTCCCGAAGCAGCTCTCACATCTTCAGCCCCACAGCCGCCATCGGAGCCATCACCTCCAAAGTCCTCCACAGTCTCAGACATTGCTGATGCCTCCACCAAGGACCACCACCTCCACCTGGAGCCCACCAAGCAACAGCAATGTACCCCTCGATGATGGTATGCGATGGGTGAGGAATGAGGAGGGACAAAGAGGAAGCAAGCACCAGGCAAGGTAGACGAGAGCAGAGCAAGGGGAACAAGGGAGGGAGGATGACAAATTAATGTGCCTGGGAGTGAGGGAATTTTATCTTATAGGATGGTTTCCATCGCTTAATGTCTAAGGAGGTTTTTTTGACAGCAAATCATATTTAAATAGCACACTATTTACTTCACTGCATAAGAGGACTTTCATCCTTGGCATTCAAATGTTATGCAGTTTTCACATCTGTGTGACAGGATTTCAACCAATCTTTGTTAAGATCTGGAAGCAAGAAAAGTTCAGCCTTGCCACAGCGATGGAAGAGAGACCCCTTTAAACTGAGCTACCATAGGAGCAAGAAGGTCTTACTTTCTCCAAACTAAAATCAAGGTGCTATTATTAGTGGTGATGCTCATTAAACTACATCACCTGTTCCACTTTTGTATTTGTCTTTTGTGATGGCTACATGGCTCCTTGAAGTGTTTTATCTTTTCTTCCACTGGCTTTGGACATTTCTCTCTCCCCCATCCCCTTTTCCTTAACAGTAAGGGTAAAACAGCTATAGGAATAACAAGAAATTCTTAGACTGTTTTATTTGCAAGGATTTACGAGTCCTTTTTATTTATGAACTGAACCACTTCAGCAAATGCCCTTGTTGGAACAGCTTCACTGCCTATCAGTGAACCACAACTCAAAGAGCTGGTTGTGATAAAGAAATCCCTGTGCAACTTGGGACCTGCCGATTTGAAAGGCTGTGTTCTCCCACATGAGTCTGTTTAACTTTTATGATCCCTTGGAGAGACCTTGATGTATTTATTTCGTATACAGTATTTTATAAAGTTGTCTGCACTCTGCCAACACAGACTAGATGCTGTGCAATATGCTCTACTATGAGGCTTCCTTTAAACCTCATGCACCAGGGGAAAACACATCCTAATCCTCTAGACTCATGTTTTGTGCTACACTTCATAGAAAATAAAACAAAATAAAACATAAAATAAAATAATGGTTCTATATGATTCCACTTATTGACTGACTGGCAATGAAATCTTCAGTAGAACTATATATTATACCATAATGATAAAGCAGTTCTTTTCAGCAAATTTCTTTCTCCAGATAGGGATGAAGGTTGCGAATGTGTCAAAGTGCATTTATATACTAACACATACTTATATAGACAGCCATAATGACACTGAATACAAAAGAACTCCATCCCCAACAGCCCTACACTTGGTCATTCAAAGCAACTGTGAAATCCAATTCAGTCTCATATTGCTATCGAGATTTGTAGGTTCCCCAAATGACTTCTATCTTGTCTGGACTAAGTATCGGATTGCTCTCATCAACCGCTAACCAACTAGTTTGTGGAAAGATGCACACACAGAGTAGAAAAAACCATGCCCTCTAAATGTTGCTATTGGTGCTGCAACTCACAATGGCTTTGTGTAAACTTGCAATCCCAGCTGTTTTTGGAGTACATCTCCTAAAAACTCTGCCAACTTACTATGGTGACTATGGGTTCTAGGACTATTGTTCAGGAATACCTGTGGCCATATTTCTGGAACTTCTCATACAGATGCTCAAAAGAATGGGTGTGTGACAATGCTACCACTGCTTTTCTTCAATTCTCTCAGTGCTTGCTCACATCAAAAATGGTTGCCCCAAGAAAGCAACCATCAGTCAGGAGATTTCAGGGACAGGCAGCCTCCTAGTGAGATCTGGGTACTGACAAAGCTAGGTGCTGACACTAGACGCCAGACTGTGTTTGTGTGCATGTGTGTGTGCGCACACACCTGTACACAAAAACGTGTGTATGAATGTGCAAATATTCTCTTTCACACACACATTTAACACTCACAATTGTGAGATTCATCATGTTTGGAAAAAAATGCTATCACTTATGTGGTAAATCACTAGGGATGGGCAGGAAACAAAAAATGAAATCTTTTGTCATTTTGTTATGTATCAAAACAAAACAAAATGACACAAAACGAGGAAGCAGCATTTTGTTATAGACAAAATGAAACAGTTGTTTTTCCATTGAAATGAGCCGTTTCATTCCATCATTTTTCCAGGTCCTGCTGTGCTGTCAATGGCTGGAGCCCTTTAAACCTGGCCC
>JAHTLZ010003307.1:3950418-3970345 GCA_023846285.1 Phrynocephalus versicolor
CTTCCTTCCTTCCTTCCTTCCTTCCTTCCTTCCTTCCTTCCTTCCTTTTGTCCTACTTTGGAATAAATCCTCATCCTTTTGCCCCCATTTTGGCCTCTACTTTGGGATCTAGACTAATACTTACCAACCTTAGATCCTCAGAAATTTTTTGTTTACAATTCTCAGAAATCCTGGCCATAAGAACTAGTGGTGAAGGCTTCTGAGAGTTTTAATTCAAGAACATCTTGGGACCTAATATTGGGAACCATTGATCTACAGATACCAGCTGTGTCCAGGAGTGCTTTCCACCAGTTGAAGTTGAAAGTCATTCTCCATCAAAGCCCATTCCTAGGATGGAAGGATCTTGCCAACTTTTCATCTGCTCCAGAGGTACATCTGTGCCATTACATATATCTTTAGTGTGCTGATCAACTCTAGAGACTGTCCATGAAAGATCTGCACAAAGCATCCCAAATGCACTTTTAATAAGAATAAATTCATGGGCCATATTACGGTATTCTCATATTCAGGATCATTCATTTTGCAGAAGGTTTGTACTCTCACCTCAAGGTTTGGTTCACTCTCTGATTCAACAATATGGAAAAACCTCCAGTTTCATTTTTTTGGTGGCATTTTTTACTTTGTTGACAATGTCAAACTGCTTTGAGGAACAACTGTGGGCTAACATTCAGGGGGAAAAGTTTCTAAAATAAACAGAGACAAAACTAAACATGTATAAATATGTTACTCTTACCAATAAGTGCAGTGGCATAACCCTTTTGCTGCAGAAGTTTTGCAAACGTTATTTCCTCTGGAGGCAGTCCACCAGAAGAGGCAGAAAACATGAGCACTCCTGTTCGAAGGAAGCTTGTCATTCCTAAAGGAATCCAACATCATTTTGAAAGAGGTGAGAGTTTCATTAACAGAATAGGCATACTTAAAAATGAAACGTCAGAACACTTGATAAGATTACACATGGATGAGAGACAATAGATTGATTCAGTACTCCACATCAGTCTGCCAGATCATTGTTTGGCTTACAGAAAGCTGAAAATAAGCAGAACAACACTAGGCAAAGTTGTTTGAATTGTTCTCCCAATTGTTTTCCAACACGGAAAGCTACAACTGCAGGTCCACAGTATAAAATCCTGACCGATGAGTGAGTCTTATGTTTGACTAGTCTGACTGATGACTCATAGAGCATCCACTTCCAGGCTAGGTCTCCAGCAAGGATGAATGTTGGGCTTCCTTTATGTCTGCAACTAGCATTTCAAATGAGGCACAGGAAGAAGGCAGGGAAATTGTTTTCATGCAAGCTTTTAATCCATTGAATGGCTTTCAGGGAAACTGCAGTTTGGTGCTGATCTGTGGACATAGTGTGCTCTAACACTGCCTCAGATTATTGGAATTAGCTGGATTTCTTCTCCTGCCTCAAGGTGTGCACTGAACTTTCATGCTCTAGGGATCACCATGACCCGCCTTCCACCATCCCTTCCTTTCCCATCTTTTCAGCTTGGAGTACTCCTTGTTTTGTTTTGTTTTTCATTTCAATTCTGTCATATCCCACTGCCACCATAATTGTCAACTAAAAGACTTTCTTAATTTTCCCTTTCCACGGAAAGTACCAGTAGACATAGCTGTTTAATTGGAATTTCAATGCAAACACTACTGGTGAGATCATATAGACACAATCCTATATGTCTACTAAAGATTGGGGATGAAAATAATGCTTGTTAAATTCCTATTTCTTTTTGATTGCACAACACATCTTAGTGACAAATAGGAGGTTCATCACCTCCAGCTAAGAGGAAGAGAAACATCACCCCTCCCAACCATCAGCTGGTTGGGACTTTGGATGATCACATCCAGCCAGAGAAAAGGAGGCACAGTGGCTTATGCAACTCCTAACATTTGGCTCTATGGCCAGAGACCTAAACCACTAAGCTATCCATAAGGTGCATAAAGGTGCGTTTTGTATCCTTCCCTTTTGAGAAGCAAAGGGTATACACTGACTGAAAAACAAATGGGCTGATCAATTGTTAAGAAAGAAACAGAGAACTCACTTGGTGCTTCAAATTCTTCAATAAAATATAGATTTGGGAGGTTGTATGGCTTCAAAAACTCAAATAGCTTTACATATGAAAAAGCAATTTTCTGCAGGAGGGAAAAGGAATCCAGGTAATATTGTGAAAGACTTTCTCCACCATGAAACATCCTTCTCTCTACTGAGAAAATGTTATCACAAACCCTAGGTAATTACTTGCCATCTACTCCAATGAATTTCTATTATTTCTATAATTCCCATTGTTTTCAATATTTGAATTCCCAGCCACTTAGTTGGTGGTCAGTATCACTGAAGAACTTATGTGTCCCAACTGTGATGGGCTAAAGCACAACATTGTGAAAAGCTGAAAGTGTCCTTGCTTATGCCCGCATGATGTTTTTGTTTGTTTGTAATCACCAATTTCGTTGCTTCATCCATTCAACCACTAAAGTTGCAAAACATGTCAAATTCCATTTGGGAACCAAAAAACCACAGCGTGCTGAAACTAATGCATTGGGGCGGGGGCAAGTATGGCTGAAGGAGGAGGACTCATTATATTTAAAATTAAAATCTGCTATGAGACTGACAACCAGATCACCTGCTTGATTCAAAAACACACAAGGGCATAGCATACAATGGTGTCAGGACTAGTTTCAATATAATTAAGCATGTTCATAAATACTGAAAAAATATTTTAATTACAGATCGCAAAAGCAAAATGTACACACACACACACACACACACACACACACACACACACACACACATATAAACAGACTTTACCTGATCTGACAGCATACCGGCCTGTCAAAAAAGCGGCTCTGCTGGGGGTGCATAATGGCGAAGCTGCAATGTGTTGAGTCAGCTGTACGCCTCCTTTAGCTAATTTGTCAATATTGGGAGTTCTGTCAGATGAGAAAAGCAGCAAAATTTCAATGGCATTTATGTTCTGAAGAAGCAAAGAGGTATAGGTTGAAAAATCACTCAGCATTTTCGGAACGCTCAGCATGTGCTGCAGAACACATGCATTGTGCAGCATAGAACTTCGGTGTAGAGTCTAGTCCTAAGATTATTTATTTATTTATTTATTTATTTATTTATTTATTTATATACAGCCCATCTTCTAACAGAACTCCAGACGGTTTACAATAATGCAATAAAAATAAGAGCACAGCAATGGTAAACATAATAGTAAAACAAAACAAAAACAAAACAAAACTGATTAAATGATATCAGTAGGATTGGGTGCACCTAAACCCTTTTGCATTTTAAATACAGAGTATAGTAGTCCTATAACAAAAACTGTAAATTGTGAGAAACCACTGCCAGGGCCATGAGTTAGGATTAGGGTTAGTACTAGGGACAAAAGAGATGTAGGGACAAATAAAACAAATATTTTTGGGGTCTCCAGACCCAACAAATATGCAGAGATAAATATTCATTGAATGTTGAGAGTTGTCTTGTTATTCGTCCTCAACTCTAATCATAATATGTGCCCTCAAGTGAAAGGTGACTTATAGTGGTCCTTTTCAGAGTTCTCCAGTTGGAGAGTACTCAGAGAGTCTTGCCATTGCCTTCCCCTGGAAGCACCTTGGGACGGTGTAACTTACCCAAGGCCACAAAGTCTGGCTGCGCTTTCCAGGAGGCACAGTTGGAAACTCAACCACTGAGCTCTCCAGCCTATAGCCAAAGCCAATATATAAAGGCCAGAGTGTAAATTTAGGCGTGCATATGTGTGCATTATAAAAATGCAAATATATCAAAAAAGGAAAGGAAATTCTAGCCATGGTATTCAATGTCTTCATGCAGAATTTCATAATATTGGACAGATTAAATTTTAATAAATTAATGTTTCTCTTTCCCTGGCTCCTCACTTTCTCGCTGTGATGCAAATGTAAGAGAACTTTTCAGAGCTCTGAACTGCTGGGTCTTTGGCCTTGCTTTTGAGTCATGCTCCCAAATAGCTTGCACTGCTTTTTAGCTTTGCTATCATTTTTAGAAATGACATTTTCTGTTACATTAAAATATCATTCTAAGCCACAGGGAGTGAGGGTTTTTGTGTACGGTGAGGATGGCAGACTTAAATAAATACGTAGAATAAATATGAATGAAATTGATTATTTCCTTCTCAGTAAGGCCGCTGAATCAATTTGGTTCAAGGAAACATCCGGGGGGGAGAGAGAGAGAGAGAGAGAGAGAGAGAACTAAAGTGGGACTTTTCATTTCTGGCTCCCTCAAGTTCTCCATGTCAAAGTAGTCTGCAGCAGAGATGTTGAAATATGTTCTATAATTTCTACTTTGGCTATAGCATATTTTGACTCAGACCACTGAAAAAAGCTGAAACTTTAATATTTCGGGTCTAATAGTCTCAAGATAGATAAACAGACAGATGATGCATGAGGTTAAATTTTGGTTGTACGATCTTTCTCACTAGCCCTTTTTCTGTGTAGTGGTAAGTGTTAATTTTTTTTTTTTTTTTTGAGAGGGGAGGGAACCACTGAAGCCAAAGCAGGTCATGTTGCCTATTTAAATAAACCTAGCACATTTATGATGCAAAAGAATTAGCAAACCTTAGAGTTGTGTTTCCATAGCATCCCAAGTCTCCAATGCCAAGGTCGTCAGCCATGAATAGGATGATGTTCGGCTTTGAATTTTTTTCATTTATAGCATCACTTGTTGGACAAGAAAGCATCAAAAGTAGAAGAATCATCTTTCCACTGTTTTAAGCGAGATGGCTTCCAAGATACCTGTTTCATTAAACAATGACATGTTACAAACTAATCTTTTGACATACAAATCAATTTTTTTGCTGTGTAATTACAGTGAGAACAATACAAATGGATCAGGAGTTGATTTGTGATTCTAGTAATAACTCAAATTATCACTACATTTACAAACAGAAGGTTGAATTTGACATCTCATATTTTTAAATGCTTTCAAAAATCCCTCCCTGTAGATAAGCAGAAACAGCCAAGCAAAATTTTAGCAAAGGAAACATGCTTTTCATTTATTTTCTTAACATTCAAGGATTTTTTAAACTCATTAAATCATAATTTGAATTCAGGCTTAATACATTGAAAGTGCCACTATTCAAAAGATCTCCTTCTGAGTTTTAGAACACTTTCTTTGGTTTGATACTTATAATTTTAAACCGTGAGGGTAGGCAATACATGCACACTGCTTTGCAATCTTTCTAAACATAGACACACTCCAGCATTTATTCCTGGGTGGGTTTCAGCTTTTTTGCATAGCACAGATCAAATATTTGTTTAAAAGGGATCATATGTTTATATTTAAAGAAAGTTGTAGATCTTTGGCACCTCCTCCAGTTTTTCTTCTATCCAATGAGGTGTTATAGTGTACATAACCTGAAACTTATTGTTTATCATTCATTTATCTTATTTAAAATAGTTTGACCCTGGCTTTCTCTTTAGAAGGACCCAAGGATAGTCATGGCAATAGATTGCACGCTGTTCTCCATGGTAGCATTATGACTTAGAGGCAAGGGTATAAGGTGAAACCTAAAACCCAGACTATGCCTTGTTATAGATAAGCCACACAACATTATATATAAGGCAACAAAACCTGAAAACCAGACTATGCATCGTTTCATATAAGCCATGCAACATTATTTATAAGGCAACAAATTATCTACGAGTAGGTTTAGAGTTTCTTAAAGGGAAATTTATTAAATCTGAGTGTTAAATGACAGCTCTAAACATACTAGAAAGGCAATGTAAATAACTGTGTTTGTTAAAATTAAGATGGGCTTGTTTATGTGGGCATACATATGAGCACGGGTGTTATTTTATTAAATAGAACCATAAATGTTTCAGCTTTAGAGTTTTATAAGAAGTTTGACAAGAACAGAGTGCAAACATATCAAATTCTGCTAGCGTTCCAGTTGGTTGGTTAATCAGGAAGTTGCTTTTGGTTTAATTTGACCTTGTCACAATCAATGGGTTAAAACCATTCTGGATACTAATATTCAAGGAGGGTTACTGAGAGGAAACTGATTTCAGGGATATCTCTTTCTTTCCTCTAATGATTGACTTGGCCCATCTTCATCACACAGATATAGCTATATTAAGTGCCTTCATTCATACCATTCTCCAGGCCACTGTCTTTGTTTCTTCATTGTTTGGGTGGCTTTTCCAACCTGATACGGATTGTGCAATGCCTGTTTTGTTGCACCTCAGCCTGATTCAGTGTGCAGTCTTTCAGGGAAGCTACCCAATTAAAAAAAACCTAATCTGCCAGGATTTGTTCTTCACAAATATGTGTTGGCTTTTAGTTATTTATTACTGCATTATTTTTAGGGTGCTTGCAGGATGAGTCATGGTGCAGTGGTTAAATGCCTGTACTGCAGCTGTAACTGTGCTCACGACCTGGGTTTCAACCCCAGGTAGCAGGCTCAAGGTTCACTCAGCCTTCCATCCTTCCGAGGTCAGTAAAATGAGCATCCAGCTTGCTGGGGGGCAATGTGTAGCCTGCATGCTGTAATTAAAAACTGTAAACTGCCCAGAGACTACTTGAAGTGGTATGGGGAGGTATATAAGCAGAACACTTTACTTTGCTTTAATAATCTGCTCGAAAAAATTCCCTGCGATTGATGTCAGGCTGACCAGTCTGTAATTACCAAATGGATGTTAACCCTCCTGAAGTCATCCAAAGCTCTACATATATCCATAATTTCCAGAAAATAATAGACAGTGGTCCTGAGAGTTCTTCAGCCAATACTCATGGACAGCTTATCTGGTCCCAGATATCTGAATGTATTCAGAGTAGCGTGGTATTCCTTGACTATTTATTTATCAATATCAAGATGCAGACTCTCTCCTCCTTTGTACATCACATTTGCCTGTAGGGTCAAAGACTGACTTTTGGAAAAGACCAAGCTGGAGAAGGAACTGAGCACTTCTGCCTTTTCTCTGTTGTCTCCATTGAGAAGTGGGCCACTATTTCCTTTCTCTGCCTTTTTCAATGTACGTACCTCAATAATGTCCCCCCGCCGCCGCTTTGAGTGTCTCTTGCTAACCTCAGCTCACTCTCAGCTTTTGCATTCTTATCATCATCCCTGCAATTATTTGCTACTTGTATTTTTTGTGACCTGGCCTTCCTTCTATTTCCTACTTGTGTTCCTTTTTTAGTTTTAGTTCCTCTCTGAGCTTTTGTTAAGCCACATTGGGTTTTTTTCCTGTCTTCCTTTTTCTGCTAGGCTCTCCTGCATTGGGACCTTACATTGTTAAAATCCAGTGTACAGATGAGTATATATACTATAAATGTATATACTCTATAATCTGGGGAAATCTTTACCCTAACATTGTTGTGTTTAAAGAGCTCATGAAGCTGCTGTTGCACAACACCTCTTTGTACATAGAGTTGAGAATATACAGTACTGGCAATTTTCTCAGCTCTGAAATGAGGCATTTAACATCTTTCATCTCCTTTATAGTTGTTATTCTTTGCAATACCTATTATCTTTGCCCTCTCTTTTCCTGCATGTTCTGTATTTGAAAAAAAACACCTAAGGTCTAAAGTTACTGAAATGTTACGAATTTGGAGAGTGAAAGAATACTTCATATGAGGAGATAGAATGATGGAAATGGATTGCATTGCCTCTACAGTACTTCCCTTTTGTTACTCCAGCCCTGAAGAAAATAGACACAAGGACACAGTAGTGTGCCCAAAAGTTCTTATACTCTGTTTAAGCCCAATATGGAAATTGCAAATTGCAAATTGGAAAATTAAAAAAAAGTTTTTCTTTCAGCAAACCACAATGCAAAAAACAACAACCCAGAACTGACACACTTCAATTGTCAGAAGACTATTGAAGTGTGCCTTCAATAGTGTGCAGGAAAATGGATTGACAGTGGGTTTATAAAATACAGTTCTTTGGACTAGCAACTTAAGTCATAACCATAGCCCTTACAGTTGTTGTAAATTTCAATGCTTTGGGATTTCCAAGGGGCCTGAACATACCCCAGAACTTGCTGAGTGGATGTTTTTCATCCTTGCACATGAATGTACCTCAAAACCCCTACCAATTTCACTTCAGCACAATATCATTGTTCGACCACAAGGTCTTTATCATTTCAGAATAACCCTTCTGATAAAAAAAAAATGTATTCGTCTCAATACATCATAAAGTATACTAGATTTTACCAGAATGAGTTCCTGCAGTCAAAAGTGCTAGAAATGAAATGCTGTAAGCCTCTGCACCAAAAGCCATGAAGTCCCCCCTCCCCCTAGTATAATAACACCCAATAATAGTTTTTTATATCATGTAAAACTATCATAGTTTTTCCTTAAGAATAATCCATTATGTGCTATCCTCCTACTCCTCTTATGTCTTCAATACAATAAACACCAATTGTCAGTAGTTGTAATCTTCTCCACGTACTTTCAAGGGAAGTAATGTAGTAAACTCAGTCTTCTCGCCTATTTGCTTCTTGTCATCACTTGATCATTCTGGAAACATGCAGCAGATGTAGCCTGGTTTGTTTCAAATCTATTTTCACCTCCTAACACATTTTTTTTCAATGCACACATAACAGTCTGATCTTTATATTTCCTTACTTCAACTTTTCGCAAAATGTGTCAGAAATGCTGCCTGTGCTTGTTTGTACACAACATGTTCTCAGCAAAGTAAGTATACTCTGAATTAAATAGTTCAAGGAGTTACCAGTTAATATTAATTTCATCAAATCTGGCCAGGACAATTTCTTTCTCTTTCTTAGAAATACACCTGAGTAAAGTTATACAGTAGGACCCCCGTATCCACTGATTCATTATCCACTGATTCAGTTATCCATGGTTGGCAGAGGAAAAAAATTAAACAATTCAGGAACCACAAAGCAAGCTATCGTCACAAACAGCCGCTGTAAAGCAAGCTATTGTCACAAATAGCATCTGGAAAGCAAGCTACTATCTCAAAACAGCAGTCATAAAGCAAGCTACTGTCAGGAAACAGCCGTTTGGAGGTGGGTGGGCAGGCGTTCTCTCTTATCCATGGTTTTCATTATTCACGGGAAGGCCTGGAACCAATCCCCAGCGGATACCGGGGTCCTAGTGTATATCACAAGCTTGATTTAGACTTTTATCTGTCGTGCATATTAAGGATTACTTTTTGTT
Source organism: Phrynocephalus versicolor (assembly GCA_023846285.1). NCBI lineage: Eukaryota > Metazoa > Chordata > Lepidosauria > Squamata > Agamidae > Phrynocephalus > Phrynocephalus versicolor. The sequence continues at coordinate 3,959,576 of JAHTLZ010003307.1, forward strand.
GCTTCCAGGTTTGCTTGTCCATTGACATGATTCAATATTACTATTGAGATATAAGTAGCAACTGTGCACATGCAACTACCAAATTTGCTTTAACCTTAGGGATTTATACAGTACCGCACATAAAAACTGATTTATTTTTGGATATGTCCCTTCAGCTTTAGCTTTGGAAGGAGACTATTGAGAAGAATTCTGCTTTCAACTGATGTCATCAGATCATTAGCCTGTTTTCTGGCATTGTTTCTATGGTTTTTTTTAAAAAAAAACAAATTGAAACCCCAATGTTTTGCTGATCTGTTTCTGCAACATTTCATGTCTGCTGAATTTAATTCACTTTCCCATGCATTTCTAAATATAGAATTTCTAATCTGACATACATTTGGTACTTTGACACCACAGGATGTTTTCTTATACCCAAAAGATTTAAATATTTTCAAGACAGCCAGCAATACACATATAACCTTCAGGTGTTTGTTGCAGTGACATAATCAAAAAGTGGAAAATAGACTTCTAGCATGCAAATCAGTCTTACCTTGAGAAGGGCTGCCCCCATATCCAGTTTATCATTCAGTTCAGTATGAATGAACAATTATCAAAATGATTGTTTTGGGGAACTTGTGGGTGGTTCTGTCAGTAGGGCAGGATTTAGATTCTGGCTTTTGCCAGTTGCTGAAATCTGTCCCTACTGTACCCAAAGACATTCTGTTCTATTTGCATGGCCTGGTCCTGGACCTGAAATTATTAATCTTCCTAGACTGTCCTGTTTCCATTTTGTTTCATTTCAGTTTTTTTTTAAAGGACACTTCGTTTTTCTTTTCGTTCTGTAGCGAAATGAAAAATGAAAAGCAAAATGAAATAAATTCGCTTTGTGCCCATCTCTAGCTATAGCATTTATAATGGCGCTTCTGAAATTTTCTGCCTTGGTGCCAAAAAAATCTAAATGGCCTATAGTCAATAATCTGATTTGAGACATGGGCTTGTTTGATGTCAAGCCTGAAGAAGCAAGACTGCTGCTTGGCACCACATGTGTCTTTATTGCTGAATGCTGGATGTAGTGAAAACAGAACAGAAAGAGAGTGATTTGTGTCCTGCAAGCATGTACTACATGTGTTGCACTCCGTGCCAGAACAAACAAAAATGAATGTGGATTTGTTAATGGAGTATGGCTTACTTTACTGGCTTGTTAACACTCTAATATTACAAGCATGCTTTAAAAGTTTGTTTCAGGGGCCAGTGTATAATCATATTTACAAGGGTAGTGTTAAATACCTGGAATCTCAAAACTTGCAACATGAGTATGCACACATAAAGAGATTCAGGCTACATTACCTTATGATGAATACACAGCAAAGAAATAATTGGGCAATATTTTACTGAACTTTATCCAAGTAAAGAGAAACCACAGAGTGCTTATTACATTACATGTTGCACATTGTCATCAGAAAAAGTTCAGGAAAATATCTCAAATGTTATATCACCCAAAAAGCACAACATTTTAAATCAGAAAATTGCTATAATATTTATCAGAACCTACCCAGATCCTTTAGAAATGTATTTAGACACACATTATATAGATGCCAAGTGTCTTGTGGGGCATCCCTTTTATTGTTAGGGTACCATGATGAACTCACCAGTTGTAGCGTCAGTGCCCCTAACTCGCTGTGGCTCCTAGTGGTGTTAGTTTGAAGGATTGTGGGAAGTTTTGTTAAAGTTGGGTGAGACAGACCTGGCTATATCAATCTACCTAGTACTAGTCTGAATGCCAGGCCAGGGAGAAGGCATCTTGGAGGGGTTCAGAAAAGTATCAGTAAAGGACAGCTTTCTGAGGATGTCAGGTTCTCATATAGGCCCTGTCTTTGAGTTAAGGAAATCGAAATAGCAGTTCTTTGGCAGATTCCACCACAAATTATGAGGGATCTTCATTTCTAAGAATTTGTTGTACACAAAGGAGCTGTGTTGCCTTGAGTTACAATATTAAATCCCCAGTGTTTCAAAAATAAACCAACCTCAGAAAGAAAATCTCAAACCTCATAGACAGATAATGAAAATCAATGTGCCAGGGAATTTTATTTTAGATTTATACCAACTAATTTATGGTTGAAATGTTTATGTTTAAAAATAATTTATGTTCTTGCTAAGGATACCATTTGCCATGGAAAACTTTCTTCAGTACTAGATTTTAAAAGAAGCTTGTCTCATAGGATCTGGTAAATATTGAATGCAGATGTTAACTATAGGTTCGGCCTTATTAAGGCTTAAGTCACCGCGGCTAGATCAGACCCTTCTTTGAATGAGTGCAGCTAGCACTTTAGTTTTAATCGTGCAAACACACTCCTGGCCACTACTGAAACATGGGCATCCAGACCCAGAGATAAATCCAGGAGCATCTTCAAGGTGCACACGTGTTTTCAGAGGGAGGGTAACCCCATCCAGCACAGCAGGAAACTCTTCTGCCTTTCAAATTACCAGGAGTACCTCTGTCTGGTCTGCATTAACTCTGTGTATTCACCTTCACCCAGTTAGTACTAAAACCACTAGTTAGCTACCATTCATATACAGTGGTACCTTGTATAATGGAATTAATTCGTTCCAAATGAAATTATGTTAAGCAATTTTTCCTTTATACAAATTTCCATAGGAATGCATTGAAAACAGACTAATGCCATTTTTATATTGTACGGATTCTCCCCATAGGCGATTATGTTAAGCAAATTTCCCCTATCTCTGGAATTTTTTATGTTGTACAGATTTTATTTGTACAAACTGTTTGTTATACAAGGGTCCACTGTACGTGTGACACCAGATCCCTAAATTCCAGACAAACATATCCCAACAGTTTTATGTGGATGTTAAATAGTATAGTGGTTTATTGTTCAGGTAGAGAAACAGGTAATGAAATGTCCTTTTGCCTCTCTGTATTTCTTTGTCACGTCTCACCCACTAATCTGTTTTACTGGATCCATTAATAGGCAATCTTTCTAATATACCATTGCTTACCTTCCATTAACCTTGGCAGGATTCTTTACAGGAGAGGTTATTGAAGGAACTATCCAAAATTCACATGCTGAGCAGCTGAGCTAACAAGCTAAACATCAGCTTCCTGCTCTTATTCAGAATATCTCTGCTAGGTCACACGATACACTTTGTGGGGTTGTGTAACATATTTGCTCTAGGAATCTATATTGGAACTTCAAGCTTGCTGCAGATAATATTTTAGAAAAGGTTGTTATAATCCTCTAGCTTTCTGGAAAAACAATCTCTAAGTAAAAAACTGCACATTTCTAAAAATCTAACTTTACCAAGCACTCAATAGTTTAAATGAGGAAAGAAATTGGTACCTCACAGCAGGGAAATATCATTCTTTGGAATCCCACTGTTTCCCCATAGATCTCTACAGTTAAAAGACTCAGAGTTCTGGAAGGCTTTTATGCCTTCTGTAACATACTACACTAGAGGACTGATACACTTTTACAGTATTAGGATCATCTCCAATTACTTGCTTTGGATAACAACCAACATTGGACATGCCCAGCTTTGCACAGCACGGAGCTCCCAGAACGTTTCTTCTTTGGGAAAGTGGTGACTATGTCTTCATTATGTTACTCATTATTGGAAAATTGCAGAGGATGGGGAAAATGACTTTTTTTTTTACGACTCCCAGAGTCCATGCTGGTGGAGACTGAAGTTTTGAGTGTAAAATAAATGTTCCCAGGAAAACGGAGTTATATCTTGTTTAAGAATATTTAGCATACATGAGACGGTAACAAGTGGCATTTAGCACCCCAAATTTCTTGCACTTTCTAGGGTACGTGGAGAGTATTTCTGTCATGATGTAAGGGTTTCTAAGATCACTCGTGTTTACCACTGGAATGAAAAAATAAAAACAAAAACCCCATCCTCTTCTTTTTCTTAGTGTTTGTACCACTTGGTGGTGCAGTGCACTATCAAAAACCCTTTTCCTTCTATTAGGAAATGTAGAATCGCTGTGTCATTTCTCACTGTCTCTGTACTTAATCCATTAATATTAGGAATAGTGGATTGATTTATATACAGTAATAATTTGGATAACAAATGCCTCTGTTAACAAAAAATTCAGATAACCTAACAAAATTTCCAAGAATAGGGATGTTTCGGTTAATGTAATTTTCCTGTGGGTTGCCTTGGATAACATATTTTCCATTGCACTTTGCAAAAAAAAAGTACCCAGGATGCATTGCACCCCTCCCAGTTTGTGAAAGGGTGGGAGGAGTTGGAGCAGTTTTTTCATAATGTTTTAGATCCATTCTGAACATTTTTCGCAGAGGTTTGGGGCCTTTCAAACTTGGAAAGGTAGGGAGCTGAGGTTTCCTTGCTTTCTTTTAAAAGCGTTCTGCTTATATACCGCCCCATACCACTACAAGTAGTCTCTGGGCGGTTTACAATTTTTAATTACAGTGTGCAGGCTACACATTGCCCCACCCCCAGCAAGCTGGGTACTCATTTTACCAACCTCGGAAGGATGGAAGGATGAGTGAACCTTGAGCCAGCTACCAGGGATTGAACCCAGGTCGTGAGCACAGTTTTACCTGCAGTACAGGCATTTAACCACTGCGCCACGAGGCTCACTACTATTGACCATTTTTGCTCTGTTTTTCATTGCACTTTTGGTGGGAACAATCTGGGGTTTGTCTTGCTGCTTTGTTTGGTCCATCTTTTAATTTTCTTCCATTGCACTTTTGGTGGGAACATGCTGGGGTTTGTCTTGGTGCTTTCTGTGGTTCATCTTTCCCTTTTTGTTTTTCATTACACTTTTGGCGGGAACAGGCTGGGGTTTGTCTTGCTACTTTCTTTTGTCTATGCTTGCATTGCACTGTGTGTATGGGGGGTGTTGTTCCAGTGGTGTGTGTTCCAGCTCTGCATGCCTTTAAAGTGCACTTTATAAAGAGGTCTGGAAAAAACCCAGCTTTTTAAACCCTTTTTCTGACCTCCGGAACAGATTACCAGTAATTGGTTTCCTATTCATTTCTATGGGAAACAGCATTTCAGTTAATGTAATTTTGGCACATAGAAATGGCATGCAGAATGAATTAAATTACGCTATCAGAGGTATTACTGAACTAGGGGTTTGTTACATTAAGTGTGTTTCTCTTCTGTCAAATACTTGTTGCAAATATATGATATTCCCCCTCCACGGGTAAATTCCTCCATTGTGCTGGAACACAGCACTAAATTTATGCCACACCTATAGAAAAAAACCCCTATAATAAAGACACAAACACGTTGAAGTAAAGCATGAACCTGATCATTTCATTTGGGAAATGGCCTACTTCAACTCAAGCCAGTACTGCATGAACTTAGCCGGCAGTCTGAATCCTGAACTGAGATTCAGAAATCTGAAATTCTCTGTCGCCACTCGCATGGAAAGTACAAAAACAGTTAAACTATTTGTCACTTTGTCAAAATTGGATGAAATATCAAACTTAGTTCTAGAGTAGAGAACAGTACTTGCCAAACCACATACTGATGTAGGGATTTTCTGATACAGCCCTTTAAATCTTGTGGTATATTTCATTTAAAATTGAACTTCCAATTTAAAAATATGAGAGAATGGGAATAAATGTTCAGAAATAGTTCCCTCTTGTGGATTCAAATGGCTGTGTGACATGATTTTTTTTAATTTGGAGGCTATAAAAACAACATGCTTCAGATATATATTTATTTAATATTATTTTATTTATTTCAATATTTTACCATACCTTTCTCCCCAGAAGGACCCACAAGCTGTACACTCCTCATGGATGACTACTGAGCTCAGAGAATTGGCTCTAAGTATCTTATTTACTCAGTAAAGACAGGCACATGGATTCGTCTGAAAAGACAGTAAAAATTACAGTCTAAATTAAGGCTCTATACTTGCTCCAGATGAAACCAGATTTCTAAGGTATATCAGGTATATTTGTGTGGGAATGCTTCCATTGATTCAAATGGACCTACTTTAGTGCAGTTTTACTATACTAAGTAACCAATGTCTACAGAGAGCAAAATTGAAAGCAATTTGCTCTGAAGGTTATCTCATTTACATAACCACATAATAGGATGTTAGCCACTCCATTTTATGTACACTGGGCAGCCACTCAGTATAGAAAATGCTGCTCTTATTGCTGTACATTGTGCTTTCTTAGTATGGGGTTTTTAAAATGTCTCATCTAATTTACTTTTAAGAGTGTGTGACATTTGATGAGTGTTTGTGTCTGGTACTCAATTCAAGAGGCTATTGTTCTTCCACATTGTGCCCACGACTTTTGCATTTTTAAAAAAGGAGCTATGTTAATCCCTTTCAACATAATACTTGCACAATGGCCTAAAGAAATTAAAAACAAAATTCACAAAATGGCACAACTACTTCACACAAGTACAACTTCCTCTCACTATCTCATCTGAAGCACCAGTTTGACAGTGTAATATTTCCCCAGCCCGTACCTCCTCTTGTTTCCTTAAGGAATTTTTTCCCACAAGTGCACCAACCCAGTATGACTAAAATGGGGACTCAGATGGGGGGAGGAGGAGGAAAATTCAGCAGGAGCCACCTTCCTTCTTTGCATATCTTGATAATCATGCCTGCTTGCTTTCCCTGGCTTTCTAGCACATTATTCTGGTGGCAAGGGCGTGTTTGAGGGACAAGTAATCCCTGGTGCACTTCAGCTCATTCCTTTCCAGTAGCTGAGGAAAGAGGCCTACACTTTCCCAGACTTAACCTCTGGCATTCAGCAGAGAACAGCCCCGCTTAAGAAAGGTAAAGGGAAGCGGGCCGGTGGGGGTGAGGGGCAAAGGTGAGCAGATTTGGAAGCTGATTAGGATGCAAACCTTAAAAGTTGTGTGTCCACACCATGAATCTCCCCTTGGATACATGCCATGTCAATAGGTTCCACAGTGCTACGAGAAAGAGCTATAACACATGGCTACTTATGTGTCCCCTCTGAAGTAAATGAGGTGTGTCTCGATACTTGAAATATACCTGGGTATCACACAAAAATCTGAATATAAGTGGAATCAGAGAGAAGCCAGGTAGATCTCAGAATATACACATAAACTGTACTGGGAGACCAATATACTACTCAACTCTAAATCTAATTTCTGGTCAAAATAGCCATTGAATGAACAGCTAAGCAGTTAAGTCGATATTCAAATTCCTTTAATTGAAAGGAATTTGCTCATTCCCACTTTAGGTTAGGAATGAGCAAATGGGTTTTAGCCATTGTGGAAACAAAAATTCAATTCATTTTCTGGCCCATCACATTGATGATGATAGAGAGGCTGGCGGGTCAGCAAACTGAAGAACTTCCAATGGGCAGGTGCAGAACTATGAATTTATGAAGCCTGGAAACCAGATTAATGCTTTGCTAAAAACAACAACAGTGAGCTATAGTGGCATTAGGAAGGAGCAATGACGAAAGACACAAACATGATTTAAGATGGTGGCAAAACCATTGCAAAAAATGCCTCAGTATTAAAAACTGTCACTTTTCTCCCTCCATCTTCTTTCCACAGAAGAATACGATATGTTATTTTAAATGAACCAGTATGGGCCTTTCTGAAGATCAAAGCACAAACAAATATTCAACTCCATTCCAGCTTTCATTCTTTTACCAAGAGTACTGAAAAAATCCTTCAATCTCTTCCTGACACAGAAGGCTGACACTACCCAGATTGAGTTTGGTTGAATCCAATGCACCTTTTTTCCCCTTACTGCCATGGGATTGTAACTTTGGCATGCAAATGTATGTGTAAACAAGCACCCATGGACTCAACACAGCTAGCTGCCATATTCTGGAAAATACTAGCTTCTGACCACTTTCTGAAAAGAACCCATCTGACTCAATGGCAGCAGTTTAACCAGGGATTTACTTTTATGGAAGTTACAAAGGCAATACTTCCTGCCTTTGGAAAAGGCTGATGCGGAAGCATCAACAAAAACTGAGTAGAGTCCAGAAGCACTTCCAGAATAGTGACCTAAACCTTTAAAGGGGATTAGTAAAAGCACACCCAGATCAGGCACATCAAATCCAAATCTGCTAAACTACTTACCATCAAAACTTTGTCTTAGATTAAGCATTTTATTCAGCTTCTTAAATTGATTACTTATTCAGTTCATTACTGACTCCAAATACCTGCTTAGAATGTTAGGTGCTACACCTGGATTCAACAATGAAAATAAACAGAGCAGGATGTCATCAACATACTGATGACACTTCAAAATCCCTCCAAGCAACAGACAGGCACCACCTATATTCTCCTGACAGCAAAGGAATCATAATTCAGATTCAGCTGTGATATGGAGGTGAAACACCACCACACACCTGACATATTTGTAGCAGTATGCTTGCCAGCAAGGGTACAACTATATTGGAAAGCAGTTGGGGTTGCAAATTTTGTAGGGATTCTCCCTTCATACATGATGCAATCCGAGTTACATGCCATCCCACACACACCCTTATCCCCTTTCTTCCTCTGGTCAATACTTGCACTGATTTTTAATGGTTCATTTTGAAGCCACATTCTCATTTAAAGCTTCAGGCCACTACATTTCTCAAAAACTCTTCTATAGAAAAAAAATAACACCAAAATAATGTAGAATACAGAACATCAAAAGCACATCAGAACATCAGTAATTCTGCAAAATAAATTACAATGCACATCTCAGAATGATTCCATAACTGGGAAGACCACCTTCTCCTTCCCAACCATTCCCCTTACTTTAAAATAACACATGCAGGAAGTACCTCATCTCTGGTCACAGTTTATCATGTCAACAGTTTAAAACAATCTATAAACAGAGATGAAGTACTGTATATACTTGAATATAAGTCTAGTTTTTCAGCCCAAATTTTGGGCTGAAAAAAGGGGGCCTCAACTTATATTTGGGTCACTATTTTTAGCCACTGAGGCAAGTGCTTGGGTCAGTGGCTAAGAGTCATTTTAAACATCACACACCACTCCCCCAGCTCACAAAGGAGTTGCTGCCAGACCCTGCTGCATTTCCCACCCCTAGACTTATACTCAAGTCAATAGGTTTCCCCAGTTTTTTTGGGTTAAATTAGGGGCCTTGACATACTCGGGTTGACTTATACTTGAGTATATATGGTACTTCTTCCATGTGTTACTTGAAACTAAGGAAAACAGAGATGGATAAGAAGGGAGAGGGGATTTTAATGAGATTCTCAGTCCTGCCAGTAAGAGTAAGTAAGCACTAAGCTTTTGATTAACCACAAGCTGACAGAATTCAGAACATGATTCCCTACATTAAAATTATGGTGCTTTGCTTTTTGCATTTGCCTCCCTCTGGGGCAAAACATCACACTCCTATTGCCTAGGTAACCAAAACACCACCGATAAACATTCACCCATCTTTAGAAGAATATATCACAACTACCACATGGGAAAATGTCTGCTTGGCTCATTCTAACTTGAAAAAGTAGTGGAGCCACTGGCTGCTCTATATGCAGCTGCACTCCAAGTTAGCAACTATTGGGTTCGCAACCACTTCACTTTCCAATGTGAAGATATTTTTTGGGTTTTGTTTTCTGGGTATCTACAGATCAAGGAAATAATGTTTCCTAGTGCAAACATATTTTTGAAAACTTGCAATAGCTTTATTGATAATGTGATAGAAATGTCCACCCCTCTTTAAACAAGCTCTGTGTACTTATCACCATTCCAAGCACAATGTATATTCAGAAAGTATAGGCTTTTGTTTAATTTTAGCAACTATGCTTGCTAAAGAAGTGTTGAAACTTAGACCCTTACCAGAAAGCATGACAGAAGAACATTCTGGCTTAAGAATGGAAGCCAATGGTTCTCAGTGAGTGCAACTTCTGTATTAAGAATAGCTTTAGATTTTTCAAAAAAAAAAACAGATTATGCCACTGATTGCCAATGTTCTAAGAGGATGTGGCACTTAAAGAAGAATTACGCTAGTTGAGTTTGGGTCATGCTCAGAAATGAGAAACATTTTTAATTTCCACAATCAATTGGCTATGCTGTTAGGGGTTTCAGGATGATTAGGGAGTTATACTTTCAAGAAAACGTAATGTTTTCCACCTCCGGTGATGCTCTGTTAAGAAGGCACCTCAAGTTATATAAGCAAGAAATTTTTTGCCAATGACTCGAGCGGAAATGAATAAAACTAGATGCATTTTCGTCTCACATTAGTGCTTTAATAACAAGGCAAGCCATGCCTAATAGAATATTACATTTTATTCTGTCCTTCCTGAAAAATGTTCAAATTAAAGTACAATTTAAGGGGGAAATATACTTTTGATACTAGTTAAATGGTAATAGGAAAATACTTAAATAAGAAAGAAATAACCAAAATGTTAGAATTCCATAATGAAATAGACCACAAAAATTAATTCATATTCTGCACATGCAGGGCAGAAACACACCTTTCTGGGACACACAACACCAAGGTAGAGAAAACCAAATGTTCCTATAACACCTGATTTTTCTAGGTAGCTGTATCTGTGGCAATGTCACTCCATTGTCAAGAAGCATTATCACCTGTCTGGTAGGATGCAGAGTAGGATGTGGAGTAATATCATTCCATTATCACATCTACAGGACATATCTGAAGGGAACATTTGTAGACAGGCACCATGTGCATGTAATTTTTACTTGGTTTGATTTACAGTATTTGCAGAAAGCCAGCTTGAAATTTGGAGTTTGCTAACATGGTGGTTTTCAATAAGTGGTGTGTGTGTGTGTGTGTGTGTGTGTGTGTGTGTGTGTGTGTGTGTG
>JAHTLZ010003307.1:3987536-4032536 GCA_023846285.1 Phrynocephalus versicolor
TTTCTTTCTTTCTTTCTTTCTTTCTTTCTTTCTTTCTTTCTTTCTTTCTTTCTTTCTTTCTTTCTTTCTTTTTTGGAAAAAGACACATGTGAGTACTTACAGTTTGTGGACACTCAATGTAAGTGATCCTTTTTCTTTTTGAAAAATGCTCTGTTGCAATCTTCAACTTACCCGACTAAAACCTAACTAATTACACTGTTCGTTTTACCGTGATGTAACTTTACTGAAGATAATACTTTTTTAAAAAAAGGAAATGAGTACACCAGCTTCACATACATTTTTATATATTTGCAAATTGTTAGATAAAGTTTCTCCTGCATCACAGCAAATAAAACCTATTCAATTCAAATTTGGTTTTCTGTATACAGTGCTTGGCTTTGGCTTGAACATATAAATTAATCACATTAAGCTGTAAAGTGGTAATCTTCACAAACTGTTTCCCTTAGATACTGTTCAGGTATCTGTATCATCATTTAAGCTAACCATGGCACCTTCTCTATTTGAATGTCTCGGTTGCTTCAGTTTATGAACGTAAGCTCTGATGTATTACTAAGACAACATTCCTAAACCCACCTACAAAGAAATAGATCCATTGGGACAGGATTCTTCTTTTTCTTTTTTCTTTCTTTCTTCCAACTTTGGGCAGCACTTTGAGCGAATGACCTCCAGAATGTCCTATGTTCAGCAATGTTGCTCAGCTCCTGCAAACTCAAGGCTGGGGGGGGGGTTGATGGAGTTTATCCATCTCATATTTTGGCTTTCTGTTTTCCTGCTGCCTTCAATTTTTCCTAGAATTACTGTATTGTCTTTTCCAGAAAATCTTGCCTTCTGATTATATGCAGAAAGTAGGACAGTTTAGATCATTTTTTCCCTCCAGAGGCTTGATTGCATCTAGGACCCATTTGTTTCTCTTTCTACTGTTCAGTGCATCTGAAAAACTCTCTCTTCTAGCACCATATTTCAAAGGACTCATTTCCTGTGGGTTTTTTTTTTAATTTCTTTATTGCTGCCCTTCTGAGTCTCCGTCTTCTTTTGATTTCTTGGCTATGGGCTCCATTTGGATTGATAAATGAGGCAAGGTATACAACATCTTTACCAATTTCATTTCTTAGCTCCACGGTTCAGAACCGCTCTCCACAGGAGAAGCCTCTTGTAGAAGAACAACCTTTAGTTAATGGAATTTTGTTTTAATGTATGGCTCTGTAATAGTTGTAAGATACCAGTTTATATTATGTTTCCTTCCTCTTGTTAAAAGTGTAGCCAGGAGCAGTGTATATACAGTACAGTACTTATATTTTCCAGCAGCAACATCAGGAGTTGGTTGATCTGCCACTCTATTTGATAATTCACTTGGAAACAGTATATTGCTAGAAAGTATCACATATATTAGCAGCTCATCTATCATGAGGGCACTTTTTGAAAAAAAATTATGGAACAGTAGTCCTGGCAAGCTACTTGCTTTGATGATCACCCAGGGCAAAGCCTAGCTGGAATGGATACAGTGTTTAATGTTCTGAAGAGGCAAATGTTTGTTACTAATGGTAACAGGTAATGCACACTTTACAAAGCTTTGATAGCAGATGCCTGAGGTCTAAGTGAAATGTATAGAGTATAAGAAGAGAAGATCTGTCCAGAGCAGTCTGCAGTTCAACTTGAGTGTTCCTATTTGGCAGAAGTAAAATTCCATCAGTGTGAGGGCGAATTTTCAGTTTGTGTTTCTTTGTACATGCTTCTCCCTTGAATTGCATGAGTCTGAACAGCAGGGGTTTGATTATACGCTGATTCTCTCCCCCCCATAAGTAAATAGATATTCCAAAGAACAATTAACTGAATAATAAATAAACATTCAATACATATTGTGTCACTGGCTACCCAGAACCCATGAGGCATCAAATAAGTCTACTTGCTCCTAAACACAGCATTTCTAATTCATCCTTGAGTTCATAGGTTCATATGGACCTTTTTTTACTCATTATACTGGATACTGCATGGAAAGTATTATCAATAGTGTGGAAGAGAACTTTGCTATGGAGAACGTTTCTCTCTCTCTCTCTCTCTCTCTCTCTCTCTCTCTCTCTCTCTCTCTGTGTGTGTGTGTGTGTGTGTGTGTGTGTGTGTGTGTAAACTAATTTATGTTTTGGAGTTACGTTGGGGAGGGCATAAATGTTATACATGGATTTTGAACTACACCGGGGGCGGGAGGGCTAGTTCCCCATGTGGTAACCTCAGTGTTGTTGAAGGGAAAGGTATAGTTTAACTTCTGAAAAATGAAAAGTATGTTTAGCCTTTGGTGATGATGGTTTGACACATGCATGCAAAAAGGTGTTTAGCCTTATATTTGCATTGTACTTAGTAATGAAAAGGTGCTAATAATTAAAGGGTAAAATTTGTTCTAGTAACATAAAATTAATGTATGTGAACCTGTGACCCAAATAATAAGCAGTCTGACATTTTTCAGGCATACGCTCATGAAACCTCTATTGGGAGATTTTTTAATTGGCCTCCTCCATTTGTTATTACTTTTTAATTCATTCTAAATATATTTTGATGAGCCTTTTTGTATATTACTTTTCCTATATGTGCATTTCAGGTTGGATATTCTTCTATATATTACTAATTGAAACCATTTAAACAAAGTGAATGTACGGATCTGAATATCTTATTTTTAACTTCCCATTAAATGTTGATAGGCTAAGTTGTGTTTTTTTTAAAAAAAATTTGAATGTTTTGCAATGCTTTTATTGCAAGCTGCCCTGAAGATCCATTTTAGAGGATTTATTTTTTTTAAAAAAAATCAGCTCAATTTTATACCTTTTCGCCACATATTGGGCAAAATCATGGGAAATTCAAAACAAAAAAGTTTTGGCTGGTGGCATTACAACTGTGATGTGACTTTCATAACTTCGTTTCCTCTATGTATGCACATGTGTACATGCATGCCCCCTTATATTTTGATTTCCATTGACTTAATTCTAAACTAAGATGAAGAGCACTGTAAGAGTGGGAAAACTATCTGTCCTACCAATACGTAAAGGATCTGTGACATTAAGTAATATCACTCACCCTACAACACACATTTAAAAATGTATTTTGAAAAGGTCTCTAATTTTACTTCAAAATGCTGTGCAAATTTGATTTCCATAAATTACATGTATTTAATGGCAAACTGGGTTTTCTGGTTTTGAACTGCCTTTTCATGGTGTAGTTTTTTTTTTTTTTGAAAGTTGAAGGAGAAGGTTAAGATAGAAGCAGTAGATGCATGCAGTGCTCATTCAGTAAATGCTACCACCCAGTTTCTAGCAGTGTTTTCTTTTAGTTTGAGGTAGAGTCAATGGTTAGAAGAGCAGACATTTCAGAAATCAGTACACCCCAATCTTAATTAAAAAGTTTATGGAGAGATAAGATAGAAAATTGTAGGTGCCATATTTTTTCTGTGGAATCTGTGCAGCAAACTTTTGTGGAAAAATAAAAATGCTTTGAGGTATATTTTTCTTTTTCTTAGAATAGAATCATAGAGTTGCTTCGCTTGAGGTTGTCAAGATCCTTTTTAAATTGAGGTGCACAGAACGGAACACAGTACCACAGGTATTGAATAGAGCAGAATAGAGTGGTACTATCACCTCCCTTATTCTAGAAACTATGCTTCTGTTGATGCAACCAAGAATCACATTAATTTTCTTGGCTTCTGCGTCACACTGCTGACTCATGTTCAATTTCTGGTCCACCAAAACTCCCAGATCCCTTTCACAGGTGCTATTCTCCAGCGAGGAGTTTCCCATCCTATATCTGTGCAATTTATTTTTCGGCCTATATGCAGGATCCTACATTTCTCTATGTTGAATCTCATTCTATTTACTTTGGCCCAGCACTCTAATCTGTCAAGGTCATTTTGGATTTTCATCCTATCCTCTAAGGAATTAGCCACCACTCCCAATTTGGTATCATCTGCAAATTTAATCAGTCTACTCTCTATTCCTTTGTACAAGTCATTAATAAAGATGTTGAATAGCACTGGACCCAGAACAGAATTCTGGGACACCCCACTGGTCACCCCTCTCCATGCTGAGAAGCCATTTATGATCACCCTTTGCATACAGTCAGTCAACCAATTACCAATCCACCTAACTATAGCACTATCTGTCAAGGAATCAGGGAAAGAAGATGGCTGCTGTTAGGTTAAGAAGGAAAAAGACAAAAAAGGATTTCTCTGTGAGAATGGGCTGTTGTTTCCCCCCTCTTTGCTGCCCCTTTGTTTCAATTAAAACTTGCAGATGCCTGTGCCTTGTCGCCTGGGAAGGAGAATAAAGAAAAGTTGTACTGGACTTTACTAAATCATAACATCTTCATAACATCAAACAACATCCAATTATCAAATTCCTAAGAAATTGACCGCATGGGAAAGCGAGGCGTGGACACAGAATAATTGCTTTGATGAACTCAGCCCTGTGATTGGACAATTAGTAGGATCGCTTTGGAGGGAGGGAGGAGATTGCTTCTCAGCATATATGCTTTTTAGTTAGTTAGAAATGAGGGAGATTTTCAGAGAACTGTCTTGAGGATTGGGCTCACTTCTGGACAAAAATGAAGCCGTTTGGAACTTAGGTTCTGGAGGGTTTTTCCAACATGAGCCCTGTAGGAGCAAATGCTAGTATAACTTAGGATTAGTTAGAGTTTTTTTATTTTCTTGATTGCAATCCTAGACCATGTAACTGATGTTCTTGCTTTGCATTGTTCTTAAATTTTTTTTTGTTTTTCTTCACTTTTCTATTTTTTAATAAAATAATATTTTTCAACATCAGCCTGATTATTGCCCAGAAGTGAGTGTGGCTAACTCAGTGCCTTGACCAGAAGAACCTGGCTGAGAAATAACTTTGGAACTTTAGAATAATTTTCTTTGGTTGTCCTACCTGACAGGGTTGGTGTATTTTCAAAGTACACAACCCGTTAAGATATTAAAGAAGCTTAGCTGCCTAAGAGGCTATAGTTCACCTCCACACATGTTTACCCAGGTAACGGGACAGAGTGGTGGGTTTCAAAGGTGCAGTTAGCTATCAGGGGCTATTTCTTTTAGGAGGTGATCTTAGGAAGCCTCCTTGGGAGTTGCGACTCGCTGACACTATCTATCCCACATTCTACGAACTTCTTTGCAAGTATCTCAAGGGGAACCTTATTGAAGGCTGTACTGAAATCAAGATAAACAACATCCACAGCATTCCGCTCAACTACTAAACCTGTAACTCTATCAAAGAAAGAGATCAAATTAGTCTGGTGTGACTTGTTTTTCAGAAATCCATGTTGACTTCTCAAGGACAGCATTGCTTGTTAAATAATTACAGATTGCTTAATAATCTGCTCAAGAATCTTTCTAGGAATAGATGTCAAGCTGACTGGGCAATAATTATTTGGGTCCTCTTTTTCCCCCTTTTTGAAGATGGGGACAATATTTGCCCTTCTCCAATCTTTGGGGACCTCCCCTGTTCTCCAGGATTTCTCAAAGATTATTGCCAATGGTTCTGAAATTACTTCTTCCAGTTCTTTTAATATCCTTGGGTGTAATTCATCTGGCCCAGGAGTCTGAAAATTCATTTAGGGTTTCCAGGTATTCTTGTACTACCTTCCTACCTATTCTATGCTGCAATCTTCACCCTGCCTCATTTTCTCTTTGACCTGACTGAACTCTTTTCTCCTTTCTGGAGAAAACGGAGGTAAAGAATTTGTGTTGAGTAGTTCTGCCTTTTCCCTGTCTCCTGCTATCATCACCACTTGGAGACCCTATCATTTCCTTATTTTTCCTTTTGCTGTGGACATAACTAAAAAGCCCTTCCCCCCCTTTTTTTTACTATCTTCAATCTCTCTGGCAAGTCTAAGTTTATTTTGTGCTTTAGCTTTTCTTACCACCCCCCTGCATATACTGGCTGTTTGCTTATATTCCTCTTTGGTACGTTCCCCATTCTTCCTTTTCCTGTACATGTTTTGTTTTCTTTTATATTTAGCTGACTTGAAAGTTGTTTAGTCAACCATTGCAGTTTCCTTAGACATCTCCCATTTTTCTTCTTGTTGGAACTGTTTTAGATTGTGCTTTTAATATCTCACTTTTAAGGGATTCCCATCCATCTTTGACTCCCTTCTTTTTCAGTGCCTTAGTCCATGGAATTACAGCCAATATTTCCCAACGTTTACAAAAATTGGCTTTCTTAAAATCCAGGATTCTTGTCTGACTATGCTTAGCTTCTCCTTCCAACTGCATAACAAATTCAAAGAGGGCATGGTCACTTCTACCTAAAGATCCCACCACTTTGAGCCCATTTACAAGATCCTCCCTATTGGTTAAGATCATATCTAAAATAGCTGTTTCTTTTGTTGCCTCCTCCACCTTCTGGAGCATGAAATTGTCTGCAAGGGCAGTAGGGAATTTATTGGACCTTGCATTCTTATCTGAGTTAGTCTGCCAACATATATCAGGATCGTTAAAATTTCCCATTAGTACTACTCTTTTTTTTACTATTAAGTCATGTTTTGTCAATATATACACCATATACAGTCTCCCTTTTTTTAAAAAAATGATGATGTTATGGTGGTTTCTGTTTCTCTGTAACTTTTCCATGGAACATATATTTACAAAATACAGTTTGAGTATTTGACAAGTGGTCTGTTTTACAGCTTTCAGTGAGGTCCATTCTCAGAACTGCTGCTCTCATCATACCTGGGGAGGGGCAATATTTTCCTGCTCTGAGGGCTGGGAATTGTTCCAGAGTTGGTATTCAGGTAATGCCAAAACCATGACAGATGAAACCTCTATCATGTTGATGCTGAAACACCAGCAGTGCATTGGCCTTAAGCTACAGTAAATGTTTTGACTGTAATGAAATTGTATCATGGCTGGTTGCTAAAAATACAGCATAATCTGAATAGTAAAACAATTCCGTGTGATTTGTTGTTGACTAAACTTGAGCCAGTATTAAATTAAATGCACAGCAAGCTAACATACACTGAACATTTTTAGCTAGAAAGAACTGCAGTCTTGCTCATTTTGAGTAAAGTATTTCCCTTCAGAAAGGATTTTATTCCATAAATAAATATAAATTAAGGTGTCAAAATTTTGTATATTAAAATTGTTGCACCAACAGTAGTGCTTGTACTGCCAGATTGACTGAGCATTCAGATCAGTTAGAAATGAGTTAATTGTATTCTTTATACCTTTTTGGCGTTAATGCTAAAAAGAGCAGTTTCTTATTTGTATACATAGCCCATCTATGAGGTAAAAATGGTTTTCTGAAAGTGTGCACATAAAAGTACATATTTGCAGCACAAAAACTAGCAAACAGAAAATAGGATCCAACATAATTTTATGTGTTTAACCTGGTGTTCCTCCAGGAAAAGTTTTCTTGTGTACAAGGGGGAAAAAACGATGTCTGTCAAAAATATAGCAGATTTGCTAAGAAACTCTCCAGATCATAACCACCATGGATTTCAGAGTATTGAGAGGGGCATATTTTCTTTTCACTTCATATGTTTTTAACAAAGACATTTGTCTCTTTTGTCATGTAGTATTAATAGACTGAAGCTATTGTTGTGGCTCAATACATGCAAACTCTGGCTTCCTTATGAAGGTATTGAGATGAAACACTGGGTTTAAGAAGTTTCTCTCTAACCCAGGCATGTCGAAACTTTGGCCCTCTAGATGTTTTGGACCACAACTCCCACAGTCCTTTGCCATTGGCAATCTAAGCTTTGAATTCTGGGAACTGTGGTCCAAAACATCAGGAGGGCCGAAGTTTGGGCATGCCTGCTCTAACCACTGAGGCCCACTACCTTTTTTAAAATCTTGGAGTAGGCGACCCTAGTAGAGTGAAATGTGGTGAAGGCTATGGAATCTGCATGATGGTCTAAGTATTCCCCAACATCCTAGTGTGATCCATTTAAGCAGTATTTTCAGGGAGTTCTAAATAAATAAATAAATAAATAAGTCCACAAGGTTACGTGTTTCTCACACCAACCCTACAAGGTTAAACTGCTTCCGCAACCAAAACATGTACCAACTCCTGGTAAGGTGGTCAAGGCAAGACCTGATTTTGAGTACCACAAAACCCTCTTAGCTGAAAATCTAGACAACTGAATTGAGAATTTCTTACATTTTTATTAAAGATGGTGAAAAAGTCAAATGTTTCATATGGTTTCAAAAGGCATCAAAAGTATTTTGGAACAAACAGATCAGATGCTAAGGCATGGGCAATGCAGAGCAAATAAACAAGAAAGTAAGACATTTAGCTAAACTGCGTAGTACAAGCACAACATCAGCGTATTTTCATAGCGTGCACAAAGCACTGAATAGCAAGACTGCAGCTGAACATATTGTCTCCTAAGAAATCATTCTCCTAAGAGAAAATTCTGAATTTCTTTTTATTTCTTTTTCATCACTTTCTGCACTCTTCAAGATGGTCTGACAGTCAGGCTTGAAGTTCTCTTGAATGTTCACAAAGACGTGAAAATGTTTTGCCCCAATTCCCCTTTTCACAGCTGAAGTCATTTCCCAATTAGTGCCATACTAGGGAACAAAACAACAGGGCCAAGAAGTCCTCATTCAAAGAGAAGCCACGTGGATGCTCCCATTTTATAGGAAGAAGATTTGCCCACTTACAACAGGCCATTCCTAGACACCGAAAAAAGGCTGAATTTTCAAAAAAGATCCCCAATTCATGTTTTCTCAATTACTTAGAGCCTTTTTACACAATCCCTAAGATCCGCTGGTCCCTTAAATTTGGACCAGAGATCTTGAGGGTTTGTCGCTCTTCCTTCCTCCCCACCACTCCGCTCTTCCTTGCTTCTGTCTGCGTGAGAGGAGGGAGGGGGGAAAAGCCTTAAAAAGGGACAAAAGAATAAAGCCTTACCTCTGGTGCCAGTGGAAGTTGCTCCGAGCCCCGGTTACTTCCTGGTTCCTCTTAAAGGGGCGGGAGGCAAAAAAAACAACAGCAAAAAGAAGCGAGGAGAGACCGGCACTCTCCGCATCAAAATTTTTCACTCTCCCAGGGCAGGTACTTGAAAGGTGCGCTGGGTCGCGCTTAGGTGGGTGGGGTCGCACTTAATTTTCTGTTAGCTCCGGAGCTGGTGGGGAAACATTTTTAAGCTCCGGAGCTGGGAGCCATTTGCAGCGGAGCTTAGGGGTCGTGTATAAACGCTCTTAGTTTCTTCACAGTTATGAGAGGTATCACTGTGTAGACAATTTGCAGGGTATATTTATCTCCTTCCTCTAACAGCCACTTTGAATAAACAGTTGTTTCAGAATAAAAGTACAAAGGTAGCTAAACAAATGAGCTTGGGTTGGGGATTTTGAGTTAGGCAAGGATGGTTGTGTTTGTTTTAAAACGTAATGTTACATAGAATCCTAGAATAATGGATCTATAAGGTCGTTGAATTCAGTCATCTGGTAAATGCAGGAGAGTCTAAATCAAAATATATCTGATTGCATTATTTGGATTTGATTTTTCTTTTCAGAGTGCAACCATTCTAGTCTCTTGACTTTGCTAACTGTGACGATCCCAGCTGGATATTTTGAATTTTTATTCTTCCGCTTCTTTTAAATGGAAGTGTAAAGTTCAACTGAGGATCAGCAACAAAAATGGCTACCTGCCAAGTGCTTTGCATTTACCATTTATAACTTCCTGCTATAGACATGTACAACAGGAGCTCATAGTTTTCTCTTTTGCTGTCCACATCTCTTTAACCTCAACTATTTCTGCTAACTTCTTGTTAATCTGTGGAACGTTACTGTCTCTCCCCCCCCCCCAAAAAAAAAACCAATTTTCAGTGTTTCTCACAGAGAGTTTGCCTTATGTAATTCTCTCACAAACGTAATCGTTTGAGTTGGTGATGGACTAGTGCATTGAAACATATACTGTCATTTCCTTTGACAATTAGAACACATTTTCCCTCTTGGCATTAAGATGGATTTAATGACCTTTTGCTCAGGCTGAATTTTTTTCAAGCCCTCACTGTGGAGGAAGGGGAGGAAGAATGGCAATTCTCTCCCCCCCCCATACACACACACCTTCAGGCATCAGCTTCTTGCTATTTGCCAGTGTTATGTGCAAATTTTCCCTTTTGGTATTTATTTATAATTTTAAATATGATGCTAAAATGTATCTGCGATGAAGGCAGTTTATCATTGTAATGCTGTGGATTGCTATGAAGCGAGTGCTTGAATTTAGAGTTTTTGAGTGGTCTAGCTTATAAATATTCTTACTGCACTGTAGTCTTTTGTTCCAAGTGACCTTCATAGGTCCCTATCACAATGTTTATTCTTTGTGCTGGATCACAAACTGAACAGTCCAGCACCTCCTGTTATTTTATCTGTGTTTTTATTGTGGCTGGCTTTTACACATTGTAAGAAGTACTGGTAGAACAGTCCTGGCTGTATAAAAGAGGAATTGCTGTGAAAATTGCTATGGAGTAAATGTTTACTGAGGAAATGAAACCACTCATCCTGCAGAGAGAGCAGGTTGTGTCCTGTTTGTCCACACAAGTAAATGTGAAAAGGGATAATCCTTTCCCCTGCAGCTTTGCAAATAATCAGAATATTTTTCTTTTTCTTTTTAATCTCTAACAGGCTTGGTATAGTCAACCAAATAAAAAAGGTAGGTTTCTTTTAGTTCTGTGAAATGCAGAGCAACATCTTATGTATGTAGGCACTGGTCTGTTTTAGCTTAACTTTTCTATAATAGAAGTACAGTAGTATAATCTGTTTCTCCTTTTATTCAATTTTGCTGCTTTTAGGAAATACTACAGGTTTAATACCTTTAATTAAGTAACATGAACCTGTGGTGTTCCAGTGCTGGAAAGGCAGTGTATTGAAAAATTTGGAATGCTGGAAACAGTGTTACAAAAATAATTAATAAATTATTTGGTTGTTTGGATTCTAAGATTTCTAAATGACCTTGGTCACTCTTAGTCATGTTTATAGTAAGCCTGATAGTTCCACAGTTTAGGCATCTCAGTTAGGAGTTTGATTTTCCACTGTGCCTTCCAGCTCTGTAGTTAAATGAGGAGGGGGGGGAAGGGTTGGGGACTAGGTTAGGCATGAGCTTATTGGGTTTGCTCAAATATGACTCAGCCCTAGATCCAACCCTTTGTTTTTTTAGTACGGGAAAGAGAGTGAGTGTGTGTGTGTTGACCTTTTAAAACTAGCACTATACATTGTGTCAAAGTCATTAAAGTGTTCTGATTATATCACACCCCATAGAGCTTAAAGCACCCTCTGGGTGGTTTACAATTTAATTATGTAGGCTACACAAGCTGGGTATTCATTTTACTGATTATCTTGGAGTATCATTTTACTGACCTCGGAAGATAGAAGGCTGAGGCAACCATGTGCTGGCTACCTGGGAATGAACCCCAGGGCATGAGCAGTTTTAGCTGCAGTACAGCCCTTTAACCACTGCACCTTCGAGCCTCTTACTTTAATGTTATGTGACCAATCAGTACAGCATGCCATAGACCAATGGTTCCCAACCTTGGGTGCCCAGATGTTCTTGCTTTACAAGTCCCAAAAGTCCTGGCCAGCACTGTTCATGTTGAAAGTGTGCCAGTTCTGAGGCCTTGCCACAGAAGTAAGAGTTACTGAACATTCTCTCTCACACACATGCATGTGCACACACATCATGACAGACACACAGAGAAAGAGGAGCCATGTGGGGAGGGGTGGAAATGGAGAGAGAAAAGACCTACAGAAAGAGATCAATAGAAGGAGAAGGGAGTCAGGGGAGGAGGAGAGAGGGAAAGGAATAATAGAATCATACAATAATGAAAGGGGCAATAAGGCCATTGACTCCAACCACCTGCTCAACGCATGAATCTCAGTCAAAATACATCTGACAGTTGGCTGTCCAACATTCTCTTTTTTAAAGCTCTAGAGTTGTTCTTAAGGATAGTAGGAATTTTCGATTCCTATGGTTACCTGTTTAAAGAACTTTGCTGATTGAGCAGTACACAGCAGATAGTAATACAGGAGGACCACCATATCCGCACGGGGGGGTATCAGTTCCAGGACCCCCAGTGGATAGTGAAAGCTGCGTATAAGAGCAAATGCTCTTATCTGGGTTGACGGCGGTGATGGGGTGGTGGGGAGCCAGGGCAAAAGCTTTCACCCCTGACACCCCCCCCCACCAAATGACAAGGAGGGAATAATTTTTTCCTTTCTCCTTGCCACCAGGCTCTGTTGTGGCAATGAGTTAAAAAATGTTATACCCTGCTTGCCGCCACCACCGCTGGCCAGCCAGGCAACCACCAGAGGGATGGAGGACCTGCCAACCCTCCTGAGCATGCCTGGTTGACCCATGGCGGTGAGGAAGGGGAAAAATTAAAAATAAAACTTACCACCCCAATGCCCACCACCCTCCTCCTCGCCATCACTTCCACCACTGCGGGCCAGCCAGGTACCCTCTGGGGCGGTGGGGTGGGGAGTCACCCGGCTGGCTAACCAGCCTTTGAACTACTGGGTTGAGTCCCAGGCAGCGGAAGTTTTGAAATTCCCGCTCAAACTTTTGATCTGCTGCTCGGGGCCTGAGCGGGAAATTCAAAAGCTGTTTGGCCAGGCGGGTTCCCACCTCACCCCTCCGGAGGGTGCCTGGTCAGCGGCGGTGCCAGTAAGTTATTTTCAGAGAAAGAAGCCTTCTCCCTGCTGCTGGTCAGTCAGACAGGGAGGCGGGGTAATGCACTTCCCTGCATAGCTCCTGATTAGCCAGTGCCAGGGAGAAGGAAAGATGACACGTTAGAGGCTACTTACTCAGAGTTGCGCTCCACATGAGCCCTGTGCGAGATAAGGCATTTGTTGATTTCATTCCTTTGGTTCTGAACGCCTGATGGGCTCCTGCATTTTGTTTCAGAAGCTGACCACTTCCCAAACAAAAAGGCCGTCTCTAGTAGAAAACACTTGAGAATCTGCCCCAGATGTTGAAAGTTCTGATGTAAACAGTTGTTCATTTCTTCCAAAAATACATTGATTTAAAAAATAAACAAAATTTCCCCCTCTGTCCTTATATATACTAGATAAATGCAGAAATGTATTTTGTGATACTGTGAAATACTGTACATTCATTTCACATCTGTATTCTTTCTGAAGGCCATTTGACTGACCTGATCAAGCCATTGGACTAGTTGAAGGCTTGTGGTGTAGGCTTCTTAGGCCATACACATTTGTACCTGTGGATGAAAGCCTCTCCCATAGCATAGTAATCTGGAACTAGAACAGGCCAATTAATATGGAATCCATACTTCTTAGTTTCGGTCTTTCTGTTTTGTCATTTCACTTCAAACATATCAGCAGTCATCATGGCTGAAAAAGTGAACAACAGTAACTCATAGAAGGATCTTCTTCCTATACAGATTTCTTTTTGAAGAGAAGTCATTTGGCAACTGACAAAGTTAAGACCCTTAACATTCTCATTATAGGGTTTAAGTATTCCCACCTCCCCATTGTCATTCCTCCAACTCCGATGAGCAAATCTGCCATGATGATGCACAGAGGGAGATGAGTCTGGGCCATGTGAGCAAACAGTGGTAGTGCACAATTCACTGTTTGTATGAGAGATCTAATTAAAAAAACACAAGATATGGGGTAATATAATAATTAAGAGTTATGGACAGTGATTTAGGAGATCCAGTTTCTAGTCCTCTTGGTCACCTTGGTCCAACTGCAGCTTGACAACTCTGTGAAGATTCGGTGGTGGTGATGGTGGGGATATGTGTGCCACCTGTTGGGGATGTTACCAATGAGTTATGTTTATTAATTAAGAAATATGAAATATGATAGTTTGTCCTCTGAACTCATTTGTGTGTAAAGGTAAACACTCTTAAACCTTGCTTTTAATATACATTTGGGTTGGGGAGTATGTCATTATGTCATTATGATTATGCTTGCTTGTTTTTAAGAACCACCACAGCAGGATAGCTCAGTGGTTTGGACATCTGGCTCTACAGCCAGAGGTTGGTCATTTGATTCTCCACTCGGTCTCCCTATCAGGGGCTAGACTTGATGATCCAGCTCAGCAGTTCTAAGGTTCTGAAGCTCAAGGAATTAAAGTGGAGGCTTGTTCCTTTGGGCAGAAACGTTGCACACAGGGATGTGGCCTGAAGAGACCTTACTTATTTTATATTTCAAATCATTTTATTATAGTTTATAGGTCTGTAGGGGAAATACAGTCAGATATAAATGTAGTGGTGCCACAGGCAACATAATATGGAAACGGTGGCATCTTTTGAAGAACTCTTAAAGCTCTGTTCAAAGGGAGGAAAAATAAATTACTTTATAGTTTAAATAGAATACGTAATGACATCCCTTGAGTACTGGATTTCCATGTTCATTTGTCATTTTCTGTTCTAAGTAAAAGCTTGACTCCCAATTAAGGCATTGTTTTGTATACGGAGTTATGCGTGCACAATAGATTTAAACCTATAATTGAAAATTGCAGCCTGAAACAATGTATACTTATAGTCTTGATAGCCCACTGTTTCCTCCAGGAACCTCCCTTTGTTGTAATGGTGTGTTGTTTGAGTGTGTGTTTTACCCAGAATTACAAAGGAACACTACTGTGTGTTGAAGTCAATAAAGCCATTGTTTGAAATAGCAGTTTAGCGTTTCCTCTGTTTTGAAAAAGGAGGGAGTTATTTTAATTAACCTCCCCCTACAAGCCTATAACTCAGTTCCTGGTTGCTCCTTCCCTGATCTCATTTTGTGGGAGGTGCATTTTTTAATTCCCTACTAAAATGCCACTAAAGGTCTGGGCAGATATTTTGGCATGACACAAGTAAGTACGTGAGCAAATTTAACTTCTTATTTGCGTGGGCAGTAGCATTACACCTACCTATTTACCTTGTGTATCACTGTGAATTTACTTCAAAACAATATCATCTGGGAGTTGTTTTCCTACCAAGCATTTATGCAAAGACTGTTCCTGTGAGAATGTAATCTTGAGGTCTTCTTCGCAATTTCCTTGATTTATTTGAACTCTTTTGTGCCAGGCTTTTTTTCCATAGGAAAGAAAATATTGTACAAGAGGAGTGCTTGAAATTTAAGGTCACTGTTTATACATGTATACAAGTGACTATGGCACTGTGCTTTACACTGCAACTCAAATTCTATCTGCAATTGGCAGCCCAAAATCAGTTAGCATAGACTGCTTGCGTGTGTCATCAATAAGCTCCAGCCATTTTGGACAATAACATTTCCCTCCTCATCCAGGCTATAAATGGCAGACCTGCACTCAGTTACATTCATACCTACAAATTTAAACAACTAGTGCCATACAACAAACAGGCCACGTGTCATGGATATGGAGACAGGAATGCTGCATACCTGGATGATAACTCCATACCCATATGGACTCTGGAAGCACCATTTTGGGCCCCAGCAATGTCATTCGCGACAACAGAGGCATATTCTCTTGTTCATCTACAATGTGACCTTTCATCATTTGCTATCCGTGCTCCTTTGCATTCCAAATAGGGCAATAGGCCGGTCTATGTACAAGAGTTTAAGTTCATGTGGCTAAATATTTCAATCATCGTGTAAGTGAAAGTGAATTATAAGCAATAAAGCTGACACTGAAATAAATCTGTTCGTTTTTAAGGTGCCACAAATACTTTTGTTTCTGTTTTAATTTTCTTAAGCATGCAATACAAAAGTTTGTCTGAGAAATTAAATCATCTCATTGAAAATTATGCAATGGTTAGTGGCATGGAGAGGGGCTGGGTGGGCTCATTGCCCAGTGCATTGAAGTAAAAATATTTCTGGTAAAATGCTTCTAAATTCAGTTTTGCTTCTTCACCAGATACTGAGCGTCTTTATACTGAGGTGTTCCAAGAAATCTGTGGTCGCTTTGGAAAGACCTACACCTGGGACGTGAAATCTTTAGCAATGGGGAAAAAAGCGTTGGAAGGAGCAGAGATCATTCGAGATGCCTTAGACCTTCCTATAACCAAAGAAGAACTACTGCAAGAATGTCAAATTAAGCAAGAGGAATTATTTCCCACAGCCAAATTGATGCCAGGTATTGTTTGTTTGTTTGTTTAGATCTGAGCTTAGCAAATTAAACCATGGTGGTTTTAATTTTAGTAGCACCTTTTGCAGATTTTTTTTTGGTGCCTCATTGATTTCCCATTACCTTAAAAGCCAGAGGAAACTGTCCTCTAAATTTTTTCTAAGATATCTTCTAAGAGCAGAAGAATATGTATGATCCACATAGCAACAATTCATTATACAGCTTTCTGTTTATGGAAGAAAGAACACATATTCTCTTTGACATGTAGATGGATGTTATAAAACATTTTGTTCCTAGATATTTTCACTTCTCCAGAAATAAGGTCCAGTTTCTAATCCATTTTATACTGACTTTTAAAAACAACACATGCACGTTTACTTCTATATTTTATTTATTTTGAAATTTGCATTATCTTCTTGTGAAATACTGTGCATATAAGGCAAGTTCTATATATGAGCTACACAACTTTCTGGTCATCTCGTGTGCACTTAGGCAGGCAACTGAGTGTGTGGCAGACAGCTGGGTAATTAAACACCTCATTCATGTGAAACCACATAGGATTCTTGCTACTGTGCTTAACATAATATTGCTAAAGCAGTTTACATAAAACACATACAGTATAAAAGCCAGTATAAAACAGATGTAGTGTAATATAAGAAAACAGGAAAATATATTTAAGCATTTAAATGGTTAAAGATTGTGAGAATTTGATAAAGGGATTAGACATTCAGGCATGGAAGCATTTAAATCGATAAATAGCTTTTTTGAAATGTCTGTTCTCTAATACGTTTTTGAGAGTACAGTTCTGGCTCTCCAGTTACATGAGGGAGAAGAGCTACCACTTGAAAGGCCTACCTTTCTGATCTTTGGCATCCTGCAGGCTCCAAAACAAAACAAAAGAAAACAAAAAAAAAAAATACTCCAGTGAGGATCTTGATAGTTATGGAAGGAAATTTTGCTAGGTATCCTGTTGAAACTGAATATGGTATTACAGGTCAAAAATGCTACCTTGAACATACTCAGTAGCAGCTTATGGGCAGCTAATGGAATACTTAACTCATCACTCCACTGATCCCCTTGGCTACTATGTACATTCTGCACTAGCCGTAGCCTTTGAAGCAGGTTAGGGCAGTCTAACACAGACTGTGTTATGAAACTCTTCATTATATGCTGTGAAGTGAACTGTGACTTGCATCATACCTCCCAGGGTTTTCTGGCTATGTGTGGTATTCAGAAATGTTTTTTCCCCTTTCTAATGTTACTCTGCAACTGAGCAGCTCGACCAGAGTGGCACAAGTGGCAGGGTAGCTAACCCCACCAGCCACACATACTCTACATAATCTTTCCTGCAAGGCACAGTGGAGATTTGAACAGTTTCAGCCACATGCTATACTAGTTCTAACTGAACCTATTAGTGCAGGGATCAGACCCATATCCAGCAATGGGTATTGTTGGTGTCTAAATGAAAGCTGGTAATGGGAATTCTAGGCTACTTAAATACATGTAATCAAAAAAGACTTCCATATTATGTACTGGCTCCTCTGAGGGTGTGCCAGGGTAAAGTGTGTTGTAGGAGAGTCCATGGTATAGATGCTGTGCTGAAATGTAATAGAACAAAATTGTACAAAGCGAAATTGACTACCCTACCAATTTTTTGTTTGTTCAGGTCCACTGAATAACTGCTCTTGCCATGAACCTGTGTACTTACGGGTGCTAAACTCCATTGTTACACCAGTAGCAGGAAATTGGAAATATGGTCCCTTCTGCTTCTTAATTCATTCCTGTTTATAGGGTATCAGTACTAGCTCCATGTGCTCAGATCTGCATTTGAGGACTAGGACCAGCATGCAGTCTCTTTTTATGAAATGATACTCATACCTTTTGAAAAATGCAAAAGCCACCATACGTACCCTTTTTGACTTCTTAAGTTAAAAGTTGTGATCCTAAAAACCTGAGCAGAATTAACATACTTCCTTCCATGATTTTTTAAAGGCCATTAACTGTACCAAGCACTTTGAAATTGATTTTACGTTGGTGGCAAGAAAGCGATACACAACTCAGCAGCAATTTATAATGACCATATACTGAGACTGATGGGAACCTGTCCCCCCCCCCAGCCTGAATAGAAGTAATTGCTCATAAACCAGTGGGGGGTGGAAATACTGTGCATTTGTGTGGGGGGCTAGAAGGGAAATAGACACTAAACCTGTCTTCAGTTATATGTTTTCTCTTTCTGCTTTTATTCTGTTTTGGTTGTTAAACTATTAAGTGTTAAAAGACAAGTACTGTTCAGTGGATTTGTCAGAGAAAGCAATGCAGGTTGTTGAAACATAAAACAGCATGTAACTACAAATATGTTGTTTTAATGACTTTCTAAAAATTACTCCGTGCCACTTTATCGTACATGGAAAATTGTAGTACTTGGCTTCCAATGTGCAGTTTTAGTTATTACCATGTGCACACATGCTTGTAGATATATTTTGAAGAAGCAGAAGTAGCTGGCATTTGTTCTTTGTTACATCTGTTGCGGGTTTGCTGCTTGCTTGAAAAATGGAACAGATTCTATTTTTTTAATTATCTGTCTAAATCTCTGGGAGCTATTGCATCCTGAAGATAATGGTTTCTGATCATCTGTTTTAACCATCCGAAGATGATTCAGAGGCTCTTACACAATCTTCTCCAGATTGCTAATTTTAGCTAACAGTGCTAGAAGTCCCTGTCTGATGAGAGCTGCTCATGTGTGCTGCAACTGAGTTTGATTGATCAAGACATAAGAACAAAATTGAAGCTCAGTGTCACCAAATTCTTTATGGATTTAATAGTACAGTAAATACAGTGGTGCCTCGGATAACGACGGTAATTCGTTCTCCGAGGTTAGTTGTTATCAGAAACACGTCATTATCCGAAACGCAGTTTCCCATAGGAATGAATGGGAAACTGTTTAATCCATTCTGGAGCCTAGGAAAAAGGCATAGACACCGGGTTTTTTGCTCAAAACTCATTAAAAAGTGCACTTTAAAGGTACAGATGCAATTTCACCTGGGATAACTTTTTTACTGATGCATGCTGGAAATTCATTATCTGAGGCAGTCCATAGGGAAAATTTGTTATCCAAGGCAGCCCATAGGAAGATTCGCTATCCAAGGCAGCCCACAGAGAAAATTCATTCTCCAAGGCAGACCTATACCTAGGTGACCTATCCCAAAAGGTGATTATTAAAATAACTATTAAATTAATATATTAAAGTGATATGCTGTATATTTAGGGTAGCAATTCACCTAAAAGTCTTGAACAGCAGCAGGTATTATGTTGTTTATAAGTGTTTTCGTTTACCAGTGTCCCTGTTCATTCTTGTTATAAATGCTTAGGGACTGCTCTTGGGTACAGTCAAGAATTGGATCAAAAGTGGTGCATCCACATCTACTCAGATAAGACATACATCTAAAAGCCTATGTTACTAATTTACTTTTTAAATAAAGAAAAGGTTGAGTTGGATGGTCTAAGGCAGTGGTTCTCAACCTGTGGGTCCCCAGATGTTCCTGGACTGCAACTCCCAGAAACCCGAATTGCAGTCTAGGAACATCTGGGGACCCACAGGTTGAGAACCACTGGTCTAAGCTTTAGAGAGCCAAATACCATGTTTTCCCTGGTATGGAGAGTTCCTTCAAAAATTTACTATTCAAATGACCTGCTGACTACAGTTGCAGTTGTCTACCTAGCTTTCAATTTAATTAATGGGTTGCAAACAAAATCACGATACCTTCTAGATTAGAACATGTCTTTAAAGAAGATGCTAGAGTGCTACAAACTAGCAGCTGGGTAACACGTCAGCTACTGGGGCTAAAGAGCAGGTTTTTCAGTTCACTGTCAGTGATAGGTTCATGGCATGTGCTCAAAGATGCCATGGGTTTGGTGTCAAGCACTTTAAAATTGTTTAGTCAAAATGGCTTTATTTTTTAATTATTTATAGTTATGAGTGCTTTTAAGGACAATGTATGGTCTTTAATTGTTTGGCCCACTTGCATCATAAAATGTAAAATGGAAATTGTGTTTACTATCAACTGAAGGCCCATTACATTTGAACTTTTTTTCCTGGTTTGTAGTTGAAGAGAAAACTTCAGAGTCAGAGTCAGTACTGTATTAAATTCATAGCTCAATCCATAGGAACTTTTAAAAAGGTGACTGCTCACTGTAGAAATGTAGGGCTTGCCTCATGATCCTGTGGTAGAGTGAGGCTTTTCTGAGATCCAGTTATTTACAGGCAGATGGTTGATATGCTCTTTATCCTTAGATTTTTCTCAGTAATTCAGAGATGGAGACCTTCAGGGTTTTAAAGTATACAGATGTTCTGCAACAGGGCTTGCCACTTTTTGACCAAAAGTGGCTAGGTTGGAACTCCCAGCATCCCCTAGCCAGTACAGCAAAAAAAATGAGCGATGTTGGAAAACAAATTACAACGCACTACCCAAAAGTCTCAGGGCAGCTTACAATTCAAAATTAAAATGAATAACTAAAAGCAATTAAAACATTAAAATGCAATGCAATGCAATCATAATACTTTGCGCTTCCAACCCATTTGAGGCATGCTACATTTTGGCCATCCTTGCATAACAACCATCATTTATTTGCAGTAGATGTTGTACAATATGTGGAGTGTGGCAGGGTTGAAGATGAGTGGAACTAGTTAGAATTACATGAACTTCTTTGTGTGATTCTAAAGGCATAGGGGGAAAAAGTCACACGCAGAATGCCTTCATGGGGCTTAAGCAGTAACTTTTGTGAATATCCATAGAGAATCTAGAGTGTTCAAGTGTAGAAAGGAGCCTTCCTGCCATTCTGCTTTCAGAGCAGGTTTCACTCTTGCTCCACTTAATGAGTTTGGCTCAAAATTTCTTCAGGTTCATGTCAATCAGAATTGAATGACATGTTGATTTCCCCCCACCCCCCACCCCCCCAAAAAACAATTAGTTTTTTAAAGCTTCTCTTTATAGCCCAGGGTAAAATGTAGATGTAATGCAGAAATATTCAAGTTACCTCTGAAGCCATGACAGTTGTATCAGTCAAGTACAGGTAAAAAAGTGAAGGTTCCCCCTGCACATGCGTGCTGGTCGTGTCCGACTCTAGGGGCGGTGCTCATCTCCATATTCAAGTGGAACAGCCAGTGTTGTTCAAGTCCATGGCCATGTGGCTGGCATGGCTGCAAGGAAACAAGTGCAGTACAGTTTTAAAGGGCTGCTTTCTAAATGAGAAAGGGAAAGGGAAAGGGAGATCTGAGCATTTAAAACATAATACAATATTTCATCTAGTTTTCCCTTTTGACCCAGCAAACTGTCTGATAGACTGGGCTTCAGGAAACTCCAGTCTCTTTCACTAGGGGCATCT
Organism: Phrynocephalus versicolor; assembly: GCA_023846285.1. Classification (NCBI taxonomy): domain Eukaryota; kingdom Metazoa; phylum Chordata; class Lepidosauria; order Squamata; family Agamidae; genus Phrynocephalus; species Phrynocephalus versicolor. The sequence continues at coordinate 4,008,950 of JAHTLZ010003307.1, forward strand.
CCACAGCATAATGCAATGATCTTGTACTTTGATGTAGAGATGGCACGAATAAAAAAAATTGTGTTTCGTTTGTTGTTTGTCGTTTAGGGGGTCCGTTTCGGTTCGTTTCCGTTTTTCGTGAATTTTTGCAAAAAAATTCATTTTCGTTCGTTTTGTTACCATTTCGTTACCATTTATTTCCATTTTTGTGATTTTTTTAGCATTTAAAGCAGTTCACTTGTATTGCCGTAACGAAAACGAAACACACAACAAAATTTCTGGTGTTTCTGTTCGTTTAGTTTCATTTGAGACAAAATTCGTTTATCGTTTTGTTTTGTTGCGTAACGAAACGAAAAAACAAAAACGGAAATGATAAATTGTTCGTTTCGTGCCCATCTCTACTTTGATGCAATGCAACTAAATAAAATCTGCAAAACAATCAGTTCTGAATATTTATAAATCCTGTTCACCAACCCTGTTTTATTGCTGACTTCATGTGCAACCTGGTTACAGTGAAGCCTTTCTGGCAAGTCTTTCGTTGACGCTTACTTCAAAGCCTAAATGAAGTGACTTGGTGTTCATGGAGCTGTACTGAAAGAGCCAGGCACAAAGCCATTAATTTCACGATTTGCCACTCCTAACTTATCTTATGGAGATACAGACACTGTGTTTGCAGCATCGTGAAAGCATTTGGATTATGCTTCTAGGTAGTACAGAACCTCTGTTTAGTTGCAAATCAATCTGTTCTAATTGCCATAAACAATTTATTAGTATGGTCAGGAAATTATAATGTGGGAAATGTTATTTAGCTCATGGATTTAAATAGGCATGATTTAAATCAACCCATCCTGGTTTTTGTCAGTTAACTTTTATCTCTAATGATTGAAATAACCAGGATTTATTTTTTGTTTTTACTTCACAGGTACCATTTTGAAAAACAAATGGTTGTAGTGGAGAGAAAATATAACACTTAAGTAACTCTTAGAAATGTACATGCATTTATTTTATATATATAAACCCTCAGGCTTCACGTAGTGCTACTGTTCTTCCTTTTACTTGAATATGCAAACTCCCATATGTAAATATGGTGAACATTTACTAACCAGCTGTTGATGTGAATAAAAGTACAGTATTATATTTTTTCCAATTAACAGTGCAGCTGTAGAAGAGATTTCTTTTAGCAAAAAACACTATCTTAAGAATACTGGACAAAATCCTGTTGCTAAATGCAGTAAATCACACTAAAGTAGATGGATTTATTCGATGGAAATTTGGCAAGTCAACTCTTCTATAGGTCTTATTTATTTAAATACGCCTACTCTAACTGCAGCATATTGTGTTAAAGCAGGTCACAGGCAGAGAAGAATCATTTCATAGTGAAACTATTCCTGCACCAACCCCCTGCTTGATGTAGGAATACAAATTAAATGATACCTGCTAGGTAGTTGCCCAAATTGTTCAATTGTATTGCTTCGTATTACCTATGTATTTTTGTAAACCACCCAGAGTGACTGTTGATCAGATGGTGTGGTATAAAAATTGATTGAATGAATGAATGAATGGATACATAAATAAATGGTTTTCAATGCATTAGTATGGAAAACCACATTTTGGTTTAAGAATTTTTCGTAATACAAAATGGCCTGGAAAACAAATTGTATCTTTTTTCAGATACCTTTATTTGACAAGTGTGATGAATTTTTGTTTGACTTGCAGTTGTCCCTTTAGAGTGACTTCCTTGTGAATTACATTTCGTGCTTTGTATTATGAGATGTCAGTCCATAATTTATATCCACATATATCATGTAGTCACCTAGTGCTTTGTTTTTCCCTGTTTCAAATTACAAGCTAGTTGAATATCCAAGATCATGGTTTATTATGTTCCAGTGTATTTTACGGCAGCAACCCAAAGAATTTTAGAATAAAATTAATGTGTGTTTTAAGGACTATAGTAATGCATTTGACCATGTGGATCTTGAGAAACTATGGATTGTTCTAAAAGAAATGGGTGTGCCTCAGCTCTTAATTGTCCTGATGTGTAACCTGTATCATGATCAAGAAGTTACTGCAGTAGTCCCCCATTTATCATTGGGATTACATTTCCAACCCACCAACAATAAAAGAAAATCCGCAATATGCAGACACCTTTATCTGTGGGTCGAGTCGGGACTGAAAGGCCTGTGTGGTTTCCTATGGGCAAAGGTATCAGACAAGGATGCATTCTGTCCCCTTATCTATTTAGTCTTTTGCAAAACATATTATGTAGAAAACCAGACGAGATTCAGATGGAGTCAAAATTGGTAGAAATCTTCCATAATTTAAGATAAGCAAGTGACTGTGTTTTCTGGAAGAAAAGGGCAATGACTTGAAATTGTTACTGATGAAAATGAAATGGGAAAAAAAACCATGTGTACAGAACAACATAACTTAAATCAGTGAACAAACTGAAGTTGTTAAATGTTTCTTATACTTCAGTTTAATCGTCAAATCAAATGGAGACCACAGCTGAGGAATTTAAAAAAGAGTGAAACTTGGAAGAGGAGCTGTGAAGGAATTAGAAAAGACCCCAAAATGTAAGAAAATCTGAATGGAGACTAATCTAAACAATTATGTTCCTAATTACTCTGTGTGGATGTCAAAACTGAAATTTTAAAAAGTGATTAATATGAAATACAATGATGAAGGAATGCTTTATGCATATGATGGGCTTCCAGAAACAGAAACAGTTGGGTACCAGAGCACATAAAGTCTAACCTTTCCCTAGATGACACCCTTCTGGAAAAAAACATATAAATACTGGGAAACATTGAAGGTCACACAGGTGATGAGTTAAGTCAGTAAAAGAAGTCACAGCCACCATTCCCAAGAGCTAAGCGGGGCTATTAACAACATAACCTTTTGGACATCACTAATTCATAGGGTCACCATGTCAAATGCAACTTGATGGCCCATAATGGCAATAACCACTAGTTCATGTCATTGAAATGTTCTGGAGGCTATGGAATTGGGTCTCCTAACCTTTCTTTCATGGATGACAGAACTGCTGCCCAGTCACATGTCAGGGGAAACAATTATCCCATATATTTACTTATGAAACCAAATTGAATTTATATCCTAGGTGAAGAAGTGTAAACATTTGCTTCATTTCCTGTAACTTTATGTAATCTTAACGGATTGTATGTGCCTGTCGAAAGAGAGAAATAACAAGTACAGTCTCTTTAAGTATTCATTTTATAAGTAAAATGAGAAAAGACCAGAAAGCAAGAAGACACTTCTAAGGCAGGAAATAAATACATATGTTATGGGCAAGGAGGGGGAAAGAATCAGTAAATCTGCCACCTCTGTTTTTGCTCCACTGAGTGTATTTTAACATGTTCATATATTTTGGTATCATAGGAGTTGAAAAACTAATCCATCACCTACATCAACACAAGATACCAATAGCTGTTGCCACTAGCTCGTCTCGAGTGACATTTGAAATGAAAACAAGTCAACACAAAGACTTCTTTAATTTATTTCATCATATTGTGTTGGGAGATGACCCTGAAGTGAAGACTGGCAAGCCAGAGCCTGATGTGTTTATAGTCTGTGCAAGGAGATTTGATCCTCCGCCAGCTCCAGAAAAGGTAGGAATAATCATAAGAATAGAGGCCGTAGTGATATATAATCCAGGGCATGTGCTGGTCTTCTTCGTCTGTTGTTTAATACAGCAAATTCCAGCAGAGCTTTGAAAGAAACTTTAAAAAAGCAGAAGGAGAATATTGGCAACCATTTTTATTATAGAAGATGGTTTGTAATGCAAATGCATATTGATTTGGTGCTGTGGATAGCAGAGGAACAATAGCGTCTTCCTACATCTTTATAAGGTTTTTATAATTCTAAAGTTTAGAAACCAGTGGTAGTCTCCACCCCCACTGCACCTGAGATCTTCTGTAACAATTGCAAGTGACCTCTTAAATAATTGGAATACAGCCTTATCTAACCTTTCACGACATATTTGTTTTGTATGCTGAATTTGAAGTAATTATATTTTGTATAGAATTTCAACTGCTGTATCTGAACAGACAGAAGATGTTTGCCCTACAGGTCCTTGCAACAAAGAAGCCAGACTCTCTGTTTTGCTTTTTATTAAATGGACAGCAGGTTAACTACATTTATGACTATAGAGGCGCTATCTTTCCTCCGCATGGTTCAGATTCCTCTTAGTTGAAAGCATTAGTGTATTCCTCTTTCTTCCTTCTTCCATTTATTAGAGTTATTTTCTTGGCTCAGAGTCACTAAACAGGTGATGGTTTCTCAATAGTACAGTAATACCTTGCTTTACGAGCATAATTTGTTCCAGAAACATGCTAGTAAACTCTTAGAGCAAAGCAAATTTCCCCATAAGAAATAATGGAAACTCAGGTGATTCGTTCTAGGGCCCCATAAACCACATACCACACATACACACAACACCAAAACTCACAAAAGAAATTGACTAGAAATCCATGTCCACACTATTTTAATGTGTCAATAATAAAGTGCAATTTGTAGCCATATGTGCACTTGACTATTTGCCCATGACTAGAAATGGTTTGAAAAATAAGAAAGGATGTTGAAAACAAATTAAACAAACATATAAATATAAAAAAAAAACCTAACCTGCAGTCTCCTTTGAAAACGTTTGTGGCTGGTTCAAGGGAGACCTCATTCCTCTCTCCTCCCTCTGCTTTGGAGGCTGCCTGAGACGGAGCATTCTAGACAATCACTCACAATCCATCGGGGGGGGGCAACATGTTCATGGGTACCACAGCAAATACCTCATTGTAGCACAGGGCATGCTCTGTAGGCAGCGGGGGAGTGGGTTTCAGCCACCCACACCTTGCCTCTTTATCAGAGGCAACATTTTACCCTTCTCCCCACTTCTTCTCTGAGGTCAAAACTGCTGTGAACCTAAACACATCTTTCTGTTGCAGAACACCTTGCAGGTTCCACTTAATAATGTGAAGTTGATGATTCAAAGGCTATGAATGTTTGTAGATTACATACTTTTTTAATCTAACCTCATGAATAGGTTATGCTGGACTGCAGAGCTGGATTGTTGGGTGCAAGTTGACATTAAAGGGTTTAACAGTAAATACATGAGCCAATTCACCAGGCAAACTCTGGTCTCCATAGAAGTATTTTATTTATATTTCTCTGAGTCTCTGGTTTACAAGCTGTGTGTAATTGGCTAATTTGTGCTGCCCTAATGCGGCACTCTTTAGTTGTACCCATTAAAACTTAGTGCCAATTATATAGACCACTTTATGTTTCCTCCTGAGTGCTTGAAATTTTTTATTATTATTATTATGTTAGTCTTTGTGTAAAATGCTTTCTCTTCAGATTTTTCACCGCAGTATTACAACATCTCAACAGGTGTGCAAGACTGGATTTTAAGTATCAGTACTTCACAATATTGCTTTATGTGATACCAGAAATGGTCAGTGCATATATAAAAACACATGGTACTACAGCTTAGGCAGCTGCTGGAAAGGAAAGCCCTTGTCTAAGAACAGAAGGACAAGAGGAAGGGCAGGCAACATAGATGTGCCCAGGTTGAGTAGAAGGATTTTGGAAAATCCCAGGCTGTTTGTACATATTTTTGCTACTTGGCATTAGCACGTTTTTCAAAATTGTGTTTCAAAATATTCTATTTTTGTTTGTAGAACAATAGGAAATGCCTTGTTAATCTATTAAATTAGCTGACGAGGAATCTGATGAAATATGAGATAGAATAATAAATTATGTTTCCTCCTTCTTTTCCTTACCCTGATATGAATGAGAAGGTGATAAAAAAGTAAAGGATAAACAAAGTTATATTTAGATTAACAGATCACTGGAGATATGTTACTGATTGTTTTAAGGAGGTAGATCATACGTATCGTCCCATATTACAGTCAGGAAGGCAAGAATGGGGGCAAAAAAGTTGTTTTATGAAATGCTTCTCTTTTTTTCAAGGCCTCTCAGCACTTTTGTCAACAAGAGCAATAATTGAATTGCTAGGTATAATGTTATAGAATTATTTGATTTTTAAAAGATACATTCTAGGGTATACTGTACAGTTAATACATCCAATTTAAAAAAATATATATTAAGGTTATTGATCTGACTACAGTTGAAGTTGCTTTCTTAAATGTCCCATAACTATGCATCTTCATAGCCTTAAAACAAGGATTACCAGAATGAGGACATACTCTGGTAGCATTATTTTTTATTGTTATGTAATTTAATTATTCCTAAGAGGCCTACAGGGAGCATTGAGAGGCAAGTGTGATTTTGTTATTGTTGCTGCTATAGTTTGACTTCTAATACTTGGTTTTTGCATTAAAAGCTTGCTTTTTAAAAGAGTCTAATACTTGGGGTTTCAAAATGTTTTCTCCAAAAATGAAAAAAAGAGTTCTATTGGCACAAAGAGTAGATGAGGTAGGATGGGAATTGCAACATAGAATAGGTAGAGAGGTAGTGCAGGAACACCTGGAAACATTAAATGAATTTAAGTCTCTTGGGCCAGATGAATTATACCCAGGGATATTAAAAAATCTGGCAAAAGTAATTTCATAACCTTTGGCAATAATCTTTGAAAAGTCCTGAAGAAAAGAAGTCCCCATAGATTGGAGGAGGGTGAATGTTGTCCCTATCTTCAAAAAGAGGAAAAAAGAGGATCAAAATAATTGCCCCCAAGTCAGCTTGACTTCATTTCCTGGAAAGGTCCTAGAACAGATTATTAAGGAAACTGCAATTATTTAACTAGCAATGCTGTCATTATGAGGTCAACATGGGTTTTTTAAAAACAAGTCATGCCAGACCAATTTTATTTCTTTCATGGAATTACAGGCCTGGTGGATGAGGGGAACTCTGTGGATATTGCTTATCTAGATTTCAGTAAGGGCTTCGATAAGGTACCCTATTAAGCTAGTAGAATGTGGAATAGCTAATGCTACTATTAGGTGGATTTGTAATTGGTTGACTGATTGCATGCAAAGGGTGATCATAAATGACCTCTCTTCAGCTTGGAGAGATGTAACCAGTGGGGTTCCCCAGGGTTCTGTTCTGGGTCCAGTGCTGTTCAATATCTTTATTAATGACTTGGAGGAAGGAATAGAGAGTAGGCTGATCAAATGTGCAGATCATACCAAATTGGAAGAGGTGGCTAATTCCCTAAAGCAGTATTGGTGCCCCTATGGCATGGATTCTAAAGGTGGCATTCAGAGCCCTTTCTGTGGGCACCCAACATCATCCCTTCACATACCCCTGTATGCAGATTAAATTGCTGTGTTGGCACTTTGCAAAAAATAAGTGGATTTTGAATAGCAGTTTGGGCACTCTGTGTCTAAAAGGTTAGCCATCACTGCCCTAGAGGATAGGATAAAAATCCCAAACGACCTTGACAGATTAGAGTGCTGGGCCAAAGCTAACAGAATGGGTTTCAACAGAGAGAAATGTAGGATGCTGCATCTAGTTAAAAAGAATGAATTGCACAGATATAGGATGGGAAACACCTGGCTGGAAAAATAGTACCTGTGAAAGGGATCTGGGAGTCTTGGTGGACCACAAATTGAACATGAGGCAGCAATGTGATCCGGTGGCCAAGAAAGTTAATGTGATTCTTCGATCCATCAACAGAGGCATAGTGTCTAGATCAAGGGAAGTGATTGTAACACCCTATTTTGCTCTGGTCAGACCCCACCTGGAGTACTGTGTTCAGTTCTGTGTGCATCAATTTAAAAAGGATGTTGACAAACCTGAGCAGGTACAGAGGAGGGTGACCAACATGGTTGAAGATCTGGAAGAAATGTCTTATGAGGAGCGGCTTAGAGAGCTGGGAATATTTAGCCTTACAAAAAGAAGGCTAAGAGCGGATATGATAGCTATGTTTAAATATTTGAAAGGATGGCATACTGAAGAGGGGACTGGTTTGTTATCCATGGTTTCAGAGGTTAGGACATGGGGCAGTGGTGTCAAACTACAGGAAAAGAGATTCAATGTAAACATTAGGAATGATTTCATGACAGAGCTGTTCGACAGTGAAATATGCTGCCATGAGGGAGGGTGGAGTCTCCTTCCTTGGAGGTTTTTAAACAGAGGCTGGATGGCCATCTGTCATTAGTATTGTGATGGGGATTCCTGTATGGCAGGGGGTTGGACTGGATGGTCCTTGAGTTCCCTTCCAACTCTTATGATTCTATTCTATTCTATTCTATTCCATGTATCTTTCTTGCGTCATTTACCCACTACTTATTACATTATGGGCCAGTGATGTATTCATTATTAATGTTACAGATTAATGTGGTTCCATTGGATACAGAGCTATGAAAGCAATACTGTTTATTAGTACTGGCAAACTATTTACTACTTAAAGAGGGCAAAGTGTCTCATCTTAGATTAGTACAGTAGACAGCAGTCATGAATTTAGAGCAGTTATAAAGTGATTCTAAACCACACTTTATACACTCTTGTTTCAAAACTATTGATGTGTTAGACTTTATGTTTGTGATACCAACCTCCCATTAGAGGTGAGGACTGCCCCATCTCTGATGTCTTTCCAGAAACAGGCAAACACCTTTCTCTTCAGACAAGCTTTCCCTGAATGATAGACTACCTATTATGTGTCTTCTATCTGAATCTCCCATACATGATCACATAGAGTTTGTGTTTATAACCACTTATATCCTTGTATGATTGCATTGACACTATGTTTTTAATGTTAGTTTCCATCGCTCATAACTTTTACATGGAGTTTTTACTCTCTCTTTAACTGCTCACACTCTCTTCTAGCTTTAATGTAACGTTGTCTTTTAATGCTGTAAGATGTCCCTCAATTTCCTGTTCTCAATACTTGAACCTATCTTAATTGTACTGGGCTGTATATTGTCCCTCATTACTGTAAACTGTGTTGGGTCCTCTTCCAAGGAGAAAAGCAGGGTAAAAACACTCTAATATAAAATAAATAAATAAAATACCTACAGGATAAGTAGAACTTATGAATATAGGACAAGTATGTATTTTTAAATTATTTTATTTGTTACAATAATAATAGCCAGAAAAGTTAAACCAACATACTTTTTATTTCCATTTGTCTCTGCATTTTCTCATTCATTAATAACTTCCTCTACATTAGGTCATCTAGACATCACATCCTGATAGGAATAATATAAGAAAAATGTCCTCCCTAACCAGTTCCCTTTTGTCAAACTACCACTCATTGTTAAGGCCAAGCAAAATCCAAGCTTCACCATCATTTCCAAGCAGCTTAAAACAAATAATTTGGCGGAGGGCTAAGTCAGGAAAACAAAATGTTATATTTAGATTAACTTTAATTAGAAGTCGTTCAGTTTTGCTGACAGCCTGGTGGTTGTGGTGGTGGTTGTAATTTCATTTCTTAATCAGCCTGGTTGATCTTTAAATATAGATAAATAAATAACTGTGTTTTATCACATTAAACAGCATAATCAGGTTACAGATAATCACTATTGGTGTAGCTGTGGGTCAGTAACTATAATACATAACTAGATATGGAGGTTTTATGATGCCCTAAATGTTATCACTTATAGCTTATTTACTTAGTCCATGAAAACTTGTGCTAAGTATTTCTGATTAGTCTTTTAAGTACTGTACCCTAAATCTCTGTGTTGTTTTTACTGCAACAGACTGGAATAGGTGCCTCTCTCTATATAGATACCCATATTTTGATTGCATATTTATAGATATAGATGATTTGTTGGAAAGTGTCCTCACAGTATATATCAACATAAAATACTAAGACGCAATGCATCTGAAGTGAAGCCTTACAACATAATAAATGTGTTAGTCTTCAGGGTGCCACAGGGTGTTTTGTTCCTGTATACAACAGCAATCCACGTCAAACTGAATTCATTTTAATGTAATTGATGATAGGCAGTAGCTAGTAGACGTGATTGCAGTGTGACAGCAGGTCCCTTTTAAATACCATTCACCCTGCTCCAAGCCACAGTATACCGGTAGTTCATATAATCAGAAGAAAAAATGTTTCTCTTATACAGACTGATGGATGTGTTGTACAGGCTGCTTGCAACCTCTGTAGTAGTAATGTTAATCTCAAAGTGGCTTTCCCTGGGAGTGGCCTTTTTCTTCCTGAACATGTGGTGCTGATATGAAACATTGTCATGCTGTGCTATATGGTGCAGGCAGCATATGGAGAATCATGGCAAGGAGACCTCCAAAGAGAGTAGTTTTTTTGGAGATCTTTTTTGCAATTTGGTACATGGCAGGCTAGGGGTATACTGCAGTAACATGTATAAATGTTCGGCCTAAGGAATTATTCTCCCTCTTTCTCAACGTTTTGTTCTCTAACACGTGGCCTAAAACTGGTATATTTGCTGGTGTAGACCAAGGTGACCTCAGTGGCTTAGTGTCTTTTAGTAGCTTTCACTGTTGTGCCAACTACGGTTATTTTTCGACACCAAGAGGATTGTTACAGTAGTCCCGATGCTCATAGTCTAAAGATTGGACTATTCAAGTGGATTCTGTTCAGTGCTGCTCTTAGAGCTGGCCTGCAAGTTTCAACAGAGGATTCTGAGTAGGGTGACCTCTTTGGAGCACATAAAATGCCTATTAAAGGAATGATACTGGCTACCAGTTTTTCAAGCAGATTGGTTCAAAGGGATGGTGGTAGTAGTTATGTTCCTAATTGCCAGACTTGGGGTACAGGATGATGATAGACTATGTCAGAGTATGTGCTATTTGATCAGCTGGCAGAAGCAATACTTAATGAATAAATTGTTAGAGGCAGAGACAGATTTTTCTTAAAACCAAACAGCTATATTACAAATGTACAAAATATATCACAACTTCTACAAAGTTCAACAAAGCATAGAGGGAAAAATCACATTAGTACATGGATACAAAATTCAACAGCATAACAGCATACAGTACATAGATAAAATATATAACAGAGAAACAAAGTGGGTGCCTTTACTCATGGAACGCCCAATGAACAGTGATTTACAGAGCGTTTTTATACACATGTCTGTCCAATCACAAATTCTTCCCACTGTTGTGTATAAAACTCTAAACCAGCCATTCTCAACCATTTTTTTTTTTGCCATGGCCATAAACACAATATGAAAGAAATATGGGTCGAATCAGGATTGTATATGTCACATAACAAACCTTTTAAGGTGGTATGTGCAGAATTGTTTCAAATCTGTGTCCCATCCACATGTGCAGGGTCCTCCGGTGGGCCATATGACATACACATGTACCCTAGTTGAGAATGGCGACTCTAAATAAAGCTGGAACTGGCTGCCTGAATGAATCCCTTCTCCTTTATGGATCTGTTTGGTCTAAATATCACCCATAGAACCCCTCCTGGCAGTGCCACACACTGCTGAGATCAAATGATGGGCTTGAGCCTGCAGCACCTGTTGATTTTCCCTTTGGAGGAAGGCATTTGTCATGTTGATAACTTCCCTGTAGAGAAGTTTTGTTTCTGCTATCAGACATGTGCAGACAATGCTTTTTTTTTTTTTTTTTTTTTACTCATTCAGTTCACAAGTCAATTTTAGGGATAATGCAAATGTAGCAACTTCAGGGTGAATGTGGGATGTGATGTGAATCCCTCACACTTCTTGATAAGAAAAATGTAATGAGAACAAGACTTGAACACATTTATTGTTTGCATCAGATTACCATTAGAATTCTTCATTAATCTCCAGTAACAAACTCATGCCAAGCTCTCCAGACACGAGCTGCCTTTCTTCTTGATATTGTCTGAATAGATTATCCAGATTGAGTAGGGTGTCCATAGAACTCTAAAGCAGTGATGGCGGACCTTTTAGAGACCGAGTGTCCACACTGCGATTCAAAATCCACTAATGTTTTCACAAAGTGCCAATATAGTAATTTAACCTGAATACAGGTGGCTGTGAAGGGGCGATGTCGGGTGCCCACAGAATGGGCTCCGAGTGCCACATTTGGCACCCGTGCCATAGGGTCGCCAACACTGCTCTAAAATATTGGCACCCGCTTAGTTCATAAATGCCAGTGTACCCATCCACTCATAGTTCATCAACAGAATTTATCATTTTGTTTGAGAGACCAGTGTTTTTTTTTTTCAGGTTATGCTCAGTGTTCTGTGAATCTCTGGCTGACGCAAAGCTTTGCTGCTGTTTGGATTCTTGAGTTTACCTGAGCTTTGGGGCTATCAGAAGCAATGCAACAGACTTGCATTGCTTCTGTACTATGCCAGAGACTTGGAACGGTCTTACATCATGCTATACTGTGGAGGATATATAAGGAAAGCAATCTCTTGCAGTGGTTTTTGCTTCTTTATATCACACTGCAAAGAGAAAGATTTGTAAATCTTATGTTTATGTTTAAAACATTGGAGAAGAGTATTTTCTCTGTTGCAGTGGAACACACACTGACCCACTGCAATATGACAGGCACAATATGAACAACTTCTCCTAATTTGCATGTCTTGTAGGTTTGATCATGTCATGAAGCCAAAATAAGTGAGTTCTTGTTTATTCTTTCTTTCTATTATAAAGAGAAAATGATTCAATGCAGTTATTTCTTCGCTAGGGAATTCGTCAAGATATATCAAGGAAAAGGAAATAATAAAATGGTTCAAATAACTTCTTTCTTATTAATGAAAAATCCAAGTGTAGTCCTCCCCCAAACACTATTTTTAAAAACCCACCGAAAAACAATCCTACCAAATCCCATCCTTTCAGCCATTTGTTAAAAGCAGAAGCAATTGGTATGACAGATCCTTAGATTCACCATGCAAGAGTAGAATGTGATTTTTGGCTTTGTGTAAAGTGATTACTGGAAAAGTGCTTCAGGCTCAGTGTCATTCCAAGGATGAAAAAAAAAATCTGCAAAAGTTTTATGTTTTAATAAAAATATTTTGGTATCAGTACAAAACAAAACCTTGAGCTACAGGCTTTACATGCACATCAGCTTCTGCGGACGAAATAACAAGGTATTTCTGAAAGTCAGTGCAACTGATGAATTGATAGTAATCTGCCAAGCATTATAGTGTACCTGGATAGCGGTGCATCTATGATGTTGTGCAGCAGAGCAAATCAGTGTTTTTTATAAGACAGTTCTAAATATTAGGCAGCCCAAACACAGACTTATAATTTTTATTTTTTGCTTCACATCAGCATCATATTTGGCATAGGTGTAACAGTCTGCTCATGCTCTATCCCGGGGGTCGGCAACCCGCGGCTCAGGAGCCGCATGCGGCTCTTTTGAAGCTTTGCCGCGGCTCCGGCACTCTGGTGTTGGTGGTGATGGGGGGGGGAGGAAGAGGCCTGGAGGGGGGCCTGGGGACGGAGGGAGAAAAAAGAGACACACCCATACCCTTCCCTTTCCCCAGTCCCCCCTCTCTCCCTCTCTCCCTCTCCCTCTCTTCCCCCTCACCCCCGGCCTCGCTTCTCAGCCTGCCCTGCGGCCGCCACCCCTCCCGTCATCCTGCCCGCGCGGCCTCTGATTGGGCTCCCGTCATCCTCCTCCCTTCCCGCCGCCGCTATCTTGCTTACTTGCTCGCTTGCTTGCGCCGGGGAGGAGGTGAGGTGCGCTTCTTGAAGCGGGCGGGCGGGCGGGCCTCTGTGGTCCGTCGCCCCAGCTCTCTGTGTGTGTGTGTGTGTGTGTGCGTGCATGCGCTTGTGTCCAGTGGTGTGGGGGGGAGATGGAGATGCCAAGTGGTGCTAGGTGTTCCCGGCTGCCCATGGAAGGCCGGGAGGGGGGGCGGGCGATCAGGAGCCCTGCGGGGTGGAAAAGCCCGAAGGTGGCACGGGAGACTTTCTCCGGGCAGCCCGTGCCAGCTGGCAGGAATTGCAGCTGCGGGATGGAGCGGCCGAAGCCCAGCAGCCCCGCTCGGAGGCTCCCTTCCCCTTCCCTTCTTCTTTTCTCCGCCTAGTTCTCCCCGCCCGACTGAGGAGGAGGAGGGGGAAGCACGGCATGGGCGGCGGCGTTTCCTGGGGGTTCTGGGATGGCTAGTGGTGGCCCAGGGCTTCGCCCCAAAGGAAGCAGGAGAGGAAGGCAGGGAGGGAGGACGGAGGGCCGGCGGCTGAGGGGAAGAAGCCAACAAGTGTGAAGTCACTCCACAGGTCTTTCATCCGTGCCCACCCACCCCTTCCTCTCCCCCCCTTAACTAGACCTGCTCTGGGACAAGGGATAAAAGGCGATCACCGGGGCTTTGTTGTTTTAATGACTGGAGGCTGCTTTGGCTACAGGCCTGGTCATTAGGGGAGAAGAAGGCTTGGGGGGCGGGGGTGGAGGGATGGGGGCGTTGCTTGTAAGGTGATAAAAAAGAGCGCCATGTCGGGGCTTTGCCTTTTGTCCCTTTTAGCAGCTCGCCGGTTGCAAAGTTTTTTTTTTTTTTTGCCTTGGGTCTCTCGAATGTGATTTGTTGCCGGTGGGGGGTGGCATGTGTGTTTTCACAAAGAAAGGGCTTCCAGGGAGATTTTCTCTCCCCCCCCCTTCTCGTTTCCATTTTTAGCCTTATTAAAGATTCCAGATGAAGGCTTGTCGAAGGGCATGAGTGACTTTCATAGCTTCTCCTTTTTTGTTAAGACTGTCACAGAGATTTCCTTGGACCTGGATTATAATAATGTGGAGGTTGGGGGGGTGGGGGTGGGGTTACAGCAAGCAGTTAAAAAATCCCCAAGTGTTAGAAGATGTATGCTTGAGGGGTTTTTTTTGGTGGTGGTGGGGTGTTAGGGAAAAAATACAAAAGAAGTCAACCATTTGTAAAGCTCTTAACTCTCCCCTGGATGTATTTGCGTCTTACATTTTGTTAACTCTTGGCTCTTGAAGGAAAATGAACTAAGTTGCTGCTTCTGTTTAGTATGTTTCACATAACAAAAGTGATATTTGATTTGCATACTTTAAATCCAAGCTGTACATAGGTTCAGTGGGTAAGAAACAATATATGCAGTGTTATATTTGTTTTAAATGTCGCAATGGTTTTGCGGCTCCCAGTTGTTGTTTTTCCGTCGGAAACGGGTCCAAGTGGCTCTTTATGTCTTAAAGGTTGCAGACCCCTGCTCTATCCCAAATTTGGTGTAGGGGTTGGGCAAATGGGTTTTCAGTTATTTTTTTTAAAGCAAAACTGTTTTACCCGCCAACACCACACACACACACACACACACACACACACACACACACATTATTGCTTATTGTCATATTATTTTTCCTTGTTTCTATAGCTTTGCTTTTGCACAAAATACACTACTATAAGCAACTTGACATCTTAATTGTGTAACCATGCTCAACATTTCATCAACTGTTTATTTGGTCCCGAAATGGAGTAATACAGGTAATTCTTGTGTATAAACCCAGAGACTTATAGCAGATTAATTGTTGAGAATATTATCTGAGGCTCAATAGTCTTTAGTTGATGTCCAGTCTTTGGGATTATGTGTGCTCTGTTTAAACTTCCTTTTGTTTGAATCCACATGTACATAGGTAAGTGGAATATTGACATTAGTATATGTGAGTTATGGCTGTTATGAAGTATAAAACCATTGCTAGGATTTCTTAGACGTAGAAACTTCTTGAACCTGCCTGTCCAACATAAAAATTGTTGGTTCTGAATCTAATTCAAACGGGATTAAATAATGTTTTGCCCTCTCTCATACCTAAATTGGATTATTTGAAGGGGGTGTAGTTTTGTAAATTACTAAACTTGTTCTTTATTGAACACACTCTTTCAGTGTTCAAAATGCTTCTGTATGCTCCTATGAACTACAATTGTGTGTGCTGTAAAATTCCCTTTTTATTTTGACAGGTTAATAAATCACAGTTGAAACTTTGAATGACTAGAGATATTAAAAGTATGCATCAATATACAAAACAATGAACACCTTTCCTCTTTTATATTTCTTATATTGCACCAAAGCACATAATATTGCACTTTTAGAGATATTGCCTGACTAGACTTGATACTGCAAAGAACAAGTTACTTTAATTCATAATATTTTTTCAAAATGCCACAACTATTTAATAGTTACCTGTTATGTACAGAGGGCACTGATGTTCAAATGCTAACCTACCATTGGCATTATAAGAGCTTTCCAGTTTATGAAATAACTAACTAACTAAATAAATATAGTCTTTTAGGACTTGACATTACTTGTTCCAAATATTTTGCTATTGACAATGTGTGCACATCTGTGTGTGATGGAACTATGAAGAAAAAAACTACCAGGAGACTTTATTAGGGTCTAGAGTTGTACAATTTCTGCCATCATGCTATATAGAGAGTGTTATTAACCTACACTACTATCTCATTTCCTCACAAAATTTGACAAGATGGAAAAAAGGTGTACTGGAATAACAGAACTTAGCTAAATGGCTTATTGGGTTATAGCATTGATAGGGCTGCTTATGTAAATCAATGAGATTAATCATTTAAATTTGCTTCTATTTTAAAATGTTGTTGTAATTAATTTTACTGCAGATTTTGACCTCACAACCATGTTCTCGAAAGGATGGCCATGCCAGACTACTTACTGGAAACATGTTTCCCATTCTTTATTTATATAAGTATAGAAATGTCAGTTTTGTTCACCAGTTTCGCTTTTGGGCAGAGAACATGTCTAAATAAGACTGAATAAGATAGATAGCACAATATTCTCTTATGGTATCTTGCTGGTTTTCTGCAATTTTCCTGCGGTTATATGTGTGCCTTCCTACATGGGGTACTTTTGTAAGAATATATCAGGACAGGATAATGCCACCTTGTGGTGTCCATATCCAAGAAAAATTGTCCTTTTCCATTTTTTTTTTCTAAATGCTATAATATCTGACTGTGGAAGATAATCCTGATTTGATTCAAGAGTTCATGTACCTTTTTGAGCAGTAGTCTATATACCGCTATATATACTATTTGATACATTTTTACTTCATGATTGTTGTAAAACGCACGGAATTCCTGCTAGAAGACTGGTGGTTTATGAAATGAATGAATGAATGAATGAATGAATGAATGAATGAATGAATGAATGAATGAATGAATGAATGAATTGTACAATAAAGATAGAGTGGCTAATTCTTGGGGACAGTACAGAGAAGGAATTGTAACCAATGATGTTCTCTACAGATGAAAGCCTCTTTTATCCAGGAGAGGGTTCCGGGGGGTGCAAAAGGAAAAAGTAATTTACACCAATTTCCTCCACCTCTCGTTCTAGCTAAAAAGGTTTTCTCAAAGCTGTAGACGAGATCTAGGAAGTAAAGGAGGTTGGAAACAGAAGGATGAATTGGTGAAAATTGCTTCCCTCCCACTGCTTTTCACTCACATAGGTACTGGCAAGATACAAATATGTATAACCCAATATGTGTACACAGTTATATGAAACGCTGAGCATGACCACCATCACATTGCTCTGATTTTCCTGGGTATAAACAGAGACTAGAGGATCTGCTTGTGTGAAATTGATACATTACTGGTTGAGTGCAGTTTACAGTAGTTTAATCTGTTTCATGCATGACTGCAGATGGTATGTATTGACCAGGACGACAGATATGAAGCTATACATTAGACTTGAGGGGGTTAATATGGACTGCAGCACTCCCTATGAGCTTTACTGGTTCTGAGTTGCTTGCTGCTAACTGGACGTGTTGGGGTAAGTGGGGAAGTACTTTTCAGATAAAATAAGGTGCAGGATGAACATGTGTCTTGCTTTCCAGCTCAGTTGTGCTCATGAAACTTAGTCTGAAAACAAAAATGCCTTCTGTGTTTTAGAGGGAAAACACATATATCTTTTGCTATCCTCATACCGGTAGTAGCAAATTTGGCACCGTGGCAGTAGCATTTGGTTGAGTCCCTGGTGGGTACAAGGGAAGAATTGTGGCTCCCATCGTGTGTGTTGGCCATCTTAGTCTCAGGAGTACAGATAGAACCATTAATTTTGCATTGGAGTGAAACTGTATCACCTATTCATTTCACATTTTAAAATCAGAAATAAAGATAGAAACAAATGAGCTGTGCATTCCGAAACCAAAAATATACAATTAAAAAATAATGTAATTCGCTCAAATGTGAAATTGACTAATAATCAAAACTGAACTGAACTTGTTTTTTTTTTTTAAATTGCACTTGTCTGCGAGATAGGGTATCATTTGAAACATTTTGAGAAGTACTATTAATTTTTTTCTGTAAACTAATAGCAAACTTTCCAAAACTATTCATTTTTCATGAAGAAAATCAAACAATGTGATTGCCACTTCTTGCTTATTGCTTGCATCAAATATATCTATTCAGCCCAAATATGATTTGGTCAGCTGTAAACTAGTTAACTTTCAGAACCCAGATGATTAAAAAATGAGCTTTAAATGTGGGCAATTAAATAAATTTGAATCGGAAGATGTAATCAATAGCTTGAACATTTTGTCACACACCATACTAGAATGCAGACTCTATAGGTCTGAACACCTCTAATATCTCCACCCAGTTATGAGCAAACTTACCAGTATGCTTTCCACTGATCTCTTGAAATTCCTGCTGTCAGGAGCAAACCAAACAATTCCAACAGTCTGTGGCCAAGTTTTTATTTGCAGCTCTGAAAATACGCAAAAGTTATCACTAGATAGCCATATGATAGCGACTAATCTTATCTGAAATATTTTAACATTTTATGTATTTTATGTATTTTATATACTGTATTTTATAAGCCTATTTTTAATTATTCGGGTCAATGACCGTATAATAAAATTTGACTTGGTTTGGGCTGTCATTTCTTGTGCAAGGCCTTGTGGGAAGGTCTTCTATATAGTTGGCATCATTCACAAAGAAAAGAGCTTCTGTAATATTTGATGCAATACTTGCCATTATATGTTGGAACAAATATACTGCAGCCTGCAAAAGCTGGTGCTGTGGAAAAATAAAAGTTAGGTAGATGTTTTGTTTTGTTTTGTGCAGAGAGGTGTATTTTTTTCTGAACTTTAGTGTTGTGCTTCACCAAAATCTAATCATAGATTTTGACTTCTGCTTTTGTCATGGCATTTTTTCTTTTTCCTAAAAAGTTCAGGAGATAGATTGTGTACTTGGGAATACTTTGTCATCTTGACACACTTGTAGTAGCTACGTTTCCCCGGGGAGTCTTAGAAGCAGAAAGTAAGCTCAGTCTTCAAAGTAAATAACAAAGTTGCTTAAAATGCCACTGACCTGCATGTCAATCGCAGCATTTGTATGTTACTCTAAGTCATAGTTCAGGCTTACAAAGGTGAGGTATAGATCATGATTCCTGGTCCCCTTCCTTTCGAGGCATAACTATACGGAAGGATAATTCAGAATCTTTTGCTCCCATTTCATGTTAACTGCAACTGGTGGGCTCACAACCCAGACTGATTACCCCTGTGGTTAGTAGAAACAATCATAACTGGAATTGTAAACTACCGTTTGTGATGCTGACTTCTTGCCATGACCTGTAGTTAACAGTAGGATACAGTGTATGCTATGGTCATGATACTAAATATTGAGTAATATTAAATGGAAGTGGAAGCTTCCATTGTTTCCCTCTCTCAAGTACCCCAAAGAAGAAAAGAGATTTAATATCACATGTGGACTGGACTGGTATGACTGGGTTGTTGCCCATATTTATGACTTGTGCTGTAGAATCAATATACAGTGGACCCTTGTATAACAAACATCTTGTATAACATAAAATCTGTACAAGATAAAAAATTCCGGAGAGAGGAGAAATTAGCTTAACATAATCGCCTATGGGGAGAATCCGTACAACATAAACATGGGATTACTCCGTTTTCAATGCATTCCTATGGGAATTTGTATAAAGAAAAATTTGCTTAACATATAATTTCATTTGGAACGAATTAATTCCTTTATACAAGGTACCACTTGTATTTCAGTGTTTCTAGAAGCAATATCTGCTGCTTCATTTATATTAAGCATGTCTGCTATACAAAATACAAAGTAGAATACTTTTCTGAACTCATCATAACCGGTACTTGTATTCCAATGATATTCAGATTTAGTTGATTTAGTTTTAAATGAAATCAGGATGTGTGAAATTAAACATAACAAAAAGGTACCATAGCTTTTCCTTTAATTTGCTTTATTGGAAGCAAGTTCATTATAAAGGAATATTATACATAAGTAGGTTAGTAGTGGGGGGAATTCCTTTTTCTATTTTATTCTGTATTCTGGGGGAAACTGTCTCAAAGAGAAGTGAACAAGTAGCATACCACAGTGAAGATAGGATAGGTAAAATAATCAGAACCCAGGACTGTGTCTCAATATAAAATTAATACTCACATGTGATTATTGACTGTTCAGCTAAAATATCTCCCCTGTAGTTATAGATTAACCTCCTTCGTTACCAGACATAGCATCATGAAAAAGCAAATTCAAATGTGCTCAGTGATTTGCTGTGTTTCTCATATATGTATCTTTCGAGTTACTCTTCAGCTCGCTTCAAGATCAGCGTCACACAAATGTAGCTGAAAGCTAACAAATAACTAAACAAAATATTGTGTAGGTTAAAAAGAAAATAATCATCCTTGGAAATGTAGTTGTGTTCTGTTGAAGACTTGAGTTCATCTCATCTTTGTGCATGGTGATCCTTAGGACAGATATGTACACTATCTGCGTGTTTCTGTAAGTATGGGTCTGTTACCTGGCTCTCCCAAAGTTTTGCCTAGAGAATTCTTGGGGAATTCTGGGAGTCGAGAAAACACAAAGGGCCAAATTCTAGTGGTCATTGTACTTTAAAAGGAAGTATTTCCGTTCTCCTGCTGTGAATATCTAGAGTTCTTTTTTTAATAGCAAGAGAAATTTTTCTTTTCTTTTTCTTTTTGAAACCTAGGTTGTTGTGTGGAAGGTTTTGTTTTGTTTTGTTTTGTTTTGTTTTGTTTTTGTAATTGCTTGTTTCATTTAAAAATCTTTCCAACATAGTGGATGAACATGAAGCATATGGGAAGGTGTATCTTCAGTAAATTTCTAAAATGTTCTGGAAATCAAAACCTACACTATTCTTATTTTTGTTGCTTTCTGAATGTTTGTCACTGAGCCTCGTGGCGAATTGGTTAAATGCCTGTACTACAGGTAAAACTGTGCTCACGACCTGGGGTTCAATTCCAGGTAGCAGGCTCAAGGTTCACTCAGCCTTCCATCCTTCAGCTTGCTGGGGGGCAATGTGTAGCCTGCATTACTGTAATTAAAAAAAAACCCTGTAAACCACCCAGAGTCTACTTGAAGTGGTATGGCGCGGTATATAAGCAGAACACACTTTTTTCACTGGTGCTCATCAGTTTGATTCATAGGGCATGACACAATTTCTTATCTTGTCTCCCGTGAGGCTTATATGGTTGCCTTTTACTTTGAATGGTTGTTTTTGCAAACACATCTGGAAGTATAACCATGAAGTTTTGAGCTTGTTTTATGAAAAATCCAAGTATAAAGTCTGAGCAGGTTGATTTTTGTGGTTCCTTGGACCCTTGCATAGTAAGTAGTTCTTTATTTTTCCCTATTCTCTGCAGCTTTTTCTTATAACTATTGAAATGGAAATATTTCCCTTTCAACTGTGTTTTAAGTGTTGAAAGGAAATGTATTCCCCTGTCAACTGCGTTTGGAGGATTTTTTGTTTTTCAAACAATGGTTATTAATTCCATCAAGGGTTATTTCAGCAGGTTTTGTATGAACCTATCAATTCCCATATTTGATCTCTAAGTTGTTGTTTAGAAAATAGCATTAACAAACAGCTTGTCTTGCTTTAAAAAAAAAGATCTCTAGAGGTTTCTTGTCTAACAATATATTTGCACTTTAAAATTGTCAAGTTAAATTTCAAAGGAAAAGTAGGACTACAGATTCTGGAAGGAAAAAAGACATTATTTTGTTGTTGTTGCTTAAAGGTAAAGGTTTTCCCCGCACCTGTGTGCTAGTTGTGTCCGACTCTGGGGGTGGTGCTCATCTCTGTATTCAAGCCGAAGAGCCAGTGTTGTCCAAGTCCGTGGCCATGTGGCTGGTACCTATTCATCTGCTTGCATTTACATGCCTTCGAACTGCTAGGAATGGAATTTTTAAATTCACTGCAGCCAGCCTGGCTGTTGACTAGTTGTTAATCTTTTGTTTATAGGCAAGGAGTATAAATGGGTGGTAGCTATTTGGACCCTTAACATTTCTGGATGAAACAGGTTATGTATACTCAAATCAAAATAGGTTTGAGAACAACACTGCCTTGAAAGGTGCAAGCAATTATATTGGGACAGTGATGTGAGGCATACCTTTTTGGTGCTTCTACTGGATATCTGAGTGGCTTTTCATCCTTGCTTATCTCTGCTTCCTTCTTTGCTCCTTGAACGTAATTGGAAATTGGTGGCACCAAACATCAATACTTCTAGCCTGTCTCATGTTCAATGCAAAAATTCTAATTTCTACTCCTTCTCCTTTTCATTTTGTACTGTATCTGATGATTTAAATTGGAAATAAAAATGAACTTGATCCGAGTTAATAAGCTCCACAAAGGGCAAACTGTACTGTTGATGTGTAATGTACTTGACCATGAAGACCGTATTTATTCTTTCCTGGCTGGGTAGCATTGCTGTCAAAGATCATGTTCTGGGAACATTTTTAGATTCTCTGTGGCTTTTTCATTGAGTAGAAGCAGTCTTGCAAAACCACATTCCTTTAATTGATTTTTGTGTGTGTTGCCCACATAAATGTTCAAGGAAACCTGAAATAAATTCATTCTCTGCCCCCATTCCACCCTCATTAATATACGCTGTTTTCAAACCGGACATAAAGACAGCATAAAATAAATAACCTATAAAAGAGAATAAGAATGTAGTAATGCCCTGCAAGGGAGCAAATCTGTTTTGAGGCAAACAGCTGGGAAGGTCAATAAATAGACTTTGTAATAAGAAAACTAAAATAACAGAAAACTGAACATAGTTGTCACCTATATGCTAGAAGGGTAAACTTACCCTGTTTTGGGTACCATGAGATTGAAATGTCAGAATAAACATGACAATATTTGTAGATACTCTCAAAAAATTCTTGTGACTTCTCCATTTCAGTTTCAGAAACAGTCTCTCAACACTTTAAGGCCAACATCTTTTTGCTTAATCAAGTCAGACCTATATAAATGTATTTGGTACTTGCAGAAAAGCATTTTGATAAATCTGTTTCAAAGATGTGAACACAAAATTTTTAGAGGGATTTGACTTTCTGTAGGCACATGACTTAATGTGTTTTTTTTAACTATGGCTGAAATCCTGTTGAGCAGCTCAGAATGCACAGCAGTGATGGTGCCATAATCAGTGGTAAATCATTGCCAATTAAAGGCAATTTAAGGATGCACATCACTCATATGCAATGCAGCAAAGCGGTGTGCACCCTAGAATGCCCAAAGAACCCTTACTCAAGGGTGATTTATAGTTGATAGTGACATTATCGCTGTTGTCGACATGGAGACATTTAACGGGATTTCAGCCGATATTTTTGTCTCTGTAGAAACACAAGGCTTGGTGCATCAAAACCCAGGACTGAGATGCTTAGTTAGAAGCATTTTCTGTTCTGCAGCTTGTGAATAAGGGAGGTCAAACTTTTTTTACATATCTCTCAAAAATAGTGGTACAC
>JAHTLZ010003307.1:4033559-4061520 GCA_023846285.1 Phrynocephalus versicolor
AGAAAGAAAGAAAGAAGGGAAGTCAAATTATATTTAGCAGTTTTCACCAACTTTTAAGTCAGCATTGTCTGGAAGTATATATCATGGGGAAACTGAAAGGATGAGTTGAAGCAATTGCTAAGCCGCTAGCAATTTTCTGTAGGAGGTCATAGAAGATAGATTAAGTCTCTAAAGATAGGAGATGGTAAAACGGTGTCTCAGTCAAAGTGAAATGTAACACTGGCCAGTTTGTTTGAGTGACGAACACAGGCAGCAACTCCAGAAATCAAGGCTTAGGGGAAATTGATAACTGATTTAAAATTAAATTGGATAAGACCAATTTCTTCCAAAATAGTATATATAATAATATATATAATTTATAATATATATATATATATATAATTTTCTGTTTAACAAATATATTACTTTCATTGTTCAAAAGCTGGTGTGATATCATTATCCTATGTTGTTTAGTGGTGTTTTGCATGCACACACACACATGCGCGAGTGCACGCACACACACACACACATTCACCCCAAAATGAAACGCATTAGATGTCACATGGAACAGGAATAAGCTTTATGAGTTCACTCCTGAGAGAGGGAGAGAGAGAATTGGGAGTAGAATGGGGAAAAAACCTAAATGTAGCAGAAGGAAAACATATATATATATATGGGAAACTATTACAATTATTGCAATTTCCCCTAAAATGGGAAAGCAGACCCATTAGATTAGAGGTACTGAGATTAGAAATTAGGATCCTCCATAGCGAGAACTTGTACTTTTCCAAAGATTTACATCTGTTTCTACTTTTCAGTTAGCATGGGGCACAAGTCATTCTTACTAGGCTTCATTATGTCTCCTCATGATTTCATTGTAACTCCACTTCCACTGGATACACATTTTGGAATAATTAAGAGTTCACCAGAGTTTACTTTCAAGAGATCCTGTGTGCCCCCAGAAGCTTCATAGAAACCCTGAACTACCTGGAGGAATAAAAGCTTTAAACACCATTAGTGTAATTAAGCTTGGGATTAGAGAAGCAGTGTTGTTTTGTAATAAATTGCAATTTCTCACAAAATTCTTCATGTGCCTTCCTGTAAGTGCACCATCCCTCTTAAAAGAAAGTGCTAGCCATCTGGAAGAATCAGAGGAAGTAACTTATCTCATGTAAATATAGCTTTCTTATTACAGGTGCTTCAGAACCACTTTGTTACTGTCCATTTGCCACTCACAAAAGTTCATTCTTCCATCAGAATGGATCCTTAGTAGATGGCAAGAAAATTACTGTTCTCTTCTTTCTCCCCTTGTTCCCTCGTTTACTCTCTTTTGACTCCTTTAGCATTCTTTTCTCTGAATTCTTCTGTTGCAAAATAACAAATAAAACAAGGGGAGGAAAACCTGCTGCTTGGTTTGGCTTCAAAACGGAGTTATCTGTTCAAGCAACAGCTCATATTGCTGAGTATTCTAATTAACATCTATCTGGAGGGCATTTAAAACATGCAAATACAAGAGTTTCTTTTTCTGTGCTGCTGACAGATTTTCTTCAAATGATCTTTGCACCTGTTCCGTCTTTCCCATCATGCACCACCACTAGCTTAATGCAAAGATCAAATGATGCATGCATGCATGCATACATTTGCCTCATTGTCAACTTTGTGTTTTGCAAGATTATTAATAAAAACCTGGAAGTAAATGTGCACAAATGAAAATGCCTGAGGTGAGTACTCCATCAGTGGAGGCCCTGAAAAGAATAATTTGGGCAATTACCTGGCAGATGTTTTTTTTATTTGTATTCCTGCATGGAGTGGGGTGTTAAACTTGATGGACTTAAAAGCCCTTTTCAACTTCACTATTCTGTGTTTCTATACTTACTACTAGAGGGACTGAACATTGCTGTGAAGATGACAGGACCATAGATGTCCTTGTTGGCAAGCTGTGGCTCTCTGACCCAGGGCCCAGATCTTCTGCATGCCCACAACAATGTCACCCAAGAGGTCCCACCATTCCAAACAGAGGTAGGGCAGCATCTGGACCTGACACTCCCACAAGAGCAGACCCAAACGGGGGTCCCCATGGTCATGAGGATGCTCTGGAGATTTGTGGGAGAACCCTAGTGGAATGGAGGGAACTCGTCTACTTCTGGCAAATGATGAAGAGGCTGATTGTCATAGGAAATGGAGGAGCGGCAGTGAAAGGTCCCTGGGGAAATAGTGAAGAGTGTGATGGAGGAACCCAGGGAAAAAAGAAGCACAGCCCACTGGGAAGAACATGAAGACATCAACTAAGGAGTTGGAGGAGATGCCCAGGAGTTGTCTGAAACATTCTAGGCAGAAGACTCCACAGAAGATGAACTAGAACCCCCAAGGTAGGGAAGTGGGACTGCATTCATAAGAAAGTTTTCAGAGGTGGTAGTTCAGCTCCAGATCCCCAAAGAAGATGGGGAGAAAACATGAGGACCCAAAACTCAACTCAATCATTCTTTCTGCGGGAGGGAGAGAAAATAACGTTGGGAGAGGAGAGCCTATGGGGAACCAGAGCCAACATTGGTAGAGGAAGAAGCAGTGCCATCAGCAGTGTAAAGAGGAGCAGAAGGAGAGAGGGCTGAGAAGCTGGGGTAGATGTGAATCTCTGAAGAGATGATGCCTACATACCTACATTCCAGTCATCCTACCCCTCATTCTTAAGCAGCTTAATTCTGGGGCACAGAAATGGACTAACTTGGAAGCCTAATGGCTCATTGATTAACTTAAGCCCCCCCTCCAAAAAAAATTAAAGGAACCAGGGGAAGAGAGCAAGTTACAAAGACGGACTGAGGAGTAGTCTGCGTAACTAGGACCAAAGATTCTGGTCAAATTATCCATTAGACTATTCCCCCATAGTGGTTTCCAGTGCCCAAGAAGCTTGCCCCAGGGGGGACTTGCATTTCATATACTGCAGTCCCGCGTACCGGGAGTGCAGTATATGAACCACAAAATGGCGGGGGATGACTGTATCACACAAATACACCTTGCAGAATCAGGGATTCTATGCAGCTGATTTCCCCCCTCTAGGGTTGAGTTTGATAAAGCTGAACACACACACACACACACACACACACAGACAGACAAAGTAGGGTTGAAATTGTTCCATATCTTCCAGTACAACATCCTACTGTTAGATGTCTAACAACAGATTTCATTTCATAATAACTGAAATGTTGGATATGGTTTTTGGATAGTGATTGAGAGTCGAACACACACCCCTTAGGAAACCAAATTAAGCACTGTTTCTTGATGTTTTAAAACACTAGTTCTTTAGACAGCTAGCACAGCAAGAGCCCAAAACTGCAAATATTGTAGCTATTTTAAATTCATTTATTCGTTACTACTTCAGTTGGGTTGCTGTTAAGTGGGTCACTCAAATACATTTTTTCTCTTTTTATTCCAGATAATCCATACATCAAAAGCAGAAACCTTAATAATAAAAGAAAGTTGATCATGGCATATTACTAAATGTTGTAGTTTTAATTTACATATTATATTTTTAGCCCAAATTGTTGGCACAGAATTCTGCATTTTGAAATGCATATTTCAGTAAGTTTCACAATAAAGATAATGCCAATAAAATTTGACATATTGTCCTTTGCCTCTTGTTTCATAAAAATGCCCAGGCTCCACCATACTCAGGCTTCATTTTAATAAAGTGTAGTTGCACAAGTGCAGTTCATTGGTGGCTTGTGAGTAACAAAATATTACATTTTGTATCTCAGGATAATGGAAAAGAGCAAGCAGAATGTCCACAGATTCCAGTTTGAAGAACAAGTGCATATTTTCAAAATAGTTCCAATATAGACAATATGGTTTAGATTTCAAGGTGGTTTTTTCAGATTTGTGACAGGGCCTGCTGCTCCTACAAGTGTTGACAAACTACTATGGTGTGTGTGTGTGTGTGTGTGTGTGTGTGTGTGTGTGTGTGTGTCGGGCTGGTACAGCTTCAAATCTGTTTCCTAGAAAGCATGTTATGAAGACTGATACACTTAACCAGCTTAGTCAACTGGTGTCCAAGAGCCTCGGAAGCTGACAGGGAGAGAAGTAGCTAAGCATGTATGGAAGGATCAAGAATTATAACATCAGTTTGCTACTGTTATTGATAAGGTCATCTGGGGGGGGGATCTGTGGATGGAGCACTGATCAAATTTTAGATGTAAATAAATATAGGCAGACAGCTCTCTCCATATGGGAAATGGCATGCAGTACATTGTTTCAAATAGTATCCCAATTGAGCTGATTGTCATCAGGCTGTTTGCCCTTGTTCTCCTTATTTGTTAAGTCATCAGAGTAGAAAACTGATTTTTCTGGTGGAGATGTGAAGATGTTCACCAAATTGCTTGTTCTCATTGGTTTAAGCCAGTGATTCTCAACCTGTGGGACCCCAGGTGTCCCTGGAGTGCAACTTCCAGAAATCCTGGCCAGCTCAACTAGTGATGAAGACTTCTGGGAATTGCAGTCCAGGAACATCTGGGGACCCACAGGTTGAGAAACACTGGTTTAAGATATCTCGGCATGAGGGGACCCCACAGTGAGGAATCGTCTCAGAAGATTACTCGCCTCAAACATGGGAATAGGGAAAGGACCAAATTTTTCTCAGCAATGTTGCCATAAAGTTATGTAGACTAGATAAGTGAATTCTATGTTACCCTCAGATAGGATGAGGACCTGCAAATTATTCTCACCCTGCAAGTGAGTCAGGTATTTTGTTGCTCTCTCATCTTTATTCAAACAGCAGACCAGCACCCTTGGTCTTAGCAAAAGGGTCTTGCTAGCTGGTTCTCCTGCCTTGCAGTGGAATAACTTAATATTTCAGAGCTCTCTAGCTTCTGTTAAAGAAAGATTTATTTATTTTTTATTTATTATATATATTTATATGTCGCACAATTTTCCCAAAGGAAAATTGTCCACAGTGTAACGTAAGCAATAAAGGGGACAAAGAAGCATCTGCAACAATAGAACATATAAAAACATCAAGGCGCCAAGTCTAATAAAAATACAAGTGCAAAAATACAAAAAATCAAGGGTACAAGATGGGGGTAAAGAACCAGATGGGCAAACAAACAACATAAAGACAAATCAACTGCATTGATCAACCAAAGGTGGCCTTAAAAAGCCAAGTTTTTAACTGCTTCTTGAAGGCTGAAAAGGGGCTCCACAGTTCTATGTCCGCTAGGAAGGTGATTCCACCATATTGAGCCTGCTGCAGAGCTGGGGTGGTGACGAGGAGCGAAAGGGGCTGTGATGTTCTGGTGGGGCGGCCCGACGTTGACCTTAGGATGACACACTCTACCAAATATTTTGGTCCCAAGCCATGGAGGGTTTTGTAAATCAAAACCAGTGCCTTGAATCTTATTCAGGAGGCAACAGGTAGCCAGTGCAAGCGAGCCAGAATGGGGGTGATGTGGTCATGTCTTCCTGCTGCAATCTGGCTTCCTCATTCTGCACCTGCTGCAGTTGCTGAGTAAGGGTCAAAGAAAGCCCCATGCAGAGAATATTACAGTAGTCTTTCCTCGAGATAACCAGCACTTGCACAACCGTCCTTAGAGAGTTGTCGTCAAGGTAAGGGCGAATCTGGGCAATTAGCCTAAGTTGGTAAAAAGCTGTCTGAAAATGGCTGCCACCTGGGACTCCAGGGATAACAGCCAGACTCCACACTCTATCAACCAGTTGGAGGGAAGTCCTATCCAAGCTGGGAAGAGGGCTGCAGTTACTTTTCACACACACACCCCAAGGGATAGTACCTCGGTCGTCTCCGGGTTGAGCCTAAGCCTGTTAGTCCAGGTCCACTCCAGAACCGCATCGAGGGTCTGCAGAGCCTCCATTGGAGGGGTGGAAAAGGAGAGATAGAGCTGCATATCATCAGCGTACTGATGACAGCAGACCCCAAATCTCCAAATGGCCTCTGCCAATGGCCTCATGTAGATTTTAAACAGCACAGGGGAGATTGCCGACCCTTGGGGCACCCCACATGAGAGGGACCAAGGAGCCAACAATACTCCACCCAGTCTGACTCACTGGGCATGGGCATGGAGGAAAGAGAGGAGCAGCCCAAAGCTAGGCCACCAATCCATTAGCTTACCCAGGGGGATACTGTGGCTGACAGTATCAAAGGCCGCAAACAAGTCAAGGAGGACCAGCAGGGTAGAGCAACCCCTGTTGCCCCCCCCAGAGGTCATCTTGCAATATGACCAGTGTTGTTTCATTCCTGTGACGTGGCCTGAACCCGTATTGGAATGGATCCAGGATGCAATTTTCCTGCAGGAATGACTGGAGCCGCTCAGCAACCCACTCCACCACCTTGCCCAAAAAGGGATCGTTGGCTATCAGACAATAGTTGTTCATGTCGTCCGCAGCCAAGTCAGTTTTTTTAAAGAACAGGCTTCACCACTGTCTCCTTCAGGTGATCGGGGGGGGGACATCCCTGAAGGAGGCGGAGGTGATAACAGATGCCCTTTCTGGCATGCTCCTCCCTGCAATCTTAATCAGCCAGGAAGGGCAGGAATCCAGTGGAGAAGTTGCTGGCTGGCAGTGAGCCAATGCCCTGGAGGCCTCAGCAAGATGTTACAAACCCATGATCTGATGGAACTCCAGGATTGGGTAATGTCTGAAACTTGTTTCATGGAGTTATTTTTCCCTGTGTGCAAGCTAAGGAAAGAAAGAATACGCACTGAATTCCTCATTCCTATTGATTTAGGTTGGGCTTATATGATGAGCGCCTTCAGTGGGGAATTTTGACTTGAGATTTTTGACCTTTAATAGAAAGATACTGTAGAGCATATCCCCCCACCCCAATTCCTCGCTTCAAAGTCTCTGCAGTTTTCACAGTAGGGTCCTTCCCCATTGAAAAGCCAAGCACACTATGGATCATGGTTTTATCAAGTACATAGCAATAAGAAGGAAGGATTTAGTTATTCCTAGCATGCACAAATCTTTGCATTCCTAACCTGTGTGAATTTGATTTGGTGGAACCAATCTGCTTTGACACACTGCTGCCAGGACTGAAAGAACAAACAGTTCAGGTGGATTCTCAGATGATGTGTAAATTTAAATATGTATCTGAAGAGTCCAGCTGGTTACAGAATGTTTGCTTGAATTTAAACTCCTGATATTATTTTAGGCACGTATGATCTAAATTAACCCTTTAATAAAAATCAAATATTGTCCATGTATGGCTGTTAGTTTACAATTTTAGCTACTTGTTCCATAATTAGGGATTACTGAGTTCTAGGATGTAAAAATGAGCATTTCGCATTGGATTTGAGATTAGAAATGGAATACATGCAGCTCTTGTGATCAATCGAAAATAATATGCTACTTTACGGTGTTTCCCAAGTAAGGTATGCCTCTGACAAGATAGCCCCAGTCCGTGATACCACAACAACAAATTTATATTTATGGTGCATTAAATGTTCCTTTTGCTTATCTGCGTAATCCATGAGTTGCAAGGCAGATTTGGGGCTTTATCTGTAGGTGGTACTGGGTTAAGTGCCAGGCTCAATGCTAATTTAATTCTTTGTGGAGTGTTAACATTCATAAGGGATTACTTCTTTATAACAGAATCATAGCAAAATTGGGTTTGAGAAGTCCTACAGGCAGACAAAAGCAGGCAATTGCAACAAGAACAAATACCAGTGCGTGAAAAATTGGTTTGGGTTTAGGGGTCTTTTTTTTTTTTTTTTTTGCCTCTTCATCACGAGTTATAGGAAATTAATGGGCTATCTTATTTTATTCAACATGTTTAAGCTACGGTATACTGTTTGCAAAGTGTGATAGTTTAGTTCATATTCAGCTTCACAGGTCCAAGTCCAGTTTTCAGGCACGAATCAGTATGAATGGGTTCTCACCTACCCTGTGGCAAGTGGCCTTGATGCAAGAGATCTTTCCAAAATACTGTCAAAGCTGCAATAAATCTACCTAGTGGGTCTGCACTCTTCTAAAAAGCTTAATGAAATGTTTACTTATACATGCTCAGTATTTTTGATGCCATTCGAGAATGTCTTAGTGCTGAAGGAGTCAAAGCAGAACAATTTCACTTCTCTGGTAATCTCACTCTTTAATTATTTAATGTTTTCTAGGTAATTGCTGTTTATATCTAGCAGAAAGAACAATCTTGGTAACTTCATACCCATTAAACCATGTTATTGAACCTAATATATAATATCAGGAACATAGCAGCATAGAAAGTAGTTACTGTGCTGAATGACAAAGCAAAAAACAGGAACTATTTGCCTTATTTGTGCTTTTATCTTAGATTGTGCTTAAACTATTTTTTATAAATATAGTTTCATATCTATATACAGATTTTTGGTCACTGTTTTTAGAACTAAGCAGATTAGCTTGATTTCTGTAGTTTTAAAGATTGTAATCCAACATTATAGCTACACAGTAATGCATCTGTGTTATTTTTCAGCACAGCAAATCAACATAAAAATGAGCCTAGACAAAAAAAAAGTATAACTTTGCGACTGAACTTCAGATCAGCACCAAGTTTATCACAGATGTAGCACACAGACTGCTTTTCCTGTGCACCAAATTTGGGGAATTTGGGCAAGGAGTTTTTAAATTATGTTGTTCTAGAAGTGAAATCTTTTTCTGCTCTGCAGAAACAGGAATACAGGCCCATTGTACCTATTGTAACAGAATATTATAACTACAAGGTATTGTAACTGCAAAGAGTGCAAGCTGTAGGATCTGCAAACACCGCCTCCATATTTACATGCTGCAACACAAATATTTCAGGTGTCAGTAATGTTATTCCCAGTGGCTGGCTAATTGTTTTTCAGTGAATATAGTAAACTATTGTTGAAGCCTCAATTTTACAAGCACTTTCATTGCCTATGCATAGCTCTACAGTATAGATATTATTATATATACACACACCCAGAAATTCACATCTTGACAGGGTATGTCCCTAGTGGGTACACTGTATTTGCACAGTGGAAAGTACAAACCTGCTTAATAAAAATAGCATACTCATCATGCATATTAAGCAATGGATCCCGTTGTTAAGAGAAATGTTATAGTGCTGTATTTTCCATTTATCTCCTACGTGGACACACTTCTACATCTGATTACATTCCACTTAAGTACAGGTGCTTTGTTCTGCTTCATAGTTATAGTTCAGCTACAAAACGTGTACATCCAGTCTTTTTCCAGCAATAAATAGTTTCTTAAGCTATCTTATTGAGATTATTTTACAGGCAGCACCACATTTACACTAAGAACTGTACTTAGTTATTGTATTTTCCATGCAGTTTTTTAGGGGGTTGTTTTTTAATTTGTTTTGTTAATTATATGCTTTCTTTTTAGACTCCTGCCTTTTAAAACTTATTTTCAACATAAAATTCCATTTACAGTATGTTGCTCGCTACCAAAAGTTTCTCTTCATTATTCTTCACCTGCAGTAGAAATGGCATTTCCATAGTAAGTACAGCTTCGGATGTGGTGATGTCACATTTTGCTAGTAGCTGAATACTGCTGAGGAAAGTATCTCAGTCAAAATAA
This sequence comes from Phrynocephalus versicolor, assembly GCA_023846285.1. Classification (NCBI taxonomy): domain Eukaryota; kingdom Metazoa; phylum Chordata; class Lepidosauria; order Squamata; family Agamidae; genus Phrynocephalus; species Phrynocephalus versicolor. The sequence goes on from JAHTLZ010003307.1 coordinate 4,043,076, forward strand.
ATATGATGGTGGGGAGAGAGGATTCTTTTCAGTAGCTGAACAATGATTATGATCATCTGGCAGACCTTTGACTACATATAACCTACAATTTCTGTGTAACCCTTGTAGCCCATTCTGGATTTATGGAAACAGTCTAGTGCATAACTAAAGCTAAAGGATAACAATGGCTGTTTATGAATTATGGTAGAGATCCAGTTGCCCTTTATATTGCCTTTTATATTGCCATTGAGTGGGGAATCCATTTCACTAAGACTCCGGGTAGAGATTTCTGGGAAGCTGGCTCTCATTACAAATCTTCATTTCTCGGATCAGAGCCCCCCCCCCCAGCAAGCTGGGTACTCAGTTTACCGAACACGGAAGGTTGAAAGGCTGAGTCAACCATGAGCCGGCTACCAACATTTAACAATTTTTCAAGAACCTGTATACAATTTATACAATTGGATAGTCTATAATTGGATATGACAATCCAGTCAACCTAGGCATCAATCTAGGTCCCATTTGCATTACTTTTTTGTTAATGACCTCTTAAAGATTCACATTATTCTATCCAATAGAGTATTAGCATTTTGACAGTGCATGCTAACTAGTAGAAACCAAAGGAAGATTTGGTGCATTTATTTGTTGTACTGTTAAAACCACTGTAATTATGGGTCATTTTCTCAGCTTCTTTGATAATTAAGTGTTTTAATTACCTCCAGTTCTGAGGAATTAGTTAAGCTCTTCCATTATGCATATTGCATCCCACAGTCATTGTTGTTTTTCACACAATGTGCTTAATGACATCATAGAAGTCCATTAGGTCTGGGAAGGAAGCATTGTATGTTTCTGAAGTGGGTGTATTTGTACAATGTGGATTAAAGAAAAAGTTCCTGAATAGCTTTGATAATGCTGTTTGAACAACACAGAAGCATCTCAAGGCCCTATATGCCAGACTTGTTCCTTTGGTACTTTATGAAAGCAGTGGAAAATTAAAAGCAAGGATTTATGCCTCAACTAAATTGTCCACAAAACCCGCAGATAGGAAAGCTGTTTTAGAATTTCACAGCAGTTGTTGAAAATACAACAATATTTGTTGGATCCTTATTTTTAGAAATACTAATGCTTAGACATCTGTAACTGAAGGGTAGTTAAGACATTGTTATAAGCAGAACTTCATTTTTTGGTAGGGGAGTGATCGGGAGGGTGGATATTTGTAATTCAAACAAAATATCTGTGTTGGCCAGTTTTGAAAAGATTGATATTTTCTCTTTGTACACTACATTTATAGCATGCAAAGATGATTTATGAAAGAAGTTGAGAATAATTTATGCTACATCATTGGAAAGTATTTAGTCTTAGTTTATTTTTGGCATTATTGGGATTTGTAGATCATTGTTTACTATTTCACTGATGGACACAAGAATTTACTCTCTGATAATTAATGAACTATAGATACTAACTGGGTGCTTTGTATAGAATTCCTAGCCTAATGCATGTGGCACTCATATTTACTTAATGAACCACGGAGACTTTTGAAACATATTTACCATAGTCCTGATGCTTAACATAGTATGTCCATTGAATCAATGGTGATTTGGTGAGTCAGCTCTTTCATAAATTCCATGGATTCAAATGAGCTTACTCTAATTGTAGACTTCGGCACTGTATGTCACAGTTAGAATAGATTCATTTGAAACAGTAGACATTGAGTTACTAAAATCCCCATTGATTTAATAGCCCCATTGATTTAAAATAGCCCTAGTGCAATACTCGAGTGCACAGTATTTTTGCCATTATGTATTAGGGGCAAGGGTGTATCAGATTTTTATTCTCCTATTTCACTTTAAAAAAAACTAACAACAGTAAGTTAAAATCATGTAAATTTAAAGCAAATGAAGCAATAAAGCTAATCAAGTCATAACTATAATCACAATCTTTAAATTATTAAAATAATCATGAAGCAGTTTAAAATAGACCCCTGAAGGGATGCAATGTGAAGAGCCAGTCTCTGTAGACTTTGGCGAGCCACACAGTCCTATAATGCCACCAGATGAAGGGACTGGTAAACCATTTCAGAGAACCTAGGTAGCTCTGGTAAGAGTTGCTATAGGTCCGAATTGACATGTGCATAATTAATTAATAACATCCAACAGTCCATTATGTTGTCAAACAGTTCTTATTGTCAAGAAGCTGTTCTTAATGTTTACGTTAAATCTCCATTATCTTAATTTGAATCCTTTGTTTTATTTCCCACTTGATTGAAAACACACACACACACACACACAAAGAGAGAGAGAGAGAGAGAGAATTACTTTAAACTTCCACTTGATAGCCCTTCATATATTCCACAATACCTTCCCAGACTTCTGTTTCTCTCAACTATTTCTCGTAAGGTTTGGTTTTCCAGACCTACCAGAAATTAAAAATGAAGAATAGGAGAACTCTCCTTAGAGTTTCTCAGTATGAGAAGAAAGAACAGTGGGAGATTACACTAATGAAAGGAAGCAATGTTCTAACAGCAGTCTCAGTTCAGGAAAAAAGGGACCCAAAAGATACTGCTAAAGGAAATTTCAGCAGCAGAAGAAAAGCAAAGTATTATAGAGACTCTATAATACTTTGTATAAGAGAAGGAAAGTAAAGAGCATTTCAGAGGACAGATTTCACCTAGACAGTGCCCACTCAACAATGCTCAAAGAACACTCAGTCCATCCCCAAAGAGATTGAGCTCTGAAGCAAGTGTTAGCAAATCATATGTCTGTCCTTAGAGTTCATGATGCAGGACACACTTGAGACCTGGCTTTCTCTACCAGGATAGATGTTGGTAGTCTGAGCACTGAGGAACTCTGCAGCTGCGTTTTTAACCCTTAGTGAAGTTAGGCTCACTGGAGGCCCTGGAGGCTGATGGACTTCAGAGGCAGTTTGAGCCACTTATTCAGATGGTGCATCTGCAGAAGTGAAATGTTATCCACGACAGGGCATACAAAAAGAAATCTATTGGTTATACAGGCGACACAAGATTTTTTCCCCCCTATGCATGCTGAAACAGACAATATGATCAGATCCTGGCCATGAAAGCCTTCGAGAATGGCTACCATTTTGAAAAGAAACCTTTACTAAACATGTTTGTGCTTCATACTCTTATATATGCAGGTACAAGTTTGGAAGCTAGATTCTCTCTGGTTGAATGCACCCACCTCAGAGAAATGTTAGTTGAGTGCTGGTCTTACCTCCTTGTATACTCCAAATAAGCAGATTGCAGTATATCTATTTAGAAGGCAATATGTAATGCAGAGTTGCCGTGCTGTTGCAAGGTTGTCCTGTAATGCAGTGTTCCTTCCTAAAGAGAAGGATTTCTTGTGTTCTGGTTATGCAGATGCATGAAACATCTTTAACAGTGTGGAGTGTATTGTTTATTTACAGATATCTTATTAGTCTCTGATCTATGCCAGTCAGACGTGCGGTTTCCCTATAGGGAGGACATGTGGTCTGAATGCCTTTGGGTTCTAATCAGCATCCCAAATGTCATTTTCCTTTTCTCTAAGAATTTTCATGTAGATAATTAGTCACAATGGGGACAATTTGCAGTCTACAAGGAAAACATTTTTAACACGTATACAAGGAGTCAATTTAAAGTCTGAAAGGAAAATGTCATGTTTGTTAATTCTGATCCAGGACTCAGCTACTTTTATATATCAATTTTCTGCGTCCTTGAGGTATTGCTGACTGTAGCATATGAGGTTTTGAGACAGAAAATAGAAATAAAGTTATCAGAAACAGAATAGCTCTTTGGTGTTGCATAAGTAAAAACTAGCATATTGCAAAGCCACTGATTATGCAAGATCAAAAAGATTATTTGAAATTAATTTTGTAAAGGCCTACCCATCTATTAGTAACTACCATGAGGTATTTTTTGAAGTTTAAGTTTAAATGAAATAACATACTGTTATATTATGCCCTCGTGTGCATAAAGTATATTTAGCATCTGACACAAATTCTTTATTGTTTGTTCATTGAAATTCTGTCCTATAGCTTACAAACATAAAAGCAATAACTAGTAATTAAAATACAATAACCTACTAGAATAAGCAGCTAAAATGCAGTACACAAAAAGCAGCAATCAATAAAATTAAGATGTGTAGAATCAGATGTTCATTTGAAAAGAAATATCTATTTGGAACAAATAGAAGAAGAAATATGACCTAACTTTCGCTCAGGGAGTTTCATGTCTGGGCATTGCCAAAAAACAGAACAGCCCTTTGAAAGGTTGCCAAAAAAATTTTCAAATGGGCACAGCTGCTGATCGTCAAGGACCGGGAAAATTTGTTTTGTTTGTTAAGTTAGCACAAAAGTGGAAAAATTCTCAGAACCTCTAACACCCTCTCAGTTGCCTTTTGGGAGTTCTAAGCAGTACACTTGGGCTTAGTTCTGGAGATGAGTACGAAATGATTTTTTTTGTTTCATTTTTCATTTCATTCCTTAACGAAATGAAAAATGAACTGCCCCTTCAAAAAAAAATGAAACAAAACAAAAAGTTTCAGTTTGTTCCGTTCTGTTTTTCGTTTTTCCCATAGGAATGCATTGAAGCAATGTCCCCGATTGGTTGAGGGAAAGCACAGAGTTTTCAAACTTTTCTTAATCCCCGAAGCAAGCACTGATCAGCTGGCGCGTGGAGCTTGCTTGTGTTGTGTGTGTTGTGTCATTACAGTCGTGACCGACTCTTTGTGACCCCATGTCCATGGAGTTTTCTTGGCAGGAATACTGGGGTGGCTTGCCAGTTCCTACTCCAGGCACCTACAGCACCTGGTATTCCCTGGTGGTCTCCCATCCAAGTACTAACCAGGGAAGAAGTTTTAAATGCTCCAACTTTTCCCCCAACACACCCGATCAGGTGGGGGAAATCACGGGCTTTAAAAACTTTTTTTAGTCCCCAAAGCAAGCGCCGGTCAGCTGGTGCACGGGGCTTGCTTAGGAAACTAAAAATACTTTTTAATGCTGGTGCTTCCCCCATCCCCAAAACACATAAAACAAAGGTAAAAATATAAAAAACAAATACATACACAGTAGTTACATAAAACATGCACATAAAACATATAAAACACATAAAATGAAAAACAAAACAAAAAATGAAATGAATTTTTTTTAAAAAAATCCTTTCAAACAAAACAAAGTGAAATGCCATTTTGTCATTTCATGCCCATCTCTACTTAGTTCCTTATTTTCACAACAAGACTGAAATGAACTTATAGCTGAATAGTAGTGCCTATTAGTTTTCCCAGTAGTGCCTATTAGTTTTCCCATATATTCAGCCACTCTACATACAAAGATGAGCAGAGACAGAAGGTACCTCTATATTGACATATCCACATCACTGTTTCCTTTTCCAGGCATTATTTAAAAGCACAAAAATATCTTCTGGTGTGAGCCTTTGACAAATATAACCCTTCTTCACCAATGCTTTCATAAATTTGTTGACCACGAGGCTCTTCACGAGGTTCTACCTGGGCATTTTTCAGGAAGTGAATTTGGAGGAAAGAAAATATATGCATGGCTGTTGATTGTATTTAAATGAACCTTTGTCTAATAGTATGGAAATGTTCTGTTTCAGATTGCAGCATGTGCCAGAATCTATATCTATTACTGTAGAAGGCTGTCAGTGTGTGGTGTGCTATAGCTGAAATACTTGCTTCATATTTTCAATTTATAAATGTAGAACATTGTTTTATTCTGACCTTTATTTACCGTAGTACTAACACATCATTCCAGACAAACTGCAGACCAAGAGATTGTATTCTGTTATGCTGACATCATAAACTTAAATTAATAACTTAACTGGATGAGAAAATAGGCAATACAAAGAAATGTATTTTATGAACAAAGTGAGTTTAATTTTTGAAACACAGTTCTGATTAATATTTCTTAAATACAGTTATGATCCATTCAGCCACCTCCTTGTAAAGCTGTAGTCCATAATTAGTATGCCAATCACAATATTTGCATAAGATTAGAATCTTGTCATAACAGAAGAGAAGTTACAGCCATCTCAATAATTCAAATACAGTGGTACCTTGTATAAAGGAATTAATTTGTTCCAAATGAAATTATGTTAAGCAAATTTTCCTTTATACGAATTCCCATAGGAATGCATTGAAAATGGAGTAATCCCATTTTTATGTTGTACAGATTTTCCCCATAGGCGATTATGTTAAGCAAATTTTCCCTATCTCCAGAAATTTTTATGTTGTACAGATTTTATGTTATACAAGCTGTTTGTTATACAAGGGTCCACTGTAGTTTGATGGTACACCTAGGTTTTGTATAATCTGGAGTCTTTTTTTACTGTGAAGCAAGGAGTTAAAAAGCAATAACAAACGACCCCTCAACATACATCTAGTCCCAGCAAACAAGGGACAGTAAATGATTAGTAAAAAACATTGCAGCTGACTAGAATTTATCAAACAAAGAGTAAACAGTGTCAACTATCCTTCCATTTGTCTTTGCCGTTGAATTATGCTGTCTACATGAAAAGTTGTACAACAGTAAATATTGTTCAGTTCTTTGCTGTTAGTCTCCCCAGATAATGCCTACTCAAATATTTATTATTTAAAATCCAAGTGGCATCAACAATATATTTCCCACTCTGGACAAGAATTTGTGAATTAAGCATACAGTTAAGCTGCTTCCTAAGTAAAGTCTTCTCCCCAAGTGTGCCAAGTAGCTAAGAACTAAAGCCAAATACCTGTAAGTCATTTCTGGATACACCGTCTGAATGGAATTTACTTGTGTGGTTTCATTTTATTTTTCTTTCTAATCTACAGTGTCTTGTATTTGAAGATGCTCCCAACGGTGTCAAGGCATCACTGACAGCTGGAATGCAAGTGGTTATGATTCCCGATGAAAACCTGAGCAGTGATCTTACAAAAGAAGCGACACTGGTGCTCCAGTCTATGAATGATTTCAGGCCGGAACTTTTTGGCCTTCCACCCTTTGACTGAGAGTCTGTTCCTTTAAAAATATTTTGATGTAACAGTCATCCTAACTTGGAGAAACCATAGACTTTATCCTATCAAATTTAATCATAACCTTTGATTTCACAGTGAAAAGTTATTTGAAAATTGATTGATTCAGATACGAAGATGCAAGCATTCACCTCAGGGGTCTCCTATTTTGGGGGGGAGAGCAACTTCTATATGCTGCCTGTTGATTTTTCTGTGATCTTCATGTTGCTTTATAAAGGGTCTTTGTTGCTAGATAGTTTTTTAGATTTGTCTCTGAATATATTTGTGTCTAAAAGGACTCTGAATTATATATGTTTCTCTTGTTTTATATCCCATCCAGTTTTCTGCAGTCTTTAGCCTTTGACTTGAATGAGTATAAAAGAGCAGAAGATATCAAACCGGCCATTTAGTTGTAAGAACACAGGCAGAACCCTGTTAATTTTTATTTTTGTGTTGTGCCTTTAGGTTCCTTGAGTAACTGACCTGGTCACATTACACAGGGAGTTGCTACCAACACAAACCATAGATTTCTCTCATTACTGCCTTATTTCTTACCCAAAAACGGACTGTGTTCTTCTGCTAACTGGCAGTTTTCAGTTGTTTTCACAGGGCTTTTGCCCTTTTGTCTCTCTTTTCATTGCCAGAGATAGAACAAATATCTCTTGCAAGCTTTGGGGGAAAACCTTGCTCTTAGAATTCTTCTAAGTGGAACAGCCATCTTTCCTCCTCTCAGTTTACTGTCTTGCCTGATTAACCCTGCCTGATGAAGTCATGACAGCATCCTTTGTTCAGATTCAACTTGCTAAATGCTGTTTCCTTTGTTGTTTTGAGTATGCTCACAGCATATCTAGTGGTGGTATCTTCAGAATTGCTTCTAGGAAATAGAATTGTTTGTGCTGTTGTGTGCTGCACTGATCCATGTCCAAATTTGGAGGGGAGTATTGTTATCTGATGTGAATAAATTTGTTCATTGTAGAAGGTTGAATGTTTTGACTTTCTGTTTTTTAATTTGAATTGTAGTATAGAAATTAATGGACAACCACATAGAACAGTGAAAGCCACCTGCCGGATGGCCTGTTTGGGTTTCTTTGAGATTTAGTCAGTGTTGTACCACACTTTCATATGTTGTTGTCAAAACTTCTTTTCTCTTGTTACTTGACCATTTATTATAACGGAGTGATGAACCTGGGTCTATGATGCTGCCCCCTTTAACATTAATTAATAACTGTTACCCAGTCCAGGCATCCCCACCAAAATACCAGCAAGTTACCAAGGACATTTATTATGAAGAATAGATTCTGACACCAATGTTTATGATTTAAAAATAAAAATGTAACTTTTATTGATGTACAAACAGATGTTCAGTGTTGTTGGTATGGTAGCTTAGCCGATGTTCTTAGATATCACTTTAATGGCTTATTACTATAATAGTTCTTATCATCAATTAAACCAGACTGCTTGACAGTTACAGACTCTCACACCTGACTAACTGACACTTCAGACAGACCAGCTGAACTCTGATGCCTCTGCTGGTTAACTCCCTAGACCACCCTTCAGATCACACAGGAGAGACTCCCTTCTCTTCTCGGAGAGAATCTTTATAACCACTAGCCGCGTCCACCAGCTTATTGATTGGCTAGGCAACATACATTAATACATATTGATAAACAATACATATTCATACATAACATCCTATTTGTCACAAATGGTCACTTAAAATTACCATGGGGAGCATGTATATGTACTTCATGTGTTGATAGGTCTTGCTTGGATGAGTTGCTAAGTGAACCACAGTTTCAATCTCTGAAAGAGCAAGAGAAAATTTATGGCCCTGGTCCGGTGCATCCTTCTTTAGGGAAAGGCAAGTGAAAAATAGAACAGAACAAAATCATTTCAGCACTCGCCTTAACCCCCCACCTGCGCATTCCACAGCACAGAGGGGAATGAGGCTTGGATTTAAAATGCCACATTTTTCATCTTTTTTTCCTTGTGGGACCCAATTTGGAGTTTAATACCTCACCCCCCCCCCTGAACTCCAAACTTCTCCAAATTTGGAGGGCTTACAGGGAAGACTCTAAGGAAGCTACCAAAATTTGGTGCCTCTATGACCCAGGGGAGCCATTTTATAGCGTAACAAATTATTTCATTTTTTTTGTTTCATTTCAAAAATTCTTTTAAAATTTGTTAATAATGAACCAAAATAGAAAGGAAAGGAAAAATGAAACAAACCAAAACACTATATTTCCATTTTGTGTCCACCTCTATAAACCAGTGGTTCTCAACCTTCCTAATGCTGCGGCCCTTTAATACAGTTCCTCATGTTGTGGTGACCCCTTGCCCTGCTTGGAAGAGGCCACAAGCCCCCTTTGGCAGGCCATTGCCACAGGTGCCATAGCAAACATCGCTCTACAGGCACCCTCAGCCAATCGCAGCCTCTGGTGTCATTGACTGACATCCCTTCCTACCTATCAAGCTGTAACTCACTCTTTCCCCCTTCCTCCTGCTTCTCCTCCAGACCCAATCTGTTTGTGCCTTTTTTTTTTCCACTGGCTCATGGCGACCCTTGTGAAATGGTCGTTCCACCCCCAAAGAGGACCTGACCCCCAGGTTGGGAACTACTGCTGTAAACAGTACATTTAAATATCTGTGCATAACGGTAGCCATAGTAGATCAACCTTCGCAGATGACTTCCTAGGTCATGTGATCTGCAAAGGTATATTTTATAAAAGAGACAGCGGGGAATATGAATCTTTAAGAGAGTACAATCCTATGATATGCATACCTCTTGGGAAAATTACATCTTTGACCTTCCAATATAGGTTTTCCCAGCCAGCCCTATCAGGGACCAGAATTGTGGGCTTCTGGGACATTAAAAACATTCCTGTTTATCATTCTGGCATACAGGCATAACTCTTCTGACTGAAAGAAAAATAATACTTTCTACTAACTCCATATCTGAAATTAAAAAAGAATTTGGATGCCAGAACATCTCTTTGTGATGAACAGGATTGCACTCAAAGGTTTATGTATAGAACTCATATTTGAAGCAGTTGTGCAAAGAACGTGCATAGTGTGATTTAACTCAAGACGAAACCAACTTCTCTTAGCTGACAAACAACATGAGCTGACACAGCGTGTAGCTAAATACCTAGCTATTGTGATGTGTTAAGGATGATTCCTTAAGAAGAACTTGGTGTAATCTGGTTGTGCTTATTTTATCAGGAATTTATTTATTTATTTATTTATTTATTTATTTATTTATTTATTTATTTATTTATTTATTTATTTGTTATATTTCTATACCGCCCATCTTCCGGAATGGAACTCTGGGCAGTTTACAATAAAATACAATCAACAGAGTTAAACACACACAAAAAAGAAGACAAGAGAAACTGGTAAAATAAGGAGGGGGAGACCCTCCACAAGAGGCGACGAGGGCAGCAAAAATTAAATAAAAAGGTCGCCATATGCCTCTTTAAAAAGGAGAGTTTTGAGCCTTTTAAAAGGTGGGCAGGGACTGTGCTAGGTGGGCCCAAACAAAGGGCCGATGCTCCCCGCAGGGCGGGGCAGCGATCAACAGGGAAAAATGTATATGTTTAGCTTAATGCCAATAAAGGTTTTGATTGATTGATGATATGACTACATGGTTAGCAAAGTTAGTGCATTGTGTCTTACTTCCCAGGAAAGGAGATAGAAATATTGTGATCAGGGTCCCACACTCATAGCCTTCTCTTCTAACCCCCCTCTGACCAAAACAAAGCAAAAAGGAAAGACCAGGATACTTGCCTAGTCATTTGGGAGAAAAATAAAAATAAAGTGGGTGCCAACTCAGCCTTTTACCATTTTTAAAAGGACATTCCATTAAGAATATATGTAAAGCTTTTGGAGTCTACAAAATATTCCATGCATGTAGGATTGTTTACACAAAATATAAAGTTAAAAGTTGCAACAACAAAAACAACCACAAAACCCTTAGCTATATAAACCCTATTCAGATTTGGCAATCAGGTTATGGGTATATACAAAGTTATTTTTGTGCATAACAGTTGAATAGGAGGAAAAACTTCCTAACTATTAGAGCAGTACAACAATGGAACTAATTATCTGAAGAGGTGGTGAATGCTCCAACACGAGGCATTCAAGAAAAATTTTGACAACCATCTGGCAGGTATTCTTTGATTTATATACCTTCATTTAGTAGGGGGTTGAACTTAAAGGCCTTATTGGCACCTTCCAGCTTCATTATTCTTTGATTTTTGATAACTCATCTTTTAGCAAAAGCATTCACACTCTTTCATTGGTTAATGTCATGGTATCTGAATAAGACTTTCAAGTGTAAAACAGGTCCCTTTGGGATTTGTTTCAGTCATAATTGCTCGATTCCAACTGGGGACTTTTTGGGTGGAACAAACCTTAACAAGTTGTAATTAGTAACTTTTTCAAAGTATACTTACTGCCTAATTTGACTGGGAACGAAATAACCATGTCACAGCACATTTGCTAGCTTGTCCCCAAGGGAAATTATGGGAATGCTAGACATTTTAAGAAAGTACATGCTCACTTTGATAAATATCAGGTAGATATTACGAGCAAAGTGTTTTCACAAAGTCAGGGTGCTCTAAACCCTTGAAACCTACTTCTGTTAATTATGCCTTTTAAAATTAATCTTAGAAGAATAATCTTAGAACTTCAGAACTGGAAAGGACCCTATATAGATCATCAGGTCCAGCTCTTGTCAAGGAGGCACAATGGAGAATTGAACTGCCAGGCTCTTGCTCCACAGCTGGAGACCTAAACCACAAACCAGGTATGAAGGAATCTCTTCCTCATATCATCATCTAATCATAACTGCTTTTCTCAGCCCCTTAATATTAACAGGCAACTAGAGATGGGCATGAAACGGAGATATAGTGTTTCATTTTTTGTCATTTTTCTTCATTTTGTTTCGATTCGTTAATAACAGACTTTTTAAAAGATTTTTCATCATGAAATGAAACACTTTGTGGGGCTATAAATAATGGGGAGTTTTTATTCAACAGGGAGCCCACTGCCCTAAGTCAAAGACCCTCAAAAATTACTTTCAAGCAAAGAACCATCTGTGAACAAACTAGAAACCTAATAGCTAGCTGCTGCACAGAGAGTGTGGGGAGATAAACACAGTTAATCCAGGACACAATGAGGGAAGGAAAGAAAATATTTTAAAAATACCTACACCGTCCTACTTAAAAAGGAAAGGAAAACAATAAGTTTGAATGAACTTGCAGACAACCAGCGAAGGGAACAGCTCAGCTCCTGGCTAGTTTTAGGCAGATAAAAATTGGCAATAAGCTATCTCAACAGCTGAGGTGTGGGAAGGAAGGAAAACAAATCAATCAGTTTAAAATTAAATTTCCTGTTCTCAAGACATCTGGATCAAGAGGCTAGGATGAAATGTTTCATTTCCGAAAGAAAAAATGGTGTTCCTTTCATTTCTTGACAGTTGCTGTTTGCTGTTTTGTTTCATTTTGTAAGGTTTTGTAAGCTTACAGAACAACAAAACAGCATGTCATTTTTTGTAAGGTGCCCATCCCTACAGACAACCTTCCTGTGTTGGTTGAAAGACCTGCATCTGATTCCTAAATCATGAAAGAAAGACATTTCATAGATACTCTAATACAGGGCTGTCCAACTGTGAACAGCCCACAGCCTATATGGCACTCCCAAACGCCCCACAGGGTCAAATCTCTGAGCTCTTAAACTTTCTAGTGGTTTTTAGGTGCATGCAAATTGCAGCAGCAGCAGCAGCAGTGGCACAGGCAAGGGACTGGGTGGGAAACCCCACTCCACCCATGCGCCTCACCCAGAAATGGTGGCGCAGCAGAGGGACGGCTGCCTCTGGCTCTCCCTCATCACTACCCCACCCGCAGCCATGACACTGGACCCGATCATCCTCCGTGGGCTCATGAGGGAGAGCAAAAACCAATCTGATTTGGGGGAGATCCGAAGTAGGAGGACCACGGTGAATGTGTGATCTAAAAACAAAATTGGCCCACCCGCCAGGAATGCAACTTGCAGAGCGCTTGGAAGGGAGCCAGGGAAGGTGGTCGGAGGAAGGGACAAGGAGGAGGGCAAACCACCCTCGGACAAAAACCAGCCTCCACATTCACAATTGCGGCAGCAGCATAGGCGAGGGACTGAGTGGTTCCTCCAGTGGTAGGGATCTACTGCGGTTCTCCTGCTTCAGATATCCCCCTGCCCAGCCTGGCTGTGGGTGGGGTGGCGACAAAGTAGAGAGAGCTGGAGGCATCCTCTGCTCCCCCCAACCCTACCTCTAACCCAACAGCCACCATGATTGCAAATGTGATGGCTGGTTTTTGCCCGAGGAGGGTGGCTCGTCCTCCTCCTGCTCGTCGTCTCTCCCTCCTCCAACCCTCCGTTGCTCCCTTCCCAGCACTCTGTAAGGTGCGCTCTGGGAAGGCAGGCCATTTATTTTTTTATTTTTTAGAACACACTGCCGCTGGCAGTGGATCTGGAGGCCAGTGGAGACCTTGCGGGCTACTTCAAATTGCCCACGGTCGATGTAATCATTTTAAAACAACATTATCGCCATGTGTTCGTGTAATGTGAATTTTGGAAAACATGTTCCAAGTTCAGATGGCATAAACTATTTCACTGAGGAAGCACAGCATCCAAAAACATTTAGTTCCTCTAACTCAGTAATTTGAGTTTAGCCCTTTTGAACCTCGCCCTGTGGTGGTTTCAACTTGAGCTAAAATAGAATCCTAGGCGTATGAGTGAGCTGATGGTGTATAACACCAAATCTTCAGTTTCGTGAAAGATCAAGAGCATTTAAGAGCAGCACCATCAGGTTTTTTTCCTCCCCTTTAAATAGCCTGAAATAAATCCTGTTTCTAGATACTGCCCTAACAGAATAAAGCAAAGGGGCTTTCTATAGTGTCTGTAGGGAACTTGAATTTTTCATTCTAAAGATCAGTAAACTGATCTGCCTAGCTATTCACCAATATTTCTTTCTTTTATTTGATCATGTGATTATTCTGACATTTCCCTAAGATCATCAGTGTGTGATAATTTCCCTTTCCCAGTGTATTTTCTTAATAACACAATGAGGCTAAAGTGGGAAATTGTGACATAACAAAGGAATACTCAGTGAACTGGAGATCTCAGCCTGTCTCTCCAGCCCTGTCCAGTGTTCTTCATTACAAGACAACATTCACTTTACCTGCTTTATAGCCATATATTTCATGGCGGAAGTCAGATGTGCTCAATAGCCTTTAGTATTGCTAACGGATATGTGTACACTCTGTGATTCTGCAAAGCATGTACAAAGAAGATACCCAGGATTAGTTTTATGATAAAGCCAGAAGTATAAATGGGTTATGTACCAAGAACACAATGAAACTATGTATAAATGAACTGAAAAGGTATCACAGATATTTTCAAAAATTCAATCTTGTGCCCTGAACAGAAATGTACTTTGGATGTATATTAATAGAAATCCCCATTAAGTCCAGAATCAGGGTTTCGTGTTTCAACAGAATTTATTTTTCTTCTCAAAATCCAGGATATATACCTGTACTATACTTCATAAAGTTAACAGACTCCTGTGTTGCAGTCTTCAGCATCCATATCTTATAAAAAGTGCCAGGAAGTTCTTATTATTGTCCCTGGGCATATTCTCTGACTCAGTTGTATCTGGTGTGGCGAAGACCTGATGGTGACATTCTCTATGTCAACTTGAGACATTGCTTTGGGGGAGAAGAAAGGTAAATTGTTGATGCTGCAACAGGGAACTCCAGGTTAAAATCCCGGCTCAGTTGTGAAGGATAATGTAGATGACCTTGCTGGGTCAGTATCTTTTGACTCAGATTGCTCTTGAGATAAAATACATCCTGTCTGCAGTGTTCGTCGTATTGTCTTGGTGATGGAGCAGAGCACAAACCTACAATATAAGCACGGTGTCTCTAAAGTTGAGATGGGGATACCCTTTCATGGCAGTTACACCCAATGGACTACATGTACACCAATAAAAGAAGAGGAAACCGCCTGCCAGTGTTCTTCACCAAGTTCATCTGTTGTAGGACAGAGTTCAATAGCTAGCCTCAAAATTTAATTTCACATTTCAAAGGAGACTGTAAAAAAGGAACCCTGAGGGAGATAGGAGAAGGTCAGAAGCATATATATATACTTTTCCCAATGAACCATCAGTGATAAGGGTACAGGCGGAAGATCTTCCTGTTGGTTCTTAAGAGACCCACATTTGGAGAAGCAACCTACAGGGCAGTTGTCAATGTTTGCTTCATCTGCTTCATCTCCAGGGCCCACCTGTGTATATTACAGGATATTTCTGTCCAGTGAGAGGCTATCGTTTTCAGTGCTTGATCAACACTATTGCAGTATCTGGCTGGCTGAAATTACACTGGGTTTTTCTCTCTCTCTCTCTCTTCAAAAATGTACTTAAATGCCTTGAAAACAATATACACAGTATGTTTGTATAATGTGAAATATATCTTTGTCTTACTCAGAATTTTTTTATCTTCAGAAATGATCTGGTGACAATAAACATTGGAAAACCAATTTAATTATATGGCTGAAATAGTTTCTTGCACTTTTGTTCTATGTTCTTTTAAACAGTTTGCTGAAAATCTTATGCAATCAGACTTCCTTATGCATTGCAGATACCTGGAAGCCTGGAACTGCTTCATAACTCTAGATAGTATACAAGGACTTTCAAATCAAAAATGTGATTCTGAATAATGGAATATGTCATCATGATTCCATATTTGCCCAACAGCTTTCTCCATTCAATTTCTTTGGAGAAATTGAAGCAGCTTGTAGTTTTGTAGTTTTACCAACATCTTGTAGTGTTGTAGTTTTATCATTTTTGTGGTTTTACCGCGATGTTTATATTATGATTTTTTTTATTTTCATTTTTATTGCATTTTTACTTAGCTTGTTATTATTGTTATTGTTATTGTTGTAAACTGCCCAGAGTTCCTCCCGAAGACGGGCTGCATATAAGTATTAAAATAAATAAATAAATAAATAAATAAATAAATAAATAAATAAATAAATAAATAAATATAGAGAAAATGCTGAGAGAAAAATGTTTCATCTATAGAAAAACGAGGAGACATTAAAGATGAGGGGAGCAGCAGGACTTACTCCATATAATTAATTTCATTTGCAGAACTACAACCTTAAACTAGTCCAATAAAACAACAGACTTCACATTCCCATGGATAAAACAGTGTTGGATAGGCAAAATTATGTTCACAAACCTTTTATATGCCAATCAGATGAGATGGACCAAAAATTCCTGTCTGGCCCTGAAGCAACCAGTGAAGCCACTCCAGACATATGAATCCATGTCAGCTAAGGTATGCCTCGTGGTGCAGTGGTTAAGCTGCTGTACTGCAGCTAAAACTGTGCTGATAACTCAAGGTTCAATCCCAGATACACGGCTCAAGGTTGACTCAGCCTTTTATCCTTCCAAGGTCGGTAAAATGAGTATCCATATTGCTGGGAGGGGGCAATGTGTAGCCTGCATAATTAACCTGTAACCTGTCAAGAGGTTGCTTTAAACACTAAGGGGTGATACATAAGCAGCACACTTCACTTTTTTGTGCTTTAACATGGGGGGGAGTGTCGAACATGTAAGCAACTCATTGAGGTTTCCCCCACTTTTTTAGGTGGAGATAAGCATGTGCTAATTTGGGTCGCCTCCTCTCTTGAATCCCTAACAACCTGTCCTTGAAGTTCTCCCTCTAGTCAGGCTGAACATCTACAGTTGGGAGCTTGATATATTTGCGTATGCTCCCGTTGTGATTTAGAATCCTAATAGCAGAAGGCTAAATCACTCAGGATGTCTATATGAGCATAGCCGACTGCTTGCTGCAGACACTCAGCTCAGATGTATGTGAAGAGCTGGAAAGCTAGATCATCAAAAATTGGAACTTATCAGATAGTGAAGGACAAAGCAGTATGTCTTATCATCATGCAGTGGGGGACAACCGAGGGGGAGTGAGTGGCCAAGGCTGTCTTCTCCCTTTTTCTTCTCTACATGTAGGCATTTGTATAGAACAACCTTCTTGTCTTTTTTTACTGCTGCACCAATGCACATGCTATATTCTTGCAGGGAGAAAATGGATTTTTTTTCAAGGAGTGCCAAGGATCAGCAAGTACAGGATCAAATTGCATATTTGAGGGACCTGCTATGTACATTTTTGTGCACCCACCACAAACTGACCTACAACATTCAGAGTTCTTGACCAAGAGTCTGAGAATGTCTTATGAATTTTCTCTATCCTCTAGAGAGGACTGTGGGTTCTTGAGACTAATTGATGATTTATGGGATGTATGACACTTAGCCTGTGCATTATATCTGTGACAGATTAGGTTTTTCATCACTAATGATCCTTCTGCTGGAGTGAACCGCTGACGTTTGTCACAAGAGTATGAGACAGAAAGAGTGGGGGGGGCTTATAATAAAATATGGACAGAAGAGGAAGTGGAATCTATTTTCAATAGTCACAGTAAGACTTTTTTTAAAAAAAAAAGAGAGAAGCAAAACAAACCAAGAGAGCATGGCAGAAAGCCATGTTTTTTCAGTGAGATAATCTCTGGTTTACAGAACACATGTGAAGCAGCACAGGTGTGAGCAGTTCACATTTGTGAACATGATTATGTCTTTATGCTGTGGAAGTACTGCATTGCCTTGGATCTTAATCATGTGGGACAGGAACTAGTTTGAAATAGAAATCAGACAAGAATAATTAGGCAGTTTCTTTGATTGAAAAGGTGTCAACAGTGAGTTCCCCCAAGTCCTAGGGTAGAGAAACTAGAAAAGGCAACATTTCGGTGCAGTGCTTAAACAGTGGTATTGCATTTAAGATTCTGCTCATCACCTGAGTTTGATCCCTATGGGCTTGGATCAACAGGCTCAGGCTTAACTCAGCCTTTTGTTGTTCCAAGGGTGGTAAATTAAGTGTCCTGCTTTCTGGGGAGATGGGGGGAAGTGAAGTGTAGTCAGCAGAATGCTTTAAGCACCATGCAACACACTTTACCATTTGACCCCCCCTCTCATAACACTGCAGCTGACTGCCATGCAGGAAACCTTTGAATACAATGAATATATATATAAAGAACACTTAAGTGCATGCTCTTAAGTCGAACTACTCTTAAGTCAGGGTACCTGTCTAAAAAATTGAAAAAAATAAGTTACAAATTCTAAAAAGAAAAGAAAAGAAAAAAAGAAAAATATTTGTAAGTCGAACAGACCATATTTAAAATTTGTAAGGTGGCAGTTAAAATGCCAACAGTTTTTCATTCTTAAGTTGAATTGCTCTTAAGGCGAGCTGCTCTTAAGTCGGGGCACCACAATAGATAGATAGATAGATAGATAGATAGATAGATAGATAGATAGATAGATAGATAGATAGATAGATAGATAGATAGATAGATAGATAGATAGA
>JAHTLZ010003307.1:4074853-4111530 GCA_023846285.1 Phrynocephalus versicolor
CCTCAAGCTCTTTCCTATAAGCTCCCCAAATTTGGAAAGGTTTGGGGGTCAGGGGACTGAGTTATTAAGCTCCAAAGGGGTTTCCCAGTAGTTAATTGAAAGAGTGTGTATGCCATGTGTCAGCAATATAAGGGTTAATTAAGCAGCTTAATCGCTATATTGGTTGTGCATACCATACACACTTTCAATTCACTACTGGGACCCCTCCCCCCCCTTGGAGCTTGGTAACTCAGCCCCTGGCTGTGATATCTATATTTGAGTACATAATGTTTTTATGTTTATGTACTTGAATACAGGTATTGCAGCCATGTATTGGCATGGAAATAGCAGTCTAGCTGCTTTGGACTCTTTCCTGTAAGCCCCTGAAATTTGGAGATGTTTTGGGGTCAGGAGGCTGAATTATTAAGCTCCAAAGCAGGTGCCCCTAGGAAAACAATTTTCTAATTGATTGAATCAGGATTCAGAAGCCTGCAAAAAGAAAGGGGGGGGGCAGTTTCTGGATTCAATTAGAAATATTTTTTTCTAGGGGCACCCCCTTTGTATTTTAATAATTCAGCCCCCTGACCTCCAAACCTTTCCAAACTTCAGGGGCTTACAGGAAAGAGCTTGAGTACCCCTGACATTGATTCATCTGGGATGAATTGTTTCATTTCTGGAGAAAAAATGGCATTTGGTTTCATTTTGTGACAAAATGTATCTTCCCGTTTTGTTACGTAACAAAGTAATTTGTTATGTAATGAAATGACAAAACAGTGTTTCATTTTTTTTCATTTCATGCCCATCTCTAATATATAGTCACCCTAGCCCAGAAATGTCCCTCTGAATCCTTCAAACTAACCATGTGACATTTAAAATAAAACTCCAACATATCTGGGATAAAACCAGCAAATTTACAAAGTTCACCAAAGATAAACAGTTTGCCTTCATTAGTTCCCAAGCGTGCATTTTGTAGAAGGAGCAGGCTTGACAATTTTCTGTTCTCTTCTCAGTCCATACAAAACTATAATTTGGCAGACAAGAGGGAGTTTAAAAGCTAGTTAAAGGATGGGGGAGAAGCATTTGTCATGGCCCCTTTCCCGATCCTTTACAGTATGCATTCAGTTCAACACCTGGCTTGATCCATAAACAAAACATGGTAACACCTTTCTTCTTGAAACATGGATTTTTACCAAGATAACCTCCCCCCGCTCCAGCTTCTGCACTTATAGGGGGGAAAGGATTGTTATGTGTTTTATTGCCTGTAAAAGGCCAAGGGGGAGTCGAAGGAAAAAGAAATAAATGCGGGAAAGGGGCCATTCTTCTTCTGACTTATCAGAACAGCCTATTAGGTTGCTCTGTGTTTTGACAACAGAAAACATGGGACAATTTTTATGGGTCAAAGAGGCATCTGTGTGCCAGAACGTGTATCTGCAGAAATGCTTACGGTACAAAAACAAAAGTTTCAAAATATTCTACATGTCGGCTACTCACGCTGTGACGATTAACATCTGCCTTCAGTGAATGGAAGCAGTAAAAAGCTTTCTTGAGAAATGTTATCTATGTTCCATAAAGTACGTCAGGAAGTGAGTAGGTATTTGCTTCTAAATCTAAAAAGAAATCCAACATTTTTTTACACAGAATGGAATGTGTAACACCAGACACTTTAAAAGAGGTTCCATAAGGAAACAAATCTAAGGAATTTATATACAACACTATTCTATTGTTTTATTTCCTTTGCTGCTCCTGCTGCTTCTCTCCCACTCCCCACTCCTATTCACTCAAGGAAAGATGTTACAGAACGACAGTGGTATTGTTAAACCTCTGTGTCCCACGGCTGGGGATGTATTGCCCTCCAGATGTTGTTGGGCTACACCTCCCATCATTTCTAGCCAACACGATGGTGAGGATCATGGGAACTGCAGTCCATTGACACTTAGAGGGCTACATTTGTTCTGGGTTTGTTGGTTGTTTTGATGTGGATTTTAGCCATTTTGTGTTGTTATGCATTTATGCAAGTCCCCATCTTGCTCAGCTCTGTGGCCTAATTGCAAAGAATGTATAAAATACAGTCCACAGTTTAGCCAAATTTCATTGTTTTTCATATCATTGTTTTTCACATCAGGGGGTGGTGGTGGTGGTGGTGGTGGTGGTGTTTAAGTGGATACTGAGAAACAGTGGCCAGAACATTTACTCCACTATAAGCGTAGTGGCATAAACTGGAGTGCCAAAGAGCTACTGATTAATGACTCCCTGTTTGAATTCCTAGTTATGTTCTGAGTCATGTAGTTGGGACTCATTAATTAGTGGCTATTTCCCACTCCAAGTTACATAACAGCACTTCTACAAGCATATATATTCAGTTGAATTTGGACCAGTGGTTAACTACAGTTAGATTTAACCCTCAAAATAAGAGACTATAAATTGCTTGTTTTCATACACCGAAACCTCCATAAAACCACAAACTTTTTTTTGTATGACCAAAGTTGAAGGAAGACCAATACTGAAATTTTATTTAAATAAAAGATAGTGCTTTTCCTGGCATAACCTTGTGTTGCTCTACTGCTTAAAAATAAATAGCACATAAATAATTGAGGTTTGCATGTAGATAGTGACACTTTTAAAATGAGAGAGCCTACATGACTACCAAAGTCTACAATAACACCAAGATAATAGGCTGAGTACATTGATGTTCTTGACAATATTTAGATCACAACATTGTTGCTATAGTAATGGAAGAAGGAGTGTTATTTTCTTCCATTCTTTCATTCCCATTGTCCTCCTGCAGATCTTCTGATTTGGCACAGCTTTCACTGCCAGGCTGCTCTCTTGCCAGGCTGCTCTCTTTTTGTTGGAAAATATCAGAAAAGTGTCTGACTATGGATACTGCAACATAGAAAAATGAATCCAGTGACTCCAAGTGTATGTACATTGCACAGTTAAACAGCAGTTGAATTACCACTTTAACCGTGGCAGCTTCATCTTTTTGAAACCTGGGAGCTTATTGGTGGTGTGGGAGTTCTAGTGTTAGACTTCAAGAGGGTGCTCTTAGCTGTCTTGCAAAGAACAATTAGCAGGTTATCAAAGCAGTAATCCCAGAATTTCATAGGATTCAGCAATGGCAGTTAAAGTGATGTCAAATCCCTACAATTGTATAGCATGCACCAACTCTTGGCCTCTCCTGTTATTCCACTTCCCAGGAGGAATATCTGGAGAAGCATCCTTAGCAACAATTGACTTACCCCAGACATGTCCAAACTTTGGCCCTCCAGATGTTTTGGACCGCCATTGTCAATGTAAGCTTAGAATTCTGGGAGTTGTGGTCCAAAACATCAGGAGGGCCGAAGTTTGGACATGCCTGACTTATCCCCTTCCCATCATTCTGTGGCCTTTGGATATGCATTCTAATGCACTTCTTTCAGGTGAGAGCTGTGTATAGTATCTAACCTGGCCCATCTGTGGAAAAATAGTAATAGTTGCACTGTTTTTGCTAGGAACATTTGGAATGGTCAGCAGCTCATAGAGCACATGAGCTGTGCATAGAAGGTCCTTTTCCAAGGAGAAAGTCGGGATAAAAATACTCTAAAATAAATAAATAAAATAAATAAATAGAAGGTCCCAGGCTCAACCTTTGAGTTCTCTAAGTCTATAAAAGTCTTCTGCACCAGATGGACCAGTGGTCTGACTCACTGTAAAGCACCACCATATGTACCTAAGTCTTTCTACTTTATATCCTCCATAAAGAGTGGAGCAGATGCGTTACCAGACTAATCTCCAGGCTTAAAACCAGGGTACTTCAAGGACCAGATGCAGGGGAGTGGTATCAGGAGACAGATATCTAGTCTCATGTGCTGCTAGACGCATTTGGTGGGGCCACTATGAGATACAGGAAGTTGGACTAGATGGGCCTTTGGCCTGATCCAGCATGGCTCTTCTTATGTTCTTATGTTCTTATGTACAGTACCAATGCAAATTTCACTAATATGCTAACCTCTGACAAAGTTATATATGATACCAGTACTTGTTTTCATGATTTTAATGTATTGCAGAAATCTAATATATCAAAAATGATTTAAAAAGCAGTTTGGTGTCTTCATCACAGTACAATAAAGTGTCAGGATTAAAGCTGAAGGACTCTGCCTCTTTGCAGAGTCAGGCCTCTCACAGGATGAGGAAATCAGAGAGTGTAGCTGGTGAGCCTGCTCCCTGTATAAAGATAGCTGCCAGCACTCCCTGTTCCTTTCTTCAGGAGAGACCTCTGGACTTCTGAAGCTTCAGCCTGGCTACCTTGAACTTTCCTAGAGCTCTGTTGTTCTGTAAGTTTTCCTTCAGACTCTTGAAGCATTGGCCCTGCTACCTTGATCCTTTCCAGAACCCAGAGACCTTTGTAAGACTTCCTATTTGTGTCCCCATCCCGGTTGGACTGTGTTTGTGTGCTTCTTGACATCGGATTGGCTGACGACTCTTTCTGTGTCTATTAAACCCGGACTGGACTGACCATCCTCCTGGCTGCTGGAAACACTTTGGCCCCAGTCTTCCTTGCAGAGTTCCTGGTTGCTGCCCCTGCCCCTGCTGTTACATAAAGTTTGATAAAACTTGCAAACAAATGAACCATATCAAATCTGATCATCTTAAAGAGTCTGACAATATCAGAACTACAACTAACAAGTGCAGAAATGCCTATAGAGAATCAGAAGGTTTGCACTTGCTGCCCAAAGGACCACAACCAGGTAAGCCTTTTTGGACATGGGACTGCGTGATTTATGTGCCACCTCCAAAGAAACCCTTTTCCTAGTAACAGTCACCTCTGGCTTTCTTGGCAGAGCTACCCTCAAAAGGGTACCTGAGACGTGCGTCGGCAGGAAACACAGCATCATTTCAGATTTCGCTATGTTTTGTGCTTTCCACTTCCTAATTTGAACATGCTAGCATTTCAAGGAGATGGCATTGAAGCCATAAAGCTTTGAGATAGCTCTACTAGGTGCTTTGCATTGTGTCATCACCCGCATGGATCCATAAATAAAGGGGATCGTTAGGCCACGGAAGATGACAATGCAAAAGAAGAGTTGGGAACATTTTCCCTTCTAAACAAGGGAAATGAGCTGTTTGGGAGGGCATGGACTGATCTCTATACAGTATTAACAAGCTATTTGGTCGTGATGCTTTTCAGGAGTGCTTAGCTATGGATTTGTAAATAAAGTGACACCTCATTTATTTGGGCTTCCCGCAGTCACTTTCCTTTATGTACTAGATTTGGCTTATGCACATCACTTCTACTTCATCTGTGCTTTTATGTCCTTTTGTCTGGTGTACTGAGATGAACCTGCTGTACTGTTTATATTGTCACGTTATTTTGTAGATTAGATAGAGGTGGGGGGGAGGGGGAAAGATTACCTCAAAAAACACCCCTAGACATGACTAATACTAAGGAAGTGTCCTTGAAATCTATTGGTTTTTACTTGCAGACCTTTCTTTGTGGTGATGTGAGTGTAGATACATTTTTGCTACTTCAGAAAAAGATACCACAATCTTTCAGGAATGATGGCAAATCTTTGGGTCCATGTGCCAGGTTTGAGTTCGAGTCTTTAGGTCCAAGTTCTGAGTCTCAAGCCCCAAATCTGTATCCCTATTAAATACGAGCTACCCTGGCCCCGAAAAAGGGAGGCGCGGGTGAATTGTGAGTCATAAATTGAGTCTGACTCATGGGGGAGGGGGGGGAGGAAATTGGAATTGAGTCTGAGATGGGTCACTGGTATGACTTAAGCCTGACTTGGACAGCAGGTCCCGTAACACAATTCCCCATTCCTGCAATCTTTTGTCTTCGAACCACACACAAATATCATTTAGATTCAGAGGCAGACATTGGTTTGCTTAAAACAACACCTATTGTTGGAGCTGCCCACAGAAATACACCACCAGCAATAGGTGAAGGTGGCATCAATAGTAGACCGAGGCAGAACAAACAATAAGTAGAGCCATGCAGGTGATTTAGGTTCTCCCCCTCCCTCTTCCTGCTTACAATAACAACAATTACCCATGGGATTACTAAACAAAAATCAAGGTAAGTCAGGGTACCTATTTATGCCCTCCTTTTTGTCTCTTCTCCTTCCCTGGAATGCAGATGTATATCCACTGAAGCTCACAGTGAGAGCCCAGTCCTACTTTGTTCCATCCAGAAAGAGGAGGCTGGTTGTGACTTCCTTCTCTTTAATTCTGACTGGTCAGAGGTGAGTGCAAACAGCCTCACTACTGGGCAGAGGGTGGTAGTCTTTGGTGGCGTCAGTGAACAGCTCAGTTACATTTTTTACATTATCTAACAGCCTCCAGGATCATTGTATATACTTCAAAACTGAAAGTGAACTGGATCTATCAAGTATTTCATGCCTAGCATGGTTTTGAGGATGACATCAATGAGCCACGATGTCTTGCAGGGTGCATTAAGTGCGCTTTTCAATGTTTCTCTAGCTTTGGAAAATTTTATTTTGGTGGTGCCCAAGAAATAGTTTGGGTCAGGCAGACTACTTAAAAAAAATGGAATTGTACATATGCACAACTGGTAGGGTGCATACACACTGAAAGATCAGTCCTGTGGCTGATGATGTGTCCAAGGCCATTCACAGTGAAGGCACTGTGCACAATGCACTGTCCTTGTTAAACAGTGTCTGTCTACATTTATGAGTAAAAGAAGTTTGGTAAGCCTAGGTTATGCCTTTCTGTGTGTATTCAAGTGCCATCAAGTTGGAGCCAATGCATGGTGAGTGTTGGCCATAACAAGGTTACCAAGGTACTATAATTGAGAGTTAAAGAATGGTTTTACCAGTACCACCCCATCACAATCAATTGCCATGGCTGAACAGGGGGTTGAAAACAAGTCTCCTAGGCCTTAGTTCATCATCTCTCAAGTACTCAGACAGTGGTTGTTAATGAGTCCTCAAACTGAGAGGATGTAGCAAGTAGGGTACCACACAGTTCAGTCCTGGGCACCGTGCTTTTCAACCTTTTTTATTAATGATTTAGATCAAGGAGTTCAAGGACTACTTACCAAATCTGCAGATGATGCAAGCTTGGATGGAATGACTAATACATGGAAAGATAGGAACAAAATTCAAAGAGGTCTCAATAGGCTTGAGTACTGGGCTTAAAACAACAGAATAAAATTTAACAGTGCAACGTAATACGTAATAGCTCAGTAATACTACAAGTGAAGAAGACCTTTGAATTGTTGTAGATCACAAGCTGAATATGAGCTAACAGTGTAATAAGACTGCAAAAAAGCAAATAGTATTTTCGGATGCATTAACAAAAGTATAGTCTCCAGATCCCATGAGGTACTAGTGACCCTCCATTCAGTACCGGTTAGACTTCATCTACTGCATCCAGTTCTGGATACCACACTTTAAGAAAGATGCTAACAAACTCGAAAAAAAAGTTCAGAGGAGGACAACAAGGATGATTACGGGACTGGAAACCAAGTCCAAAGAGGAAAGTCTGAAAGAACCTGACATGTTTATCCCTGGGGAAAAAAGTAGACTGGGAGGTGATATGTTAGTGCTATTCAAGGCAGTCCTACAGAGGAGGGGGTCAGGATCTGTTCTTGATCCTCCCAGAGTGCAGGACTTGTAATTAGAGATGGGCACAAAGCGAGCAATTTTTCGTTTTCATTTTCATTTTTTCGTTTCGTTACGTAATGAAACGAAAAACGAATTTTGTCTCCAAAATAAAATGAAACGAAACGAAACACCAGAAATTTTGTCATGTATTTCGTTTTCGTTGCGGCAAATACATTGAACTGTAATGAGTGCTAACGAAACAGCAATTTTTCATTTTCGTTTTCATTTTTTTGTTTCGTTATGTAATGAAACGAAAACAAAATATTTGCAAAAAATTCACAAAAAACGAAAATGAACTGAAATGGACCCCCTAAATGACAAACGACAAACACCATTTTTTTGAGTCGTGCCCATCTCTACTTGTAATAATGGGCTCAAGTTACAGAAAGCCAGGGTTCAATTAAATGTCAGGAAAAATGTCCTAACTATTAGAGCAGTATGGCAATGGAACCAATGAGGTGCTGAGTACTCCAGCACTGGAGGCATTCAAGAGAAAATTGAACAGCCATCAGTTGGATCTGCTTTGATTTGGATCCCTGCTTGGTGCAGGAGTGGACCTGATAGCCTTCTAGGCACCTCCCACCTGGGTTATTCTGTGATTCTGTAAGTTATGAATATACACTTAATCTTGTATAAAACAGTTTTGAACTCGTTTTTTCTTGTTCTTTGGTGCTTGAAAGACCCCTCACCCACCCCAAGGTATTTTTGGAACTTCCCTGCCCCCCACCCACAAACCTGATCCATCTAATGAACATCCACTACCCTTACAGAAGACAGAAGAATAAAAAAGATTCATTGTGACCTCCAATGGTTCTTTTTTCTCCCTTTTATTTTCTCAGTAGCCTCTCCTATACCATGTCATGATATGTGTTGCATGTTTTTTCTCCGTAGCATCTCAAAAAGGATTTGAACAAGATGTTCTGTTAATTTATGGATGTAGAGAACAGCACCCAACTTTGCCTCTTCCTATGCAAAGCTTAGAAAAGTACATGGTGGGATGATGGTGGTCTGTGATGATGGATTACAGAGACTGTCCTAAACTCTTTTTCTTATTATTTAATGCCTGGTTCAATTCCTTTTACACAATGCCAAAGAAGGTCTGCCCATTTCTATTATGATACAAACAAACAAACAAAAACCATTCACTTTACAATATCAACTGGGTGTTTAGTACAAGATTTCACCAGGACAGCAACAGGACCAGTTGTTTAGCTACTTGACTAAACACTTTCATTCAGCCAAGTAGCTCTAGGCTTGTTTTCCATTCATTCCTCATGAATTGTTCCCAAAGGTGCAAAGATGGGCAAGTGGCAAGAGAACAGTGCTACTCACAAAGCTTCTGAGTTGATGCATCAGGCTACCCTAGAAAAGGTAGCAATTGGTACACATTTGGGAATCCTTCTTTTCAAAGGGACAAGTTACCTGAGGCATTTCAGTATTGTGCTCCTTTCTTCCCTAATTATTGGTTGAAGCCAAATGAGATGTTTCTACAGCTGTGGCTTTTTATACCCAGCTTTCAACTTCTAACAGCATCCAGTGTCAAGAGAGGTATGACTGCTTTCTTTCCAAAGAGAAAGAGATTGGAAACAGTGCATCTGGAGCTGGAAAAAATGTTCAGCCTTGTTATTCCCATGCTTCACTCTGAAGTGGCAAAGTTGTGAATCTCATGAAAGCTGCTTTTTGGCTGAAAGTATGACTATTTGCGGTGCCGCTGATGCTCAAAATGGAAATCCTCCAACTTCATATTTTTCTTCCATCTCCCTTTTAATTTCTCCTTATTTGTTCCTACGTCAGTGTTATAGCATGTTAGATGCACTTTGTCCCTTAGCTCTTCAAGAGGGCTGTCAGCTTTGCTCTCGGTGCTGGAGCACAAATATTTCCTATCTCTACAGCTCAACTGAAATACATCTCCTTCCTCGGTAGTGCCAAGTTGCTAGGGGCAAAAAATAGGTGGGGCATCTCTCATTAGAAGAACCAGCTGTATGCATTTTGTGTGTTTGGACATTAGCTTTGCAGTGTTATGAACTCCTCCTTGAAATCTACTGACAATGTTGTTTACCTTAGTCAGTCAATCATTGGATTTGGAAGCCAAGCCATGGCAATGCCAATCACTTGTCTGTGGCTTGGCTTCCAAATCCAATTAGAAATAATTTTTCCTACAGGTACCCCCTTTGGACCTTAATAACTCATCCCCCTGACATCCATAACTTTCCAAATTTGGGGGGCTTATAGGGAAGAGCTTCAGGAAGCTTCCCCTGCCATTTTGGTCTTTTAGGATTCGGGGGCATAGTGTCTCATTTCATTTCATAATGAAAGTATTTTATGAAAATTAAACTAAACTAAGTGCTATTTTTCCATTTTATGCCCATCTCTATTCAGAACACTTAATGCAGGTTTTTATCAACTGTCACATAGAGACAAAGAAAACTATTTTAATGGTCAGTGCAAGAAATAGGAGAGGACAACAAAAAAGGGAAAGCAAGATATGTCTTCCAGAAGGTACGGGAAAACAAAGAAAACTTCAAGCCTAGATTAGAAATGGTGAAAGACCAAAATTATGATAGATGCCTTTGAAGAAGAATCCTATGATGAAGAACAGAGGTAGTTATAGAAAGTGAACTGAAAACTGCTCTAGGAAGAAATAAATCACCAGAGATAGATGAGATACCAATAGAGCTATTTCAAACCTCAGAGACTAAATCTGCTAACATCTTAATAAGACTATGCCAACAAATGGCCCACAGGCTGGCAATGCTCAATATATTTCCTACATTTCTTCCAAGGGCCTCAAGGGAGTGTACATGACTCTGCCCTTTATAATGTTAGCTTCCAAACAAATCTTGTGAAGTATCAGGCTGAAAGAGTATGCCTGGCCCAAGATGCCAGGTGAATTTCATAACTGAATGGGGATTCGATCCCATGCCTTTTGAGTGCTTGCCAAACAGTAACCATTACACCACTCTACCTCTTATGCAGATACATGAAAAACCTGGTGAAGCTTTTCACAGAAATACATGGCATGCCTTAGTATTTCTAACCCTGTCCCATTACCTCAGCAACAAAGAAACATTTTCACCTCTGCAAAACCAGTGCAGCCTTATTTCTGCTGTTTCAGAACCACAACGGAAGTCTCAGGGGCTTTATAGGTAATATCACTGGGGCTATTCGGGTTTATTGGTTATTGCCATTTAACTTCTCACAAGAAAGTCTGTCAGGAGGTAATCCATTGTCACATCAACCCACATGCATTTCACTCACTGCCTAGCCAAGTATAATAAGTCTGGTTAAATGGGGCTTTCCCCTCCCCTGCCATCATCCCCATTCAGACCAAATTTAATCTTGCCCTTTTATGCAGGTTTAATCACTTGCCACCAAATACCATGAACCGCCTCCTTTTGATGAAAACGAAACCCCTTTTAAGACACTGAGAGCTACCACTTGAAGATTAAATTGTTTGCTCCCCCTCTCCTTGCATTTATTTTTTTTTCCTTAGGATGATACCTTTTATTGTTATCCCACAAAAACATTTTAAAATATTCAATAATTAATTCTCCCTTGAACTGAAGCTGATTCTAATTCAACTCTGCTATTCACTTTGACTCTTTTCAGGAAGCTATTAGAAGAGGGTGTATATGTGTGTGTGGTGGTGGTGGTGGGGAGAACTGAGCAGAGAATACATTTAATTTTCTTTTTTATCAGCATGAGAACAGACCTCCGTGCAACGCAAAACATGTGGATGGCACATAATTTGATGGCTGTGGGTCCAAGGACATTTTTTCAGAGTACATTGTGGCTGACATATGAAAGGAGAGGCCTGTGGTGGTGTATATATGACCGACTGTTTCAAAAGCCTCTGTGCCACAATGGACAAGAGGGAGGGCTTTGTTAATTGCTATCCATTATACGCTCATTGATTAAGCAGTTTATTTTTCATCCTATGGGGGCACATAGTTTAACATTTGCATTTTAATGTCGACAGGAAATAATCATTGTGTATGTGACAAGTCACTCGGAGACATGCAGCTGTTTGGCGCCACCCTACTTTGCATACCTTAATTGGGAAACTTTCAGACGAGGAATGTTCATGCACCAAGTCCAAGGCCAGCAAATCTGAAGAGTGCTGACTTGTGTCCCGGGTGGTGGGAGCAGTGACTGGCTCCACTTCTGCATTGTAATTAGAATTCCCTGGCACCGTTTACCAGAAATCTTAACACTGTCAAACGGCATTCTTCAGTACATTTGTCTGCTTGAAAGAAAAATGGTGGAAGAGTATGCGGGAATGCATCTAAGCCAACATGCTTGGCAGATACAGATAGAAAAGAGAATTTTACTATCTATCAAAAACTCAGTCATAGCAGGATACAAAACATTCAATGAGAATTAGATTTTTGAATGGATTTCTCAAATTATTTTTGACATGAGATTAGACAGCCAACCTTTATACAACTAGAGTCACTTGGGTGTTTAGCATTATGAGTTGCCGGGAACAGTAGGGGGAAAAGCCTAGCATATGTTCAGGTGTCATGTATGCACACACAGCTCTTTGGATACTTTGGATGCATTTGCTTCAGGGATATTTTCCTGAAAAGAGGATCACGGATAGATGGATGGATGCATCTGAAGAGGATGTCAGCTCAAACAGGTGAAAGCTGAGCAATACTGTCTGAGTCCCAGCAAGATGGTGGTGAAGAGGAAAGTCCTTTGTAAGTTTTCCCCTCTTAGAAATTCCAGTGGTGAAAAATGCCAGGAAAAGGTACAAGTTAGGCAAGAAAGATTGCCTGGCTCCTGGGGAAAGGAACTGGCCTTGGAAGGAAATGTCATTGCATGGGAATCAATGGAAAGAAAGGTGGGGAGTCTGGGAAGGAGTGCCTACCTCCTGGAGAGTGAACTTACAAGGCCGAGCTTTGCCTGCTTAGGAGCCAGGAGATGGAAAAAAATTAGGCAGGGCTCAGTCTTCATTTCCTAGTCCAACTGCCAGCTTAACTCTGTAGATGGCAGAGTTCATGCCTGAGAAAGTTCATGCCTGAGAAAGTTCATGTCTGCATCATCAGACACTAAACCCAACATTTAACTATGGTCTACTGTATTCCTGAAACTGATGGCACAGGGATGTACTCAGGATATGATATTGAAATGGTTTCATCTCACTCTCTGAGATGCAGAAACGAACAAATAATGTCACAGACTTGGACAAGAATTACGTTGGAGTGACAAGGGAAGTTTGATCCTACTCTGTGTGTCCTTGTATTATGGCATGGACTAAGTGGGTGGAGGCCTGTGCACAGCCCTCGTCTGAGGCATGTTTACATGTATTTGCAAGGCATATATTGAATAAAAAATCTGGTCGAATCTTCCTATCTGGTGACTGCATATAAATGTACTTTTAAAATGTTTTGTTCTACTTGGTTGATTGCTTTGACTGAGGTAATTGATGTGACCTTTTTTGAGTCTAGGTTAAGCTGAATGACAATTACTTCTGGATTTTTTCTTTTCTTTCTTTTTTTTTTTTTTTTTTTGATTCCTGAAATTATATCCTACAGTTTGAGGGAGCAGCAAATCTGACATGAATTTGGCACCTTTTGTGGGTAAGATTATTATAAGCAATATAAGAACAACGTAAGATTGTAGTCATCATCATCTGCCCCAAGGAAACAGATTTAAAAAATTTAAGACAATTTATTTGTCTTTATCTCAGTCCCTTCAGTTTTCCCTCCTCGCCCTTAAATCAAGGGTGAAACTAGGCAGATGTTTGTTCTACTAGTTATACCGTAGTTCTCACTGTCCATTTAGCTATTTATTCTGATAAACCTAATCACAATTAGACCGATAATCCCCCCCCCCCCGACAAGTATTTGATACATTTTGTTTGGCCAGCAAAGGTTGATGGGGAGAGTGGTTAGCATTTCCATTTTTCCATTGTTTCATCTGGTTTTCTAGCTGTTGTGGCTACCTACACAAGTCCTTTGAGTCTGTGTGAGGTGTCTAGCCCACATTAAGGAATATGTCTTCTTTGGATCCGGTGTGTATGTGATAATTCATCATTACTTTCATCAGGCTCATGCTCCTAGGATCAACACCTTTTATGTTTCCTAAATATATATACTTCCAAAAAAAGTTAGTTTCCTAATTTAGCACTATGTCAAATCACTGGCCAGGACTGAATTGACCATGCTTGTTTCCCAGCTCAGCATATTTTGGTGCTACTTCACTTACAAAGATTTGTTAAAAGGGATATGAATACCTAGTTATAGACAACAGGGGCAAAGGTTTTGCTGTGTGGATACTGACTTGAACCACACTTTCCAGAGAGAATGAAACATTTCTGTGTGAACATCTTTTGTAAATTCCACTGCAACAAAGAGTTAGGGTATGGCATACCAAAGTTTCCATCAACCCAGCACAATCTCCTATGTGGTCATGCCTTAAAGCTGTAGAAGATCTAATGATCTTAAAAGTGTATGCTATCACACTTCCTTTGAAGGAATACTTCTCAGATAAGAACCCTAATGTTTGTGGGTTGGGAAAGTCCTTCTCTTTTGGGAATGTGACTTTCTTCTCAGGCTGAGGTTGACAGCTTGGCCACCCTCTTGGACCCAGCACTAACCATGGAATCCCAGGTGGCATCTGTGGTCTACTCTGCCCATTTTTGCCTTTAGCGAATTGCCCAGCTGCACTCCTGCCTGGATACCTGGGCCCTCACTATGCTGTTCCATGCATTGGTAGTCTCAAGATTAAACTACTGCAATGCTTTCTATGTGGGACTGCCCTTGAGGCTGATGTGGAGGCTCTAGCTGATCCTGAACAGTGGTAGAGGGCATCAGCACACATCCTCTACTTAGGCCTCCTTACACTGGTTACCAATCAACTTCCACATTGACTTAAAGGTGATGATGATGACTACATGTGAAGCCCTAAACAGTTTAGGACCTCAGTACTTGTCAGAGTGACTGCTTCCAATAAGAACTGCCTGTGTCACCTGTTCCTACCAGGCAGGGAGACTGAGGACTTTAAACCTGAAATAGGTAGCCTTTAATGTCCAGGAACCCCCTTCTGCTACAGAGATAGGGAATCCAGGACTGGGGTCTAAGGAGAAGAGAAGGTCTCCTCCCAGGGCTGCTTTTACACGACCCTTAAAATCCGAGGCAAAGGGCTCCCAGATGCGGAGCTTAAAATTGTTTTCCCATCAGCTGTGGAAAAATTAAGTACGACCACGGCCACCTAAGTGTGCCCCAGCGCATTTTACAAGTACCTGGTCTCCGGAGGTAAAAAATATCTTCCGATGCGGATTGTAAAGCTGTGGATGCCGGGCTCTCCTCACCTTCTGTTGTTTTGTTGTCCCCACTGCCCCTTTAACAGCCTGGAATCCCTACGGGGCTGCTTCGAAGGCAGACGGAGGTGAGCCTGCATTCTTTTCTCCCTTTTTTTCTCCCCTCACTGCAGACAGGAGCAATGGAGTACAGAAGGGTGGGAACACAGGAAGCAGGACAAAACCCCACAATCTCTGGTCTGAATTTAAGTTGCCAGCAGATTTTAGAGGTCGTGTAAAAGTGCAAAACAGTGACACCAAATAAAGTCACAAACCAGACAGAAGATAATCCAGTGCAGTGCCCAGTTACAAGGGACACCTGCTAGTGAAAAGACATTTTGTCTTGAGTAAGGAGGGCTCCATGAGAAGAGTTTTTTCCCTGGGTAGACCTGGCAATGGATAGCTTGTCCTTGAGTCCTTGTTGGAGCAGATAGCTATAAATGACTTAGCTGAAATGTTAAGGAAATTGTTGGGCATATCATCTACTAGGACCTGGCACTGAGCGATCAGTAGGACTGCAATCTATACTATAATTCTGCTTGTGCTTTGATGCTTCTTTTTCCTTCTCCATTTGCCTCCATTGTATATCAACTGGGTCTGGCTTTTTGAATTCCCACTGTTGGTTACCTTTGAGAGACTGCACCTCTGTTTGGTATTCTGTTAGTTAGGGAACAGGACTGTGTGTACTGTTTCACATGTTAGATATATCAGGCTCCAGTTACAAAAACACAGCCTATGGAAGAGCGTACTAAGCTCGAATACCATCTCCTGGAATTTACTCAGAACCAACCATATTGTTTTAAAAGAAAACTTGAAACTAGGAATACCATAAGGTATACAATATTGAGCACACTAGAGACATGCACAATATATATGTATATTTCCATGCAAACATTAAGAAAAGGGTCAGAAAATGATACAGGTATGGACCACTTAGAAAAAGATATGGCTTAGGAAAAAAAAAGAAGTGGTGACACTGAGTTTCACAGATGCATCCATGCCTTGTCCTGATTACATATAACCCTTAAGGACCCACATCTTAATATTGATTTTTAGATAACCCCATTGATTCCACGTCAATTTTACCCCTGTATATTTATTGCTTTATCCCACATAAAAGCAAACCACCAATGTCACCTTTAAAGCTTGTTTTTCATGATCCTTCAGGGAAAGATGGGGAGAGGAAATGAAGTAAATTATCTAATTTTCCACTTGTCTGCTAAAAGGTTCACAAGGCTGACTTATTCACCATTAGCAAACCAAGATGACAGTTTAACACAATGACCCCCATTCAAAGAGAGATTGACAAAAGTGATCCTTTCCCCTTACACTTTTCTAAGAATCAAAGAAAGCTAGGTGGTGGGGTGGAGAAAAGATCAATTTCATGTTGGCTTCCAGTTGATGTATTTCAAAAAATATCATTTCTGTATGATGAGAATATAGTGGATCCATTTTTCATTAGATCTAGGATTTGGTTCATCTTGTTCATTTGCCACAATTTTAAGGGCTGGGAAAGATCATCTTAAGACCTAAGTCACTGTAAGATTTCTTTGACTCCTTATGTATTGAATTCAAGAGGAAGCCAAAGGTCAGATACAGTGCATACACACAAGCAAAGTTTATGTTAACAAATATAGGGCTAAATTCGACTAGATACATGTGGGATTAAGATTTAATTTTGAATTAGATTAACACATATTTTGTTTGGCTAAGCTCCTTAAAATGGTAGTGATGCCATCTACCCATTGACAGACTATTTCTAGAAATTTGAAACATGTTGCAGTCATATTTCAGTGTCTTATTACAGCCTGGATAAAATGGCGTATGATGATCAGCCTGGATAGAATGGTACATGAGGACTGGTGTTCTTTGTGACAAGAAGATTAGCAACTGACTCAAATTAAAAAAAAAAATATGCAGAAGAGTTATTTGACCAGTTACACTGTACAGTGCTGAATGCTGGCCAGTGATAAAGGAAACTGAGTGTCACCTTGGTCTCATGGAAACAAAGATGCTGTGCGGGATCAGCAGTAACACTCAGTTTGACTACATCCACAATGATGACATGAGGCAGAGGTATTTTATTGCTCCAGTTGCCGGCAAAATGAGAGAAGCCCAGCTACAAAGGGATGGTCATGTCTTGGTTGCTGACAGCAATACACTAGCACAGAAGGACCTTCAGTTGGAGGTAAATGGCAAAGCATTGGCTTGATACACTGCACAATGACATATGGGCTACTTGCCTATACTTGGACCAAGCTGGCAAACAAGAGAAATGGTGTCTCCAATCCAGAACAGTGGACCCTGCCACTACAGGGGACAAATGCAGAAAGAGGACAAGGATGAGGACGAGGACGAGGATAAGAAGAAGGTCTTATTTCAATACTGGACTAGAACAGGTGTTAGTCCCAACTATAGTAGATCAACTGATATTAATAAGATTTGCTAGTTAACTTTATTGACTTATCCACAAAACCTTACATAAAAATACAGACATTAGTCTTTAAGATGCTACAGCATATATTTAATTTTAATTTTCTTTTTGTCTAACATGCTGTAATATTAGAATACTTGTAGTTTCAAAGCCAGGGTGTTTACAGTCCATTCCTGTTTTGCTCACCTTTTGGTTCTTTACCCTTAAAATATTAGCTTGATTTACTTGCTGAACAATTCTGAAGTTCATTGTACTAAAGTGGCCTTCTTCAACCTCTTGTCTGCCTGTACAGCCTGCATATACAGTTGTCGGGATGATAAGATCCATAGTCCAAAACATCTGGAGGGCAGCAGATTGGAGCAGACTGCTCTAGAATACACATCTTTAGTTGAAACCAACTAGTAAGGCCATTGGACCATTCGATAACAATAGAAGGCAAGGGATAGTTAAAGAGGAAACAGAGATTTCAGAGAGACTCAACAAATTCTTTGCTTCAGTATTCACTGAAGAAGATAGAGACCACATGCCCAAACCATAGCCTATATTCGTAGGGAGGGAAACCGAAGAATTATGCCAGATAGAAATAACCAGGGAGGAGGTCCTTGCATGTCTTGTTAAACTAAATGCTAACAAATGACCAGGACCAGATGGCATCCATCCACAAGTTCTCAAGGAACTTAAAGGAAATTGCTGATGTCCTAGCCAAAACATATAATCTTTTTCTCAAATCAGGCATTGTTCCTAATGATGGGAAGGTAGTGAATGTAGCACCAAATTTCAAAAAAGGATCCAGAGGTGATCCAGGAAATTACCAGTGAATCAGTTTGACATGTGTCCCAGGTAAAATGATGGAGACCATCCTAAAAGAAAAATTAATAGGTATATAGAAGAGAGGGCACTGCTGAAGGAGAGCCAACATGGCTTCCCCAAGGGCAAATCATGCCTCACTAATCTGTTGGAATTTTTTGAGAGTGTCAGCAAGCATGTGTATAAGGAAGATACAGTTGACATTGTTTATCTGGACTTTAAGAAAGGATTAGACAAGTTCATGGGGAACAAGGGTATCAATGGCTATCATTATGGGTACCTAAGGACAAACTCTGGGTTGGAGAGATAGGCAAGAATCAGGAGATCTCTCAGTGCCATTTGCAGGGAATTGTAAGTAGGTGAAAACATCTGCTTGGGAATGCCCTGAAGCAAATGGTGAGCTGCTCTGTGAGACAGAGTGCTGGAATGGATGGGCTGTGGCCTGTTCCAGCAAGGTTGTTCTTATGTACGTTCTTATGTACTGTGTAAAAGTTTCCTATGACCTCTTCCAAACTATCCTTAAGTAGTTCAGGGTTAGGAAACTTCAGTTGTCACATGGATGCTCGCTCTCTTAATTCTTCTCATCATGAATATGCAAAGCATCTGGGTGGTTACTGGAGTTAGAGATTCACCCTGAAAGGGGGTGGCCCTGAAATCCTTTCAAATTTATAAAGGCAAAATGCTTATAGTCAGAATGCCCTACTAAATAATGTAGAGAAAGTTAAGAGTAATGTATTTCAGCTCTGAGTTTCTTGATACCAAACCACATAACAGATGTAAATGGGTTTTAATTAAAAAATAGTGACAAACTACCAAAATGGGTTCCTTATGTACTTGCTCAAAATTTCAGTCCTTTCCTGGAAACCACATATTTACTATTTATTTATTTAAAATTATTTTTACCCCACTTTTCTCCTTGAAAAGCAGCCAAGGTGACTCACCACACTGATGGATAATATTTAAAGTTGAAGACAATGAATATACAATAGTTGTTAACAATATTAAAGACAATGTTTTAAGTTAAAAACAATGATTGTGAACAGACATCTTACATCATTAAAAAGCCAATATCAAAGCTAAGAAGAATAAGTAAGCAAATATGGAAAAGAACACACACACATATATACACAAATGGAGAATTCAGTCCAAGCAGTAATCATACCAATCCATCTAAAAATCACATAGCAGGTAGCTAGTTACTGAGGGAAAGCTTACATGAAGAGAAAGGTATTTGCCTGCTTGTGGAAGTACAGCAAGTATGGGGCAAGTCTGGTCTCCTGTGGGAGGGAGCTTCAGAATCTGGAAGGAGCAACAGAGAAGGCCCTCTCCCGTGTCCCCATCAGTCATACCTGTGAGGGTGACAGGAATGAGGGAAAGGCCTCTCCTGATTAGAGATGGGCACGACTTAGCGGTATTTCCGTTTCCGTTTCCGTTACTCGTTTCCGTTACTCTACGGAAACGGAAACGGGAATTACTCCGCCAGACTTCGAGCTCGAACCGACGAACGAACAATTTGGTCTGATTTGTCGTGCTCGTTACTTGCATCGCGCGATCGCGCGCGATGCCAAGCGGCACAGAAAAAAAAAGTTTTTAAAAGTTAAAAAGCCCGGTTCCCGGCCAAAAAGGCAGAAAAATGCCTGCCGTGCCTCAGGGCACCTACCAGAGGGGTGGTTTCTGGAGGTCCCCGCCCGGCCTCCCCCCCTCCTCCGTCCTGGGATGCTCTGGTGTGGTGGTGGGACTCGCCTGCCGCAAAAAGCCCAGTCTCGCCGCCGGCCGCCAAAGCGCAACCAAGCGGCACGGGCGGCACAGGAAAAAACTTTTTTAAACTCTCCCCCGGGTCTCCCCCCCACCCATTCCCGGGCCAAAAAGCAGGCGGAAAATGCCCGCTTGACTAAGGGCACTCACTCAGTAGGGCATCTACCGGAGGGGGGTTTCTGGTCTGGAGGGGGGGTGTCCCGGCTTCCCCCCCCTCCGTCCTGGGCTGCTCTGGTCTGGTGGGACTCGCCGCAGGCTCGCAAAAAGCCCACTCTCGCCGAGACGCCGACGGCCGCCGCAAACACAAGCGGCACGGACGGCGCAGGAAAAAACTTTTTTAAACTCTCCCCCGGGTCTCCCCCCCACCCATTCCCGGGCCAAAAAGCAGGCGGAAAATGCCCGCTTGACTAAGGGCACTCGCTCAGTAGGGCACCTACCGGAGGGGGGGTTTCTGGTCTGGAGGGGGGTGTCCCGGCTTCCCCCGTCCTGGGCAGCCGGACTCGAGTCGCCTCGTCGCCATGCCATGCGGTGCGGGCGGGGGATCGAAAATGGGGCGGCGAATGCAATATTGTTTTTGAGATCGTGGTCCAAAAACACACAAGCACAACAGAAACACGTGGAAATGTATGAACTGCCAGATTTTTCACAGTAGCAGTGGGTTTTTTCTTGCAACAAAATGTCTCTCCTCTCCTCCTGTGTCCTCCATTGATTTTATTTTATTTTATTTTATTTACACCTGCGCAGTGTGCAATGATGGGCTGGCCCAGTGGCCTGGCCAGCCATGTGGGAGGGGACGACCATGCAAATTTTTGGAGCCATCTCACCAATCGCATGGCCACTTGGCCACTGAGACTTCTGGGATGTGCCAAAAAGCCCCCTAAAACTTGCCCTAGCCCCCTAACCCGCTAACCCTAATCCCATACGTCACAGACTGTCTTCTTAGTGGGTCAGAGAGGCACCCAGAGGTGCAACCCAATAGCCCACCATAACCTTACCCGTCATTAGCCTAACCCTAGCCCTAACCCTAATCCACCTTAGCCCATAGCCAGATCGACTTGCATTGCACTACACACGCAAGTACGATTCCCTTCTGTGGGATGTGATGGCAGGTGCGACCCACTCATGGGACCAGGTGCTTGAGCAGGTGCAGTGGCACCGCCTGGCCTGGCGACACGCAGGTCTCGCTCTGCCTGCAAATGGCATGCATAACCATATGGTTGTGCATGCCATTTTGCAGCAGCAGCAGGTGAGGATGGGAGACCCCCATGTTGAGGGGTCTCTTGGAGCCTGCTGCTGCTGTCCCCTTTATAGCGGGCCGGCGGAGGCACCCACCCCACAGAGGTGCCTCCAGGAGCCCGCTACCCCCCCAAAAAAACCAGTATAACGATAACGAAAAAAACGAAAAACGAAACGACTAATTTTTTCTGATTTTTCGCGAAAACGGAAACGAAACGACTCGGACCCTAGCCGAAAAAGAAAACGAAAACGAAGTTTTTTTCCTGAGTCGTGCCCATCTCTACTCCTGATGATATTGACACCTGAACTGAACCCCATGCAAAAGAATGTTCCAAAAATGTTCTCCTTGAAACATTTCCACAGACAATTTCCTCTTGGTCAAACAAGAATAGCTGTTTATAACTGAGAATAAATGTTCAAGTTTAATTATTGCATACCATCTGTATATGTTGTTGAGGGCAATTATGCAGAAATATTTTGTTGAAATATTATTTATTTTACAGCACTTTAAATAATAATAAATAAATAAAAACTGGGGGGGGGGTTAAATAAGGAAACCAAACTAAATAAACAAATAAAATTTAGTTGTATTTTGTATAGAAATAAATGAGTAAAGATTGAAAAACAAATAAATATCCTGACTGAATAGAAATCTAGCATACAACAGAACATAAGAATCCAGAATGGATGGATGGACTGATAGATGGATGGATGCTAATGGCTACTTTAAAATCCAGAATCTGCATGTGCTGCCTCCATGACACCAAGAAGTGTGTGTGACATGGAGTGACCCATTTAATATCTGCTCACTTAGATAATTAAAAAATTGCCCTCAGAATGTAAAATAGCCAATGTTCTACCATTATCACTTATTCAAGAGTTAATTTAACCAGTTAACAAAATTGATAGTTCCTCACTTCAAAATTATTGGTTTAAAAGGAAGGACACCCCCAGCTCTTACTCTTAAGGGGCAAATGGTAGTTTTTGAAGTGTACCTTAAAATATGGCTTGAAATATCCCTTAGAAGCTTAGTCATGCTAAGTGGTGTGTCACAGTATGTCTGTGAAGATTCTTCTCAGTCATCCAGGTGAGTTTATCTGGACGTTGAGTCATGGCAACTGGACTTCTTTTTCTTGGGAGATTGAAACATTTTGCTGCTTTGGTGTCAAAGTCACCAAAGTCAGTTTCTAAACCTACTTGTTAGCTTTCTGGGAAACCAAAACAGAGTTTCAGCAGCATTGCTAGAACTGTTCAATCTTAGTTTAAAAGAGGCTCTTGAACAGTTTAGAAAAAGGTTAACAGTAGAGATGGGAAGAAAACGAGCAATTTTTCATTTTTTTTTTCATTTTTTTGTTTTGTTACATAACAAAACGAAAATGAATTTTTTTGCAAAAATTCACGAAAAATGAAAAAGAAACCGAAATGGACCCCCTAAATGACAAACGACAAACGAAACACCATTTTTTGAGTCGTGCCCATCTCTAGTTAACAGTGATGTTTCCACTGTACTCAGCATGTGACACTGCATTGTGAAAATGCCTCAGAATAGCACTGAGTAGAGTTGGGCATGAAACAAACAATTTTTCATTTTTGTTTTTGTTTTTTCATTTTGTTATGCAACGAAACGACAAACAAATTTTGTCTCTAAAATGAAACAAAATGAACAAACACCGGAAATTTTGTCGTGTGTTTCATTTTCGTTACGGCAATACAGTGGACTGCTTTAAATGCTTAAAAAAATCACAAAAAATTGAAATAAATGGTAACGAAACAGTAACGAAACGAACAAAAACGAAAATGAATTTTTTGCAAAAATTTGCAAAAAATGGAAACGAACCAAAACGGTCCCTCTAAATGACAACCGACAAACAAAATGCCATTTTTTGATTTGTGCCCATTTCTAGCACTGAGTATTTTTTGGAACCATTTCCCTTTATTTCCCTGTACATGTGCCAAGCTGCACAGCTCCTATGTTTAGCTTCTCTTTGTAAACATATGTTTGTTTTTTGATTCCAACTTGCAACCATACCATCAATGTCCTCCATCATGCAAGGACTGCTGCAGTTTGTTATGTGGCATTGTAAGTGCCCTTGCCAAACATCTCAGTGCTGTTCGCACTAAAACTTTCAGAAATTTATCCCCAGAAGTTGCAGTCAAAAACATGGAATATTTTTCCAGTGGCAAGATCAATTATGGTTTTTTTTTTAATTCTCCCAAATTTGTTTGCTGGTTAAACAATACACACAGAGGCCCAAATCCTGTCAGAGGAAACTAGAAGCATAAGTGAAGCCAGGCAGCAGCTTTTCACTTCTACTTGCTCTCTGTCATGTAAGCACGTGTTCAACAAGTTATACATTGGCTTCTCTGAAGAAAGGAAGCAGGACAGAGCAATGGCCAGCCAGTAATAGAAGGAAGCTCACTTGCGTAATTGACTACTTATGATGTGTTAATCCAAAGAGGATTCTGGCCACTATTGTCATTATGCCCCTTTAAAACATCTGCTTACTAGTCCACATAGGCTTATGCCAAATAAAACTTGAAAGTATTTAAGGCAACACAAGACTCTGTGTTGTCTTTGTCACAACAGGCATGAAAGTCACAGGACTGCATCTCTAGAAAAACAATGCATGAAGTTTTGCCTTTAGGAATAGCCGAAGATTGGGGGTGGGGTGGGGAGTGACAGTTATCATTAATTTACCATTAAAACTGTTGAATACATAAAGATTGGAAGTGAGATTTCATTGTGTGCCAAAGCCCTTTCTACCTCTTTTGCCTCAGTGAAAATTGGTTTCTCCAATCTGCATTCTTAAAGGAATCTCAGGTTATTCTTTATATGAAGAAATAGACAAAATTAGGTAAATTCTTAAGGAAATGAAAGTAAACTGCAGCAAAATATACTCACATATCTCTTCAGAGGACATTTTTACAGTTTCTGTTTCAGGAAAAGGTGAATAGATAGGACAGTGTGCATGCAGTATTGAATGAATACATGTCGGAAAGCTATTGAATGCTTATATGTTTGAGAGCAAAATAAATAGGATGCATGAGGCCTGATGCTAAAATTCTCATTAAGTTGCTGGAGTGAAAAGGAGAGAGCCTTAATGTATGTGAAAAGTGGATACCTCTTTAGATTCAAGCTGAGAAGCAAGTTCTCCTAAGCTCCATCATCCATCACAATCCATGTCTACCAGATGATAGATTGCTCTCACCAAAAGGGCTCCCACTCCTGATTAAATGTGTGATGTGCATGTTTCAACGGCATGTAATTGTTCAGAAAAGCTCAGGGTTTTTCCTGCCTTTATTCTGTCTCTGCACACAATATCACAAGCTGATACAACGTTTGGGATTGCCACCACCATTTCCCTCGTTAGGCATCTGATGACATTCTTTCAAGTGTATTACAGTATATTACTCAAGTGAGGCAACTGTCATAGAATTATAATTGTGCAGAGGATGCATCCGAGTATGAGGAGACAAGCTATCTGTCAGAAGTTAAAGGTTACATGATTTGTTCTACTTTAAGGCATGCCCTCATTAAAAGCCACTTTGCTTTCCAGGTGCCTTTCTCCATTAGACTGAAATTCAGCAGTGCGGAGGTTAAAGTATGTTAAAAAGAAAGCTTTATGCAAATGTCACATTTTACTTGCAAATTTTAAAGGACAATTATCTATCATGTG
The DNA here is from genome assembly GCA_023846285.1 of Phrynocephalus versicolor. Taxonomy (NCBI): domain Eukaryota; kingdom Metazoa; phylum Chordata; class Lepidosauria; order Squamata; family Agamidae; genus Phrynocephalus; species Phrynocephalus versicolor. Next base: position 4,099,655 of record JAHTLZ010003307.1, read on the forward strand.
CCAGAAAAAAAGGTGATTACTTGTGCATAAAAAACAAATAATGAATAATTACTATATCCACCAACCATGAGAAATGCTAAGAATTAATTCCTTTATAAGTGCATGGAACTTTTTCTGTTGTTTTTTTTTAAATAGCATTTGTTTTTTATTATTATTTTTATTTTAGTAGAAGACATTTCAGGTCTCTTCTGGAACATATCCACTGATAGCTTGGATATTAAATATGTGTAGAAGAATCAAGTTTACTTCCTCATAATTTCACCTACACACACTAAAGTTTGCAAGAAAATACACCTGTTAGGTTGTTTACCAAGAGCCAGTGAACTGCAATGTATAGAATGTTGGACTTGGACTCAGGAGATTCGGGTTCAAATTTTCATTTGGCTATTGGACCATGCTTATTTAAAGTAGTTGAAGGCTACTTAAACATCTCAGACCTCAGAAAACCTGCTAGATGTACCATAAGTAAGAATTGACTTGATGGCATATAACATAGGTTCCCAAACTCCCCCCCCCCCGTAGACCACTTGCCAATTTTGTTTTTGTTTTCTGTAGACCCCATGTCTGCCTAATAATGAATTTTCTAAACTTATTATCTTTAAAGTGTTTTCGACTGCTGACACAGTGCTACTAACTTTGATAGGGGGTTCTGTAGCATGGACAATTGTGAAAAAAGAAAAACATGTACAATTTTTATTCATACCTTTATTGAAAAGACACAAAATGCAAATAAATATTTGGATTTGGAATGAAACAAATAAGAACCTAGTGAAATGCTTACATAAAATTAATACACAAATAATGCTGTTAATGGGAGGGATGAGCCTGATGCTCTGATAGCAATTGTTCAATATTTGGCTCCAAACTAGTGAGGTATAGTCTTATATCTCCATGTCCAGTGATTTGCAATCAATTTCTTTTTTTTGTAAGAAGATTGGAAACCACGCTAAACCCTCTTTCCACAAGGTATGAAGATGGAAAAGCTATCAAAAACTTTCTTGCAATAGTTCATAACGCAGGATAAGCAACAGGTATACAGTGGACCCTTTGTATAACTTTGTATAACAAACAGCTTGTATAACATAAAATTTGTACAACATAAAAAATTCTGGAGATAGGAGAAATTTGCTTAACATAATTGCCTATGGGGAAAATCCGTACAACATAAAAATGGGATTACTCCATTTTTAATGCATTCCTATGGGAATTTGTATAAAGGAAAATTTGCTTAACATAATTTCATTTGGAACGAATTAATTCCTTTATACAAGGTACCACTGTATCTTGCTGATGCCAGAATTGCTGATACCCCATTCTGAACGGCACCTTAAGTTCTATGTTAGTGCTTATTCCAATCAGTTCTTCTTGTAATGTGACATCTGATTCTTCAATGTCACCATATGGATTGATAATCCACTGTGGTATTTCCATAGTGAAAACATCCTCAAACCTGGTTTTAAAGTCTGTGTGAAGGACAAGTAAATGTTGAACGTAGACCAAAACATCATCATCCTGGACATTTGTCAATGACAACTGGGTAACTGGGAAAATTCACACCGTCCAATGTTTTGCTTCATTAGATTAATTCTGGAAAGAAAAGCTGCAATGATGGACTTTGTTTTTATTAAATTCAGACTATCTTATAACTGCAAGTTAACCTATTTCAATTTAGTAAACATATCTGTTAAATAAGCAATGTCTGGTTTCCATTTGATTAAATTTTCCTTCAAAATTTTATCTTTAGCATTCAAAAAAAAATTGGGTAATAGGGAATGGGTGTGTCCTGGTTGCAGTGGTGGTGGAAGGGATGGTGTGGAGAGGCCCTACAGAGGTGGCCACTTTGGGGACAGCGGTTGATGGGGTGGCAACTGTTCATACATTTACTGAGCCCATTGCCTTTCCTTCATCTCTGCTGATGCTGTTGCCTGAAACAAACTGAAACAGACAGCCACTTCCGGCAGGAGGGAGGTAGAGAGGGAGAGATGCAACTGGCTTAGAGCACTTCTGATTATGTGACACACATGAGAGTGCTGGTATATCAAGGCACTGCTCATTAATAAGGCAAAAATGTTCAGAAATATTTGCTCGTTAAAATGCTCGTAAACCAAGTTACTTGTTAACCAAGGTAGACTGTAATTATAGTTGATTTGAATTTCAAATGACCATGATTCTGGTACAAATATCTGTGATGTGGCTGCAAAACATGAGTCCCCAACCTTTGCAAAACGGACTTCAAAAACATGCACATGGTGAGGATCAAGTTCCGAAAAATGGTGCAAACCCCCCACCCCCCCACACACAATACAAATGGACTTTAAAGGTATGCACCCCACAAGGATCAGGTCCCTAACTTTGCACTACTTGAGAAGTGCACCAAAAAGTATTAAATTTTCCAAACGTTGCTGCAAAAACTTTTAGAAATGGTGCCAAAACAATTTGTGTCAGGTGTAAGACATTTGGGTAAAGGTAAAGTTTCCTCCCGCATCTGCGTGCTAGTCATATCTGACTCTAGTGGTGGTGCAAGTGTTGCCTGTGTTGTGCAAATCCATGAGGCTGGCATGGCTGCAAGGAAACACTGTTTTACCTTCTCACTTTTTTATGGTGGTACCTATTTATCTACTTGCATTTACATGCTTTTGAACTGCTAGGTTGGCAGGAGCTGGGCTTATCAACGGCGACTCGCTCTGCTGCGTGGCACCCAGGATTTGAACTACAGAGCTGCCGACCTTGCAGCTGACAGTTTTCAGAGCCTTAGTCCACTGAGTCACCAAACCCACTTAACATTTACAGAACACCTAAATATTGATGATGATCTGCCTAAATGGGGTCGCTCACGTGGACCCCATTTACATTTCGCAGACCCCCATTTTTCTCTCCCTCTGGCATAGAATTCCTGCAAGGTGAAATAGACCCCTGGGGGTATAGACCACTTTGGGAACCACTGGCATATAAGAACAATGGGGCATTTAAAACCTGGAACACTGTTGCACTTGCTTGTAATACAACCTGACTGTGTTTATTATTTACTGTAGTTATCCTCTGTTTTTATGTAAAAACAGGGGTGGTTTGTAGGTACAACCAACCAACCAAAGAACTAATCAATATTAGATGATGTTTCCAAGGAGTCTGACATTCCTACTAAGCACTAAGGTGTCCCAAAATATCTATTTTCCTGGGTTTTTAACAACTGGGCAATACTGGAATTTCTGTGTTCTTTGTACTTGTTACCAAAGGAAACTTGAGGAATCTTCTCTGAGTCATATAGCTACCACCTGATAGACTCTGGAAAAAGGAATGGGGAGCTACAATGACAGGGAGTGATGGCTTGAGGTAACCCCATTACAAGCCTGGATCGAAATCCAATTAACCTACGGATGAGCTCATACCAATCTTTTCATCGTATTACAACAAGCCTCCAGTGTTGAGCTTTGACACTATAACTATCTTAGCACTTGTTACAATTGTATTGACTGGTACTGGGTGGCAGGGCTTGTCACCGTTTTTCCAGTTCCAGGTCAGGTGCACTTCTAATTGTGACAAATCTCCCATTTATTATATATGCTATGCCCTAAAAGTACACATTATTTTGTGTGCAGATTTGAAATGTATACATGTTCCCTTTTTGGCCAAGGCATGTTTCTGCACTTTGAGAAATATCCACACTCCACCACCCCCAGCACAGTTTTCAAAAATCTAACAGATACCCTAGGTATATGAATCCAACTAAAGACAAATAAATGTGTAGCTCTCAAACTGGACATTGAGTTCAGACTGTGTTCATTGATGGACAATGCAAAATTGAAAATATTCTGTAAAAAGAAAACAACAAAATGTTCCTAATGGAATATTTATTTATTTATTTTATTTATACAACTTATATTCTGCCCACTATCCAAAGGTCTCTGAATATGAATACGATGGGATTCTGATATTTTGATTTAGAGAACCCTGCTGTAATATCATGCCCCTCAATCCTGCCTCATAATCCATCTATTCAAAATAGAAAATCACCAAAGCCAGGTGCTTGCGGAAACAACTCATGTCTATATTTCCTATTGGTAGTTTTGAAAAATATCATAGCCAGGCTCACTTGAGTCGGTAAATATACAGCTAGCACAGTATTCTCAGGGCAGACAGAAGCCAAGTAACTTGTAGTGTCAACATACTCAATTCTTGTCTAGACTATGACATCTCACCCACCTTCTTGACCCTTTGGATCTGCTTTCAGAGCTACACCCTTGGCTCTGGTAGGAGGCTTAGTTTTAGCTTGTCCTTTGTTTGGAGTTGGATCATGCTATTAGGTATGGAGGATTACTGTCAGTAGGCGACAGCTGTACAAGGGGAGGAAGATTAGGTGACAAACGGTTTATTTCGCTGTTGACATTCTCTGAGCGAGAAGTGCTGAATTGGTAGTGTGAGGAGATGTTAAATCACTGGCCCCAACTTGGAGTGTTTTTTTTTTTTTGCAGTGGATACTATGTGGTCAGAATCTATCCCTCTGTTTTGCATAAGTTTCCATGTGTTAATCATTAACTACGTTCTGGGTTTTATTATGTTCTTCCTAGTTTCTCTGCATTCTTTCAAATCAACCCCCCAGTGTAATCCTGTACATGCTTTTACAGTAGCACTGTATAAGCATGTACAGGACTTCCACTGACTTCCAGGGACTTATTCCTCAATGCGTAATAATGCATAATACAGTCACACACCCCTGCCATTTTGCGGTTCAGCTACTGTGGTCCCACTATATCGTGGTATCGCAGTACATGCGGGGGGGGGGGGGCGGCAGTGGCAGCGAGCAATTGCATCACTCCCTGCCGCCCCGAAGACCTGTCTGGGAGGCCTCGGAGCTGCATGGGGGTGTGGCGAGCAATTGCATCACTCCCCGCCGCCCCCTCCCCCTCCGGGAGGCCTTGAAGCCACGCGGTGGGTGGCAGCGAGTGATCACATCGCTCCCTACCGCCCCCCAACCTGTCTGGGAGGCCTCAGAGCTACGCAGGGGGCGAGCGATCACATCACTCCCTGCCACCCCCACCCGCCCCTCTGATTGCCACCCACCCCACCCGACCCACTTCTGCATATTACAGATTTTCATGTATTGTGGGTCGGGTGGGTCCCTAACCCCCGCAATAGGCGTGGGTTACTGTATTGCACTCATCAGGTTCCCAATCTTCTGTGATTCCTTACATTATGTTGTAAATTAATGGACAGTGATCAAGATAATGGGGGTGGGAGGGGGATACTTTTTGAGTTACAGATCTCCTCCCAACCCTTGCCATTTACATTCTTCTTTCCAGCAGTCTATTTTTTTTTTAAGTATCTATTTCCCCTGTGATAGCTTTAAATAATATGGTTTAGCATCTGGCTGTAGAGCCAGAGGTTTGGGAGTTCAATTCCCCACTGTGCCTCCTTGATAGGGTCTGGATTTGATGATCCAATGGGTCCCTTCCAGCAATTCATATCTAACAGGATAATGATTCGTTGTTTAAGCTTGGCTTAAGCCTGCATATTATACTCATTGCGACGTATAAGAGCTAATAGTTATTGACATGTGTAGATGTTTCTGGCTGCCAGATAGTGAGATCTTGGTTTCTTGAGTTTAGGACAGCAATTTATTCCTTTGCTGAGTAGAAAGGGATGGAATTATACTAATAGATCTCAGTGACAAAGAAAGAAAGGAGAATCCATTTTCAGTTATGTGCGCTGGATTTCCTACTGTGCCGTATTAGATAGGATTATTCAATGACAAGCTCTAAAAATCCGATCAGCCTGCTTCCCTAGGAGCATGACAGAGTACTCTAATGTTCAATTGGCATTCGCTCCACATGTGGCTAAAAAAACCTGAGTATTGGCTGCAGCACAATTAAAAATGTCAGCCATAAAATATCTCTCTGTGTCAATAGGTACAGAATGTATTTGCATATTTCTCTTGAATCGCAGACATTAGAACAAGGATGCTGGCACCCTTTATTGCTTTCTGGAAAGCACACAACCAATGTCCAGGAGGAATAGAAACAATTTATTTATTTATTTATTTATTTATTTATTTATTTATTTATTTATTTATTTATTTATTTATTTATTATCCTCCTTACATCTTAAGAGAATCCAGAGTGGCTTACATAATCAAAAGAAATCATTGAAAGCTAAAAACAGGAAGTATAGAAATACTAAAAAGGATCAAACAGGTATCACAGACAAAAATGGTAAACAAAAGCAACACCCAAAGTTAAAGCAGTAAGGAACAGCCATTGATATAAAATCTCGATTCTGGCATCCAGATACTAAGGGGAAGTTTGCCTGAAGAGAAAGATCTTTTCCTGCATGTGGAAGGACAACAAAGATGGGGCATATCTGGCCTTCTGTATGAGGGAGTTCCAAAGTCTGGGAGCAGCATCATAGAAGGCTCTCTCCTGATTCCCCATCCAGTGCACCTGTGAAGATGGAGGGACCACTGGGTGTGTGTGAGGGGGATAGTTACACGGTTTTCTTCCACTCTGTACTGGCCTCTCCCCATGTCTCCTCTTCTTCCTCCATCAACAGGACCAGATCCTCTACCTCTGTCCCTCTTTTATCTGCTTGGGGTTTCCATTTCAGGCCACTTCCCTTCTGACCATTCTTGCAGCTCCTCTTTATCTGTCAGGGGTGTGCTTTCCCAGGGGTTTGCTTTCCCGCATGTTGCTTTAATAGAACTTGCAACCACAAGTTGCTTTAATAGAACTTAATATCTGGGGAGGCTCATGAACAGTGATTTGATCTATCAGAAAACTTAAAACCAAGAGATTCACCAACACCAGTAATCTTCATTCACATCAGAGAACTCACACTGGGGAGAAACCATATGAATGCATGGAATGTGGAAAGATGTGCAAGTTCTATTAAAGTAACTTGCTTTCCCAGGGCCTGCAGGATGAGGGCAGACAGCCCATCAGGGGAGCCTGAGGCACACACATGCTCAAGTCCTGAAAGCAAAATAACATCCTATTCATGTCAAATAATCCATGCTGTTAGTGTAACACTGCTCATTTGACCTCTGCAATGTGGAAGGTAATAGGCATCTCTCACTGGATTGGGACAGTTACGTTTTTTTATTGTTACTTTAAATTATAGCAGTTGAGAGTAGGGATGCTGGAGAAATTTAATTCTTCAAGACAGCTTCTGGATTAATGTGTGCATATCAGAACTGAGTTATCACAGTGGAGCATTGCACTGATGAAAAAAGTTATCTGCTCAAAAACGGGAAGGGGATCCAAAATGCATTTAGAAATGCGATCTAAAAGAAATTTGGTTTGAAATGCTATTTAAGGTCAGCACTATCTGACTTGTGACATGCCTGTTCCTCCATCCTTATATAAGGATTGGTAAATTAGTTTTTTTCCCCTCATTAATCTTACTTTCTCATATATACACTGGTAGATCTCTTTGTAATCTGCATTAACTGTGTTGTTGTTGGTTGTATTGTTTGTCCCTGCCCTTTTTTTGGCCGGATTTTCTGTTGTTGTACTATTATTGTGGTTACTGCTTTTAGTTTTATCTTTGTTTTGTTTGTTATGAGGGGTTGAGTTTGGGTGTGTTGTGTTTGCAATTTGTTGTATACCGCCCAGAGTTCCTGAGGGAAAGTCGGGTGGTTAACAAGTACAAAGATAAACAAACAAACAAAAACAAACAAACAAACAAACTTGCAACATATTAAAAATCTGCACAGAATTTTGGCTTTGCCTATCTTTGCATTTTTATGAATTATTTCTGCTGGTCAGTTGGAAAAACCCAGTGAATCTTTCTTACCACTCAGATTAAATCACAAAATTCAGTTTCCATCAAAGAGCTGTAGTGTTATATCAATTCCAATAAAAGGGATTAATGACAATCAAATACTATGGAGCAGCTGCCACCCCACCATTACAAACAAATCTTGGGAAGATTCAATACCATGTGAGTAAGAATTGTGTATCAACAAGTGTATTTCCCAGTAGTACCAATAATGTAATTCATAAATTCAACTCTCTAGTAAGTATTGTGAGTTTTTATTTAACTGGAAAAAAATATTGTGCAGCAATCCCATTATCTGTACCTGATCCTGAAAGGTAGGATGATTCTCCAGCTGTGAGAATCAAACATTGAGATAGTTGATTGAAGCTGTTTTAACAATGAATCTCACCCTCAGCCCCCTCCACCGTAACCATATGCTGAAAGTTTGTAGGAGTTTTGTGATGCTTTCGGATATCAGATAGCATAGCACAAAGGCCATTACAAAGGCTTTAATACCACCTGCTGGCAAGGATTTCCTTTGGCACTTTGCCATGCCCCTCTAGGAACTCTAGATACTAACACAGATTGTGGGAGCTTATCTTCCAGATCTTTTCGATTTTCAGCACTACCCCACTCAGCTGTTTAGGGATCAACCGGTGGCCTTTCAGACTGCCAGGACAAGATAAATGCGTGCAGCTACTGTTGCAGTCTGACTCAAAAGTGTCTGAAGCCGAGCTGGAGATTCTGCGGAAGCAATTGACTGTGCCGCTTTCCAGGCTGAAGGTGAGGGACTGTGTTGTTTTGATGGAACCTAACATTCTGGAAAAAATAGCTGAAAGGGATAGGGTCCTTTCCCTGCAAGTGCTAGATTTCTCCATATGGAATTCTTGAAAAAAAAAATATATGGGAGAGCATACAAAACGCAGTATGTAAATTGGAGCCCATTCCTAAATGTACAGTTTTCCACACAGTTTTGTTGAATCCTGCAATTGGCCCTTATATTTGACCCAGGATGGTCAAAATCCTATTGCTTAGTGAAGTAAATCAAGCTAGAGTCAGCTCATAAAGTCAATAGGGACTAGTGAGTCAACTCCTCTGTAGGTTCTGTTGATTCTGAAGACAATTTACTACGCTAAAACAATTTGCAGTTACAGCAGCCTTATTTAAATCAATGGAACTTATGGAGAAATTGACTCACCAAATTCTCTTTGATTCAATGAGCCCCTTCTAGTGTGATTTACTGTATTAAGCAAAGGGGGTTGGGCCAATTGATTCCTTGTGTTAATTTACTTTCTGTATTACTACACTTGGACGGACTGTTTATTGTTGTTTTTGCCTTTTGCTTTTAAGCTGTGTTGCATGTGATACGTAGGCTGGGAATTGATTCATCTTCAAATCACTGTTTGCTTGCTTGTTTGTTAAATCAATTGATTAAATTTATGTATTAATTACATGTAGATTTTTCCAATCTACTCACCTCTTCCTTCCCCCCAAAAAAAGACTGTTACAGATTAATATTTAGTTAACTACACTTGCCAGAAGCAGAACTGACCAGAAGAAAAGGTGACACTCTCATCCTGTAAGGTACTGTGATTGGATATGTACAAAAAGTGTTGTCTTGGGAAACTCCTGAACTTTGCATAACAATATGACTGTAGTATTGTAGATGATAAAGGTCAAATGATGTTTACAGTGACTTCGGGCCAATGAAATATTTATATATAGCAAATATACTGCTGTGAGTTATGAAGGCTGTGACCTCTACAGATCAACACACCCCAATTACCTTTGCTTCATGCTTACTTGACTAGCGTGAGATCACAATGTAAATGAGAGAAAAGCTAGGCAGCTTTCCAGGCAATGTATTTTATCCAGATCTGCTTTGTTTTTATATGGCACAATATCAAGCTCTCTGCATTCACTGGAGCTGAGGTATAAGATTAAAAATCTATATAAATCAACACTGACTTTATATTAAAGGAAGTTGCAGCAATATGATGTCTGTGAAGATTCTCAGCCATCCAGGTGAGTTTATCAGGAAGTTGAGTCATGGCAACTGGACCTTTTCTTAAGAGATCAAAACGTCTTGCTACTCATCCAAGCAGCTTTGTCAGCAATATGATGCATTTCATAGTGTATGTCACCTTGAACATGGGATATAAATCAGTGGAAAGAGACAGTTGGCATTGTGTCAGCCCGAGACAGGAGGATACATTTAAATTTTAAAAATCTACAATGGGCAGAATATACAAATGAGAATTACAGATTGACTTCTCCAAAAAAAAAAAAAAAAAAAAGTTCGTAAACAGGATGTGTGTGAAATGGTGAACTATAAAATGGAGGACTCGGCACTAAGTTTTCTCAGACTGACAAAGATGCCTGGATGAGTAGCAAAATGTTTCAATCTCTCAAGAAAAGAAGTCCAGTTGCCATTACTCAACTTCCAGATAAACGCACCTGGATGACTGGGAATCTTCACAGACATTTCGTAAACTCTTGTTTGCTGGTGTCATAAAAACTTAAGGTGCTCACATTTGTGAAAGAATGTAACTGTCAGATAACAAAGGATTTGGGAAATTCCCTAAAGAAAGATAGTGAAACTGCAGACAAAGTAGACAAATCCTTTGTATTAGCTCTCAGTACAGAGGATGGTTGGGAAGAGTTGGTAGAATGGAATAAAGATCTAAAAAGTTGTCATTCTTATTATTGCAGCACCTCTCAGAATCCTACTGGTCCGGTATGGGATTGTGAGATTTCCCTCTCATCTCGCAAAGAAATCTGTACTTTGGGGTGCATTTTCTCCACATGCATTGTCATGGTCTCCTGTCTCTGCTAAGCAGCTGAATGGGGAAGGGGAGCGTGGGTTGGCTCCAGAAAGGAGGTGGGGTACATTGCATCATGCTGCTGACATAGGGGGCAGGGAAATGGGGACTCAAAGGGAGGCCTTGCCATAAAGCTGGCTTCTTTTCTTCAGTGTGGTCAACCCACCATGCAAGATGCAACACTTAGGAGATTTTTGGCTAGGATTTCCTGATTGGCAGAGTGAACAAATCAGACCCAGGAATGTTCTTTGGTCTCTTGTTCTGAATTCCCATGGGGCACATGGGCAGATCTGGGGCTGTTTTGATTTGAATAGGTCACAATTTGGTGGATAGTGTGCTGGGATAAAGAACAATAGTAGCACCCTCAGGGGACAATATTTAGGTGGCCAGATCCCTAATAGTGGTCCTGAAAATTGTGTAATTCAGGTGTTACCCTCTCAGGCCACCTCTGGCTACACTCAGCCTTAAATCATGTGACAAGCTGAAAGTGGACCAGAGAAGGTCCAAAGATTGTCTGACCAGCCAGGGTGAGGCTGGCTATGTATAGTGAATGTTTTGTTTGAAGGGTATTTTTTTTACCTTTTCTGATTTCTTTCATCCCACTAACCACAAGATAAGTATCTGACCATTATACTATTTCTAAACAGCCAAACTGACACCCCCATGTATACAATAATCCCCCACTTTTCCATCCCAAGATTTCAGTTTTGCCGTTCTCCCCTTAGCTTACTTCCATGTATAAGACGACCCTCAATTTTTATTCTATTAATTGTAGACAAAATCTTATACAGGGAAAACTTACTTTAGTTTGTTTTTAGTAATATAAAGAAAAGGTTCCCAAAAGGTTCTAAAGTAGCCAACAAATAGAATCGGGATGAAAGCCAGAAAACCACAAGCCAGCCAATATGATGAGTTTTTGGTAAGCTTCTGCAAAGCGTTATTCAAGACAGAATTATTAAGCATAAGGAACAACCGGCCTTGCTGGGGGAAAGACAGAAGAGCATTTCCAAAGTCCCGCCACATTAATTTTTTTGAGTTATTTTATTATGAATGGTGTAGATGGACATCTGGACTTACAAAACATTTTAACCCACTTCTCCATGACTGAATGAGTATTTTTGTATTTCTTCTGTAATTTATTAATATGTATATTATTTGTTCTTATATTTTAATGTACATTGTCCAGAGGTGCCTATGGGCTGGATAGAGCTCTATATGTCCAATAAACAAACAAACAAACAAATTCAGTAGTAGTAGTAGTAGTAGTAGTAGTAGTAGTAGTAGTAGTAGTAGTAGTAGTAGTAG
>JAHTLZ010003307.1:4111540-4122456 GCA_023846285.1 Phrynocephalus versicolor
AGTAGTAGTAGTAGTAGTAGTAGTAGTAGTAGTAGTAGTAGTAGTAGATGTTGATCCATCATCATAATCATCTTAGAGCTGCAGAGATAGAAGGGACCCTATGGACCAAGTCCAGAACTTGTCAAGGAAGGACAGTGGGAATCAGATTTTCAACCTTTGGCTTCATACTAGATGTTTATTTAAACCAATGAACTGTCCAGCGGTATGTACTGATAGGGGTTCACTGGAAGTGAAAAGAAATCTAAGGTCACGTGGAATCATCAATCATGCCACTGACTTGGTTAGGAAAAGGAAAATTTACACTTGGGCTTAATAACAAGAGGACCTCACACTGACTATGTTTTAATGGCTTGATATAAGTCTGTAACGTGGCTACGGTACTTGGAACCCAGGGTAAGATTCAGGATAGATCATTGCCAATCATTTTCCCTTTTATGAATAGAATGCAAAAATTATCATTAAGAGTACTACTGCCATTAGATATATGCATAAATACCTAATGTAGTGGAGAGAGTGATGGACAAGGCATGAATTCGAATCCCCTGTCAGCCACAAATACTCACAGAATAGTAATGGAATTATTCCTTAAATATTTCAGCTACTTTGAAAGCCCTGTTTAGTGTCACTGTAAGTAGTTTTATGTCTTGATGGGAAATAACACAATAACATATGGAGATAGCATAATACTATAGTAGTTAAAAAGCACCAATCTTCCCTCTTGCCTTTTACTCCATTAGCATGCCTGGTGCTTCTTCCTTAGAAACTGAATTACTCTGTTTTCAGTGTAATTGCGAGAACAGTTCTTTGGCTCCTAGACAGTCTATTCTCCTTCTTCCAGCTTTAGCACTGGAGATGTTCCATATAAAGCCTATAGAATAGATATTCCAGATGTCCAGATTTGGGCTTATCCTCAGAAAAGCCTCCCTTGATGTTGCAGTCCTGCTCTCCTGCTTTTAATACTCAGAAGACAAACAGGTGTCTAGTCTCCCTTTGCAGTTCCCTAGTCTTGTAGTAAGATCCTCATCAGAAGTTGTCAAATGTGACTTCATTTGACAGCACCCTTATAGCTATACTTCTTCAGGAAGCAAGATTACCACACAATTATGTGGAATAATTTTCTTAGAAGAGGCAAAATGATACTTCCTTTTTAATTGTCTGAAGCAATGGAAGCTTACTGTTTCATTAAAGCATTTAAGTTGGATGTATTTATTAGTTATATTGGTGGTGTTAGTTTCAGTGATTGTGGCCATTATCAGTGTTCCTCTTCTAAACTAGTATTATAAAAACACTTTTAATAAAAACAATTCAGAGTGATAAGTATTCCCTTACCCCGAGGAAGCCCATAATCGGCTGTAAAATACTAAGCCAGAGAAGAAGGCTCTAAAAATACATAATTTTTGGGAAAGTGGGAAGGAAGCAAGTATTACCTTCATTTCAACCCACTCTGAGACCTTAAATCAACTTACAGAAATATTAATATGACCATCAGAAGCAGTGCATATGGGAAGAAAATGGCACCTGTCTTGATCTCTGTCGATTAGACCTTCGTATTGTCCCTAATATTTTCAGCCCGCTATACTTGTAAAGCAAGAGATGTCTCAATCGTATTCCATTAGCTGCTATTTGCAGCAACTCTTACTCCAATAAATGCTGCTGCAATTAGGATCCCACTGAGGAATTCTGCTCAAGAACCCAATGGTGAATATGTACATTTGGGCAAACAGAAATTAAGTAGCAAGATTAAATAGCACAGGATCATGTGCTGGACCCAGTTCATGCTCTACTGAATGCAGAAAATGTTTATTTGTTCATTGCATTTTGGCACTCTTTAGTGACCAGTTTTATTTGTGCTTGGCAAGACACAAATTGTTTGTGGTACAGTACTATTTTTAGTCTGCATTCAGTAATGAAGTTTATATGAGGTTGGAGTATCCTTTGTCTCCCCATCATTGGTCATCTAGCAGAAGAGTCTGTGAGTTTGGGGAATGAATTTTTGGGAGGTAATTTTGGAAAACAGAACTGTGAAAACCATAGGGCTACAAATAGCCCACCAAGTAGTCTTTTCATTTTCTGGCAAATGTGGAGTCTCATGCCCTCCACTTCTGCTATACTCTTTGTGTAAATAGAGATCTAATACTTGCTCATGATCTTTTGGAAGAGCAGTAGCAGAAAATAAGATAACAGTACTAATGTGAAATTGTTATTAAGCCCAAGATGAGCACTCATTATTAGGCATGTGTTTTCTTGGCAGTTCCAGTCTTAACCTCTCACTTTTATGCAGCGGGTTGAATTTTACTCAATGCCAAGCTGAAATGCAATGAATGATGGAGACAATCACTCATTAGCTGCTACACATTTGAGGGAGACTGATCCCTGATTACATGGAGTTTGATTAGAACTGATATCATGTTTTCTCACTGAGGGAGACACAAGGCGCAATGTAGTCCCATCTGTGCTTGGAAAGTCTAGAGTGGAGAGAAACATTTGCCCCTATAAGAAAGAGGAGATTCTGGGTATCCTTCATGTTCCCTGGTTCCTTGCTTCCTTAGATGCCCGACCCATTTAGAGGCACATCTAAAACACCAGACCCTGTTGTGGTCTCCAGACTGCAAATAAAATGTTCCCTTGCACCCAGTGTGACCATGTATGTATTACCAGAAAAGAGTCAGGAAGTGGACATGGATTTGCATAACACTTCCACCTGCTAATTGATATATGGAGATGCCAAGTATGCACTTCAGATTTGGAAACTGCTCAGACAAGGAACCAATGCATAGGTCTTTGCCCATTTCTGAACTCATCCAAAGTGAACTGAGGAATCCCGTGGCAGTACTCAAATTGAACTGGAGCTCCACAAAAGATTGTTCTGGTTCTTTTGTCATTAAAAAGTTGCACCAAAAACCCTCTTTGAGAAAATAAAAGTAATGGTAACATAATAGAAGAACTCAGAAGCCCAAAACCAAAGAAAATTGACAGCTCAAGAGCCAATGAAAGCCAAAGCTCTACAGAAAATCTCAGCCATGGAGCCTCTGGGAGGAAATCCCTGAGACCAACAGCCATTTTGTGAGGGAAATCTGTTAAGAGTATAAAGAGTGCTACTTGCATTCAGGAGGTAAAGTGAATTTGCATCAGCAAATTCTTCATTCCTTTTTTTTATTATTATTATATTTTTATTTATTTGTTAAGGAAAGAAAGAAAAAAGGAAAGAAAAAGGGGTCGCTTTACATTGATAACAATCACAGAGCGCAAACATCATTTATAAGGTTTTTAACGCAGATATTAGCTCTTGCCATCTTCTTGACAAAACATCTTCATCATCTCCTTTCAGGTGGCCGGAGATTCTGTCCATTTCAATAGCCGAGTATAGTTTTCCTTTCAAGTCGTCTTTTGATGGTGTTACAGAGTTCTTCCAAAGTTGGGCATACAAAATTCTGGCTGTTACTATAATATGATTAATTACATATTTTTGATCATATTCTTCATTACTATTTATTTATTTATTTATTTATTTATTTATTTATTTATTTATTTATTTATTTATTTATTTAAACTTCTATACTACCCTATAGTGTAACACACTGTCTTCAAAATTGGATGACAGGACAGGTGACAAGTAATTAAAAACAAGCCAATGAATATCACAATAAGTTATTACTTTAAAAATATTTAAACACACATTCATCCAGGAAGGCATTCCGCCACTAGAAAACATTCTTATGAGAGTGGCGGGACTGAGAGAAGAGTATTCCCTGAACATTTTGAGCACCAGGGAGCTTTATCTGGGGAGATATGGCTGCCATGAGGTCTCTACCAAAATCATTGCAGCTGCAGATCTCAATCCAGTCAACTGAGAATCTCTCTGTGTGATATTTGTCCCATCCTCACAATAGCATTAGGAATAGGACCTAAACTACTTGAATCTCATGGATCCCAGTAGAGTAATGTAGAAGGAAGGAAGGAAGGAAGGATAGATGGAAACTGATGGGAGCTTTTTATGCACACTAGAGCCAACCAGTTACTGAATATATGGTGCTGCGTTTCACAACCATTTCAGGTCAGTGCCCTTTATTTTCCCCATTTTCATGCCGCCACCCCCACACATACATTTAGACAAATATATGTGTGCTTTGAAGTATTTGGATACAAGTCAAAATGGATGGGCTATAAATCAGCTCCAAGTGAATCAGCTGTGACTTGCAAGGCAAATAATTTGGACTAAATCAAAGTAGATGGCATTTCCATTACTAAAAGACTTACTAGAATTTAGTCAAAACACATATCTCACCATAGCCCCAGAGGAGACTGGGACCAGCTGACCCGTGTGTTGTCTAGATCCTGACCGTTGATGTGCAGCGTCAAGTCCCTCACCTTCTGGTCTTGTAGCTCTTTCTGTCTGAATCACGCATATTCTAAACAGCTCTTCACACAGAGGGTGTTTTCGAACAGCTGCGACTACAACCTGCTCTGGACACAGTGTTTGCTGTAGAAGAACAGCAATTCACACATCAAGGGGTCTGGCCCTCTGTACATAACAAGAACCATTTACATGACTAGGGCAAAGCCTATTTTATTTAAGGTCTGTTGAGACCTCGTTCCTGGTGTGACCATTAAATCAGAAAGTCAAGAAGCAAAAATCTGTTTTAAGTGAGGTGGGGTGGTGGAATCTATAAAAGGTGGAGGGGAGGAATCCACACTCTTTGTTTTTCTTGATGAACTTTATGTTCCCTTTGTGCTACATGCTCATTGCCTCATGCCCTGCTGGCATTCCATTCAAAGAAAATGACAGGGAAGACGATGAGGGACTCATTTGCCTCAAAAGGCTTATCGAGTCACACCTACTAATTTTCCTGTCATAAGCAGCACTTGCTTAAGAGTGGGTAAAGTGGTTTTATCTGTTCTGACTTCCAAGTTCCACCAAGTGGAATGTGAGGGCAGGCCTGGGGTTCATTTGTTCCTATTCACTGGGGAGCAGTAGGTGTTTCTAATCTGGCCTGCGCCGACAGGCAACACGACACAGACAGCTCCTGCGTGACTGTGACACCAGCCGGCAGAGCTGATGGAAAACTTTTCAATGTTATCCCATTTGGCACTCCACGTGGATGAATACAAAAGGTTACTCTTGTCTGGCTTAAGCAGCGCAATGTATCACAGCGCGTTAGGAGACAAAATATACCGAGCACTCTGGTACACGATTTCTTTTTCCCCTTTTCATCACAGTGAAAGCCTCAGAAATCCATTCTCTAATCAGCAGGATAGATATAATAGCTTTAAATGAGGCAGAATCATCCCCTCGTGTATCTAAGACTGTAGCCGGGGATGCATTCAAGTGGCAATTTTAGGATTTTTGATCAGAGTCCCCAATTTGTTCTCCCTGGTGTTCCAAGCTCTCTGAATTGCTACTTCTCGCCAAACCCTGTGGTTAGAAGGAGATGCTAGTTGACAAAGTTGTGGCTGCTGCTTCTAAATGCTGACAAATTTGAGGAATATCTAGGTCTGCAATACTGCTGTGAGATTACTTTCAGGCATTGCAGGCCACTCCCATGAGAGAAGTGCTCAGTAAACATGTAATGATCTAGCACTTGCTCTGGGTAGGCTGCAAAGGATCTTGAGTGCATCCATGTGGTGGCTTGGTGTCAAGGGTCAAGGATCATCTTTCCCCTTACTTGGATTCCTGGTGCAATTCATTTGTCCAGGGAAAGTGGAATGGGAATAATGGGATCCTTTCCCTGACCAGGCCAGTTGATTTATTTGCTGCATACTTTCTCTGCATTCCTGAAACTCACATTGAATGGGTTCTCTGTGTATTATAATAACATACTATTACAGTACTTTGGGACAGAAATCTAAAAATGCAAACATTAAAAAATACAAGAGAAATGGCAGAAAGACAATGGAATAAAAATGTAGTGGCTGAAATGCTGCTGCTCTGTCATGCATAAAGTGGATAATTTGGAGATGAATTCTTCAAGGTGACATGCAACAAGTAATGTTTACAGGGATTTCTTAACTTGAGGCTATTCACCTCCAAAAGACGTCTTTTGCATGACAGCACAACCAGATTTCAGCCAATACAAGCCCAGACTGATCCTATAAATAATTAAACTGGGTGCTGAAGAAGGAGGCCAATATTGACCAATAGACCCAATTAAATAGCCTGTTGTCTTAGAAGTTGGGTTTTGCTTGCTGGGACAAAGTTTTGAGAGCTAGTACATACTTGAACTGTGGTAAGGAACTATTTATTATTTCTATTATTTATTTGATTTAGGCATCGGATTGTTGATCCAGAGGCCCGGAGTTAGATTTCCCCACTCTGCCTCCTTAACAAAGATAGACTCAATGATCCACAGGTCCCTTCTGGTTCAGCAGTCCTAAAATGATGATGATGATGATTATTATTATCTCCACTGCCTTTCTCTCCATAGGGGACTCGAGGCAGCTCAAAACAGCTAAAACTATACCACAGTCAACGATTTTAAAATACCATATAAATACCACATTATATTCAGTACATATAATTAAAAACAAGATTTAAAACAATTTTAAAACACTTTATGAAAAGTAGATGGAAGATTAATAGGATGAGGAGAATACTGAAGTCACCACATTCTTGTTTGAGAATTTCAGGTGACTAGTTCACCTAGAAAATCAGAGCAACAGCAACAAAGATATGTAAGTTATGCAAACATAGAAATATAAAGCCCTTGTTATTGTAAGGAACATGAACACCCAATATCTGGTATCTTTGATGAATGAATTCTATTGAATGAAACAGCACACACCAAACCAAACAAAAATTGTCAGCTGATTTTTTTTTAAGAAAACCCAATGGCCAGAACAGGAGAAAGGGAATAAGAATCAAGAAATTCAAATGTGTTCTAAATTGCTTCTTTGCAGACCTTGATGTTTGTGCAGTAACTGGTTTTTACCTACATGAACACACAAAAGGCCTTGGGAAAAATAATTCCAGTGAGAGTTAGGTATAAATGCTTGTTGCTTAGAAACAATATTTGAAAATGGTCCATTCCTAAAAATACATAACAAAATAATGTTCTCTACCTTCTGTGAAACAAACAAAGTCATCTCAATTTTGAACTATTACTGTGTTGGTCTTCATAGGTTTACAACTTTAATATCAATTAATCAAATATCTGTATGGAAACACACACACACACACACACACACACACACACACACACACAGAGAGAGAGAGAGAGAGAGAGAGAGAGACCCTCTTCCCGCAAACACTCAGACCATAGACATGTCACGCAAACATGTCATGTCAAACTCATACTGTTTGACAAGGCTGCATTATATTATATTATATTATATTATATTATATTATATTATATTATATTATATTATATTATATTATATTATATTATATTATATTATATTATAATGCTTACAGTATATACTCATTGATTTTTTACCCTGCTTTTTACTTGTTTTTAGAAAGAATTAGAGAATAATACCATCATAAAAAAAGGTTTGATTTCCTGCTGTGTCTTGGTATTCCAGTTGTTCCTGTACCTTTAATCTTAGAATGCCAGAGGCCAACCTGTTTTGAGCATCTGTTTGTAGATTCCAGGACCTGGATTGGAACTTTGTGAGTTGAGGTTGTGATCTACTGTGGATTAGCAGCACTCTTGCCTCAAAGTCTCTTGAAGAATAGAAAAGAGCAGGTTTATGCAACATTCCTTCCTTAATTTACAACAGCAACACCAACAATCTTAAGAACTTCAGAGTTGGAAGGGACTCTGGATTGAGCCCAGTCTCTGTCAAGGAGACACAGTGGGGAATCAAAGTCCTAACCTCTGACTCAGCGTGGATGTTTTGCCATGTAGCCTCCATATTCTAATTCCTTTCTCTGGTGAATTGGACATGCTCCTTGAAAGTTTACATTAAAACAAATAGGGGTTAGCCTTTGAGATGCCACAACACCTTTAATTGGTTTTTGTTTTGTTTTGTGTCTCTTGTCTGTGAAGGTTCTCAGCCATCCAGGTGAGTTTATCTGGAAGCTGAGTCGTGGCAACTGGACTTCTTTTTCTTGAGAGACAGAAATGTTTCACTGTTCATCCAAACAGCTTCATCAGTCTGAATACAGCTAGTGCGAGTCCTCCATCTTATCATCCACTTTGACCTCTTGTCACCCTGGTCTGTAAAAGGCTTATGAACCTATTTAAATTCACATTTAAAGATACATATCTTATTTATTTATTTATTTATTTATTTATTTATTTATTTATTTATTTATTTCCTACACTTATATACCGCACCATTTCCTGGAGGACTCTGGGCGGTTTACAAAGAGAAAAAAAAAGAGTACAGATAATTAAAACATGTAATAAAAACAATGGTGGGAAAGCAGCGAAAGGGCACTTGTCATTAAAAGCCCTCCATAAAAGCAGTGGGCGGAAAAGAAGAAAAGAAAAGGGGAAAAAACTAAAGAGAGATGAGGTCGCCATAAGCCTCCTTAAAGAGCAAGGTTTTTAAAGCCTTTTTGAAGGTAGGCAGGGACGATGCAAGGCGCAGCTCACTCGGTAGCTGATTTCACAAGGAAGGGCCGACCACCGAGAAGGCACGACTACAAGATGACGATTTTCGCGCCTCCCTTGGTGTGGCCACCCTGAGTGAGCGCACCTGCGACATCCGAGTGGGCCTGGCTTCAGTTGATCTCAGAGAGATACGCTTCGCCAGGTAATCAGGTCCCAAGCCAATCACTGTAATAGGCTTATTAGCCTATTTAAAATCACATTTAAAGATACATATCTTGTAGCCAATCACTCTGAATTTCAGGATGGTATCCTAATGGTATCATATAAAACATAAATTTTCTTGTTAGCCCCGAAAATTTCTATATCTAATGAATAGGAACCTTTATTTTTCTTGGCTAGCATGTTGGATGCTTTTGTCATATCCTGTGGGGTTAGCTCTCTCTCACACACTCACACACTCACACTGTCAGTCCCACTAGCTCCTTCTATAATGCAGCTCCTTGGTCTTAACTCAGCAAATTTTGAAAATCCTATCTTTTCAGATGGGTGCTTGGACTTAAAAAAATTGGTAAATTTCTCTAAGATTACCAAGTATCAGATGCTGTTGGACATGCATTCGACAACTCTCTTTGTCTTTGATTGAAATATAATCTTTCTTGCCGGGCATTTGCCTGCTGACTAGAGATGGGCACGAAACATCAAATGGTGTTTCATTTGATTTTTTTTGTTTCAGGAAGTTTCGTTTCATAAGAAATATTTTTTTTAAAAAACAAATTCCCTTCATTTTTGTTTTGTTTCATTTTTCATTATTTATTTGTTTTTTAATAACTGTTGGGGCCCTGACGGTTGGTCGGCACTTTTTTTTTTTTTAACCAGTGCCGACCAGCTCGAGTGAGGTGCCCTGGTGGTTTGGCACTTTTTTTCCTTTTTACTAGTGCTGACCAGCTGGGTGTGGGGCCCTGCCAGTCGGCACTTTTGTTTAATAGTACTGACCAGCTGGATTGCAGGGCCCTGCTAGTCAGCGCTTTGTATTTTTTTACTACACTGACCAGCTGGAGCACGAGTCCATGTTGGTTGGTGGTTTTTCTTTCTTTTTACTAGTGCTGACCAGCTGGAGTGTGGGGCCCTGCCAGACAGTGCTTTTTTTTTTTAAACTAGACACCAGCTGGACTTCAAGTCCCTGGTGGTTGGCGTTTTGTGTTTTTCTGTCTCCCCAAGCACTGATCAGGTGGCACATGGGGCTTGGGGCAGCAAAAAAAAAGTTTAAAAACCCCACATGTTCTCTGTGCCCATTCAGGTTAATTGGCGCTTGGGGCGGCAAAAAAAAGTTTTAAAAGCCTGAGTTTCCCCCACCCGATCAGGCATGTTGGGGGGCAAACTGTAGGCTTTTCCCCATAGGAAAAATGCATTGCTTCAATGCATTTCCTATGGGAAAATGAAAAATGAAATGGAACAAAATGAACATTTCCGTTTCATTTCATTTTGTTTTTCTTTGATGGTCATTTTGTTTTTTGTTTTGTTAGAGAACAGAATGAAAAATGAAAAATGAAACAAAAAATGTTTTGTGCCTAACTCTCCTTTACTATTGCATTTTTCGCCATGACTCAACTTCCAGATCAACTCACCTGGATGACTGAGAATTTTCAAAGGCATCCAAGGAATGTACTTTATAAAGATGTTGAACAACACTGGACCCAGGAGAGAATGTTCTGTCGCCCCATTTGTTGCTTCTTTTTAGGATAATGAGGAACTGTTGGTGAGCACTCAATGGTGACAGAAAGTAAACAGCCTATCCATGGACCACTGATGTTACAGGGACACATTTGCCTTTCTTGTGCATTTCACAAGTAAAGCAGCAATGAACGAAGAAAGGGTTAGCAGGGTCTTTTTTCCTATGTGTTAAATAAATGCAGGGAGGAGTGTCTAAGAAGGCTTTAAAACCTGACTGACACAGTGACAACTTATAGTTACCACAGACAAATAAGCATGTACTGTACACTGGAAAGGAAGCACTCAGACCATACACGTCAGCCTCCCACCTACTCCTCCTCCCCCATCCACAGGAATTGCCTCAAGCCCAAAGCACGGATTAGCCATGACATAGGAATTTGCTATAATCTTCTTAAGAAATGTGACTAAGTCCAGCCAACTTAATTGCACTTACATTGATTAATTAGCTTAATTAGTTGAGTGTAGTCCTAAAGTACTAACACCACAGGATAGCAGCGGGAATTAGAACTGGCAATGAATGTACCGACTGGAATGCATGTGTACAAGCTGGGAACATATTTTGAGTATGTCAGTATTAGGCATTTCAATTGATGAATTAGCATGCCTTTTCCCTCCATTTTCATTATATTTCTGTCCCCTACGTTCTATCTATCTATCTATCTATCTATCTATCTATCTATCTATCTATCT
>JAHTLZ010003307.1:4122466-4140469 GCA_023846285.1 Phrynocephalus versicolor
TCTATCTATCTATCTATCTATCTATCTATCTATCTATCTATCTATCTTCTACACCACCCATCTGGTGACAAGGACTCTCTGGGTGGCTTACAGCAGTTATTTGCATATTCTAGTCCTAGTTCAGGTTATTCAACAACCCAAAACCACAACCACACTCACATTTATTTATTTATATTTATTTATATATATTTTATACCACCCATCTCCCAGGTGGAACTCCTGGTGGTTTACAACAATTGTTACTGAATTTTGAAAGACAGACTGCAGTATTATATACACAGTAACACCATCCCCCAGTACCCAAAAGCACCTGTTTTCGGGAAGAGTTTGAAAGACAGGCATATCAGTGCTTAATAGTTAATAAATGTCATTCTGTTTCTGTATTTCTTTAAGGACACTGGAAACCCTTTGCTGGTCTGGCTCTGCATTTTTCTGAAGTGTGCATTTTATAGAATGAATGTCAGATCTAATGACTATAAACCTAAGCAAACATGAAAGAGAAGGGCAACCAAGAAGTTATCTGAGAAATGAACGATCAAGGCTAAGTAGCATAGTCTGCATTTTAATACATGAAGCCTATTTGTATGGTATACCTGCAGAATTTTCTGCTGATAACAGGGGGAGCAGATTATAATAGGTTAGTGTCAGGTCAGTAGGAGTTGATGCATATAATGTTAGTTTATTGCAAGATTTTGTGGGGAGAGAAGGAGGTGTTTTCATTTTGGTTTGCTTGTGTAAAACCTCCTGTGCCATTGTATATCTCAAATGTGACTTTTGAATCAAACTAGTGATACCAAGAAGTATATGTTCCTAATATGTATTCAAACTCAGCTTCATACTGCTTTCAAAAACAAAATGGCAATCATCAATGCTGGCTCTAATATTAGCTGTTCCCCTCCCCTTCTTAGTTAACAATCTTGTGATCTGTGTGCAGGCTTAGCAAAGACATTTGCTCTTATGGACTTGAATATTTTCCTCTGCATTTTTGTGGGGTGTGTTCAAATATGGGTGACTTTGCTTTAAGGCATTGGTCCCCAAACTTCTTTTTAACTCATAGCCCCCTTTATTGACTGGCCACTGGCTGCAGATCCCACAGTTTCACTTATCCACTGCCTGAGAAAAATTAAATACTGTATATACCCGAATATAAGCCTAGTTTATAGGATACTACTGTACCTTTAACAAGTCCTTGCGAGTCCTTCCCTTCATTCCTAAGGAACAGTATTAAAAATTGATTAAAGTATATATTGGAGGCTTTGTCACTCCTTAGAGAGAACAGCTAAAAGAGTTTTCAAAATGGTTTATTGCATAATTGAGAACATACCTGCTGATCTCCAGGCTGCAATTTCTGAGCACTTGCGCCATAGTCAAAAGTAAAAGACTGTATCGTTTGCCTTGTTAGGTTCTAGATGTCTTGGTGTTACAGTTTGCATATCCTGGGACAAAAGAAACCGAGGGAAAACATGCTTGTATTGTTGTCAGTGTTGTGGGGCTTACTGCTTACACTCAGCAGAGGTATCAGAATGGGAACATAGATGTGTTCCTTAAAACTTGGTCTCCACTTATTGATCATTGTAATAATCATACCGACTCTCTTAGTATTCCTCCAGGAATTCATGCTGATTTATGGAAATATGTTATGAGTTAAATACTGGTTCTGTTGTTCTGTATGTATATTGTATATTGTTTTTATTTCTCTATTAAAATTTTATTTTTAAAAAATGTTGTAGGGCTTCCAAACTTTATATTATTTATCTGCATTGGAAAGCTTATTCCAAGGCAGTGGAAGTAGCATAGAAAGCATTTTTTTCTCTACCACCATTGCTTCAGCACGGAATTGGCCAAGCTTTTCCGAATAGTCAAGAGTTTATTACATGCTGACCCACGGGTGGATAATACAGACCACTCTGAAACTCGCTACGAAGAATTTGCACAACACTTTACAGTGGACATGTCCAAACTTCGGCCCTCCAAATGTTTTGGACCACAACTCCCACAGTCCTTTGCCATTGGCAATCTAAGCTTAGAATTCTGGTAGTTGTGGATTTAAATCCATTCCCTTCTTGAGCTGTTTCTTGCATCAGGTTTTGAATAACATCCTAGTGGCCAAAGCTCAACATCACTGCTCATTGTTGGTGCTGTTTCACTTGTCAGCATTTGCTATTAGAGATGGGCACGACTCAAAAAAATTGTTTTTCATTTTTTGTTTGGTCGTTTAGGGGTCCGTTTCGGTTCGTTTTCATTTTCATTGGGTTTTTCCGCAAATTTTTCATTTTCGTTTCGTTACTTAACAAAACTGAAAAATGAAAATGAAAACGAAAAATTTCTGTTTCATTAGCATTCTTTTCAGTTCAATGTGTTTGCCGCAACGAAAACGAAAAACATGGCAAAATTTTTCATTTCGTTTCCGTTTCCGTTTTGTTTTTGAAAAATTTTCGTTTTCATTTCATTACCTAATGAAAACGAAAAACCGAAAACGGAAATGAAAATTTCGCTGAGTCGTTCCCATCTCTATTTGGTATAACCACCAGATTCTTCTGGGAGGACTGGTCTCTTTGGGCATCTCTAGAAATGCTAGTTCTTGGTTTTCTTCATATTTTAATACATTATTTTTCTGCTTCTAGGGGTACTAAAACCATTCAATCCCTCCCCTTTACAATGCTGCTCCATACGGCTCAGTATTGGCTCATTTCTTTTCCCCCCTGCTTCCCTTGGGTGCCTAAATTTTTGGTTTTGGTTTTCATTATCATATTTATACTGATGATATTCAAGTACACTAGTCTTACCCGGCGGTTAGTTATTAGATTTGGATATACTTGATGGGTTCCCTATAGGACATCTTGTCATGGATGTCTCATCATTCGGAACTGAAATATGGATAAGACTGAAGTCTTAGTCTCTTGTTTGGATCATCTTCTCCACTCATTTATTGTTCTTCTCTCTCTCTCCAAGGTTGTTGGATGATCCCTGTCTCGGAGATCACAGACCTCAATGTCCTAGTCAGTGCATGACCAGCTGTTGTCCCACCCATTTGTGAATGCAACAGCCAACATATGCAATTTCCATCCACCAAATCTGTCACTTCCTGACTCCTGAGACTACAAAGCTCCTTGTCTATGACCTGGTGGATTCACACGTATATTACTGTAATAACCTTTTGGTGGTCTTTCTTCTTCACTGCATCTATTTACCTTAGTACAGAGTAGTGCAGTACAAGTGTGTTTAAATTTAACATGTCACTCCCATGCTTCTTGTCATACTGCATTATGTTGGCTGCCTATCAGGGCAAGGACATGTTTTAAAATCCTTCTCCTAACCAGAGATGGTTACACACTTTATCCTAGTTTGCTGTTGTTTGTAAAAGTGGCAACACAGGTGCTGCTGCTCTCAACCACACCCCCTCAAACAATCACCCATTCATCAGGCCTAGCTTGCTTGCTTATTCTATACCTCAGATAACCTCCCCTTTATGAACTGGGACAAATTGGGATGAATCAATTTGTGCCCATCTCTTGACATTGAAAGCCCCATGATTTTCTTGTCCCACTTATTTCTCAGAGTTGGTGGCATGACATATTCCCTTTAAGAGGAATCAATCAGAAGATTCCAGACTTTTGTTGGCCAATTGGACTATGGTTCAAATTATAGGTTAGGGAAATTTTCCTCACTTGGCTCCAAAGCTGTGGAATTTTCTTCCATGGCACCTTTGAATGGAACCAGAGTTGGAATATTTTAGACAAGGTTTGAAAATGTACTGTATCTGTTTGGCCTGGAGCCATAGATGTTGAATGTAGGAAGAAGATCATGACCAGCATATTTTGTTTGAACCTTTTCACTTGTCTTACCAGTTAGTTAATTCTTTCTGATCATTGCCTATTCTGAAGTGTTTTATGTTGGTGCACACACACACACTCGCACAATGTTATGGTTACTGTTAAATATACAGTATTTCATGTTTGTACATCATTTATTTTATTGGAATGCATCTGGGTATAAAGTGAAACAATAACAACAACAATCTACATATTTCCCCAGCAATATCTCAATGTGTCTCCTTCTCCCTCCTCTTTACTCTGTTTCCCCAGCCTAGCTAATAGGCTACCACAGAGATCCTGCTTTAATGGCACGGCAACAAAGCAAAAGCAAAGTATTCTTCTTATACCACTTCAAGTAGTATCTGGGCGGGTTACAGTTTTTAATTACAGTATGCAGGCTACACATTGTCCTGCCCCCAGAAAGCTGGGTACTAATTTAATGACCTTGGAAGGATGGAAGGCTGAGTCAACCATGAGCCAGCTACTTGGGATTGAACCCCAGATTTTGAGCACAGTTTTACATGCATTACAGGCATTTAAGCATTGCTCCACGAGGCTCCTCTAACAAGAAAATAAAAAGAAACATTATGGGCCTGACCAAATCTTACCTAGTCAGCAGCATTCTGTTCAGGTCACATAAATAGGAGATGACATCTATCCATTGTGGTTTGTTACTATTCATGGCTTGGATTTTTCACCTTCCCTACTCCCCCACAAAGATATGATTCTTTCCTTATTCACATCAGAACACTGCACAAGTGCATAATGAAAAATAATGGGTTCATATGAAATGTAGGCCAAAACATCGAGAAAACCTGACTGTTGTTGAACAGAAGAAACTAGAGCTTGAGGGGTGTGCAGGAACAGTTCCTCAATGTTGGTCATCATCCGAGAGGGTCAGGGGCCATAAAGTGGGTGAGTTTGAGGCTGTTCAGTGCACTGCTTCTGGAAATGAAGAATTTGCTGGCTGCACATCATTGCCTAGGAAATGCCAGCATGGATGCTTTTCCACTCTAGAGTGCCTCTTTCTATGTCCACCTTCCTTGCTAAACAGATGACAAGCAGCATGCTTTGAAAATTGTTGCAAGCATTCTGCTTCTGAATGAGGGCAGGTGCATCTGCTTTTTAAAAAAGCTCTCTAGTAAAACATGAAGTTTCTATAAATGATCTAAACTGAATTATTGTTTCGTCCTCTGAAATTTCCAACTCTGACCTTCTTTTTCAAAGCACTCTTAGAACTTATTAGTGAATGCTTCTAAGGTATTTGCGCAGCAGTTGGGAAGAGGTGACCTTGACTAACCTTGAAAAAGACAATAAGCTCCTGTTTATAAATGACATTTACTTTCACAGATTATTTGGCTTTGTGCTTGGGTCTCTACATGGACTTAAGTACAAAAGGGATCATGACCATTATACTGGAAATTACTTGGTAAACCTATTTAGCCTTCTGACTCCTCCTCCACAGATCTTTTCTCTAAAACTTGCCATCTGTAGAGATGATGTGACCGGTAGTGGAAAAAGCTCATTCACAAAATTAGTTCCCCCTACAACCATAGAGTTTTTCCTGTTGCCACAGGGACAGAGCAGTGCTTTGAATCTAGTTGCATATGTGATTCTTCTTGCCATTGATATGCATCCTGCAGTTCACTTATTCAGCAGCCACATGGAAGTTCATGGTCCAAGCATGCAGTAGTACCTTGGCCATGGGTAGGAATGGCGAGAAATCCCATTTTCTTAGGAATTTGGGCATTTCATCAAAATGTGTCAATTTGTGTTCATCATAAATAAGTGCCCTGAGAAATGCAAATACATGATTTTTAAAACAAATTTTGATTTGTTAATTCGTGAGCCCATAAAATGTCCCCTAGAAGCACCTAAAGACACAACATTTGAGGGAAGTTTCCTCTCATTCTCCTCTACAATGCAGTACAGTAACCCCCCGCCAATCGCGTGGGTTAGGGACCCACCCCACCCGCCATCCACGAAATTTGGCGATATGCTGAAGCGGGTGGTGGGCAGGGGGTGATCCCTCGACTTTTCCAAAAGCCTCAGAGGAGTGTGGGGGTGGCACGGCGATCCGATCACCCCCCCACCCCTTGTGGCTCTGAGGCACTCTGGAGGCACCCGGGTGGGTGATGGAGAGGGATGCCGTCTGTCCCCACAGCCCTCCCGCACAGCTCCGAGGCACCCAGGAGGGTTGTGGAGAGGGATGCCGTCCATCCCCGCAGCCTCCCGTGCGGCTCTGAGGCACTCCGGAGGTGCCTGGGAGGGTTGCAGAGAGGGACGCCGTCTGTCCCTGTAGGCCTCCTGTGCAACTCTGACGCCCTCCGGAGGCGCCTGAGGGCGCGGAGAGTGATGCCAGCCCTCCCGCATAGTGGCGCCGGGGGGTAACGGAGAGTGACGCTATTGCCCCCACCACCCCCATCCCCCCAGGCTTCTCAGAGGTGCGGGGGAGAGCGCACGGAGCACCAGATGGCCCCCACCCCCGCGGTGCAGGTACTGCGATCCCATGATGTAGCGGGACCATGGTACCTGAACTGCAAAATGGCAGGGGGTGATTATACCTCCAAGCTTGCTGGAGATTAGG
Source organism: Phrynocephalus versicolor (assembly GCA_023846285.1). NCBI lineage: Eukaryota > Metazoa > Chordata > Lepidosauria > Squamata > Agamidae > Phrynocephalus > Phrynocephalus versicolor. Next base: position 4,128,869 of record JAHTLZ010003307.1, read on the forward strand.
TTTTTGATGTCTGAGTCATGGATGCCCAAATAGGACACCCTAGGAAAGTTCTCCCCAGATGTCTAGAAACTCCAAATATGCAGAGAAGATTCTTCTCAATCTCCTCTACATTCCCTCCATGTTTGGTGAAGATTGGGTGTCTCCAAACCAGTTGCTATAGGGGCCTTTACTATTGGAGAGAAATCACTCTGCAAGTTGGGTGTCTCTAGGTGCTTGGGAACCCTCTTTGGGGCTACAGAACTCATAAGTATGGACCGTGTGCCTCTAGGTGCTTTGGGTGTCATTTTATAACATTTTAAATGAGGGGTGAATCAATTTGTTGAAATTCATCAATTCATCAATTTTCCAAATCACAAATCATGATGAATCACAATCAAATTTGTCTCCATCTCTATTCCCGACATTACTGCTGAAATGATATAATCTGCACAACTTTTAAAAGTGAAAACTCCTTATCATTTTCCCTAGTGGCAGAGCAATGCTGATGGAAAAATAATTCTTTTGAAATTTACCAAATGACAGAGAACACTGAAAATATTTTGTTTTACATTGAAAATACTATGCAAGGGCATCTAAAACATACTCTCTACAGGCCAAATGGGAAAAGACAATCAAAATACAAAGGGGAAAATACTAGATTAGCTTAGGTCCTAAAGTTGTTTACAGGACATCAATGAGCCAAGCTTTTTCTATTAATATTTAGTATTTGCTTCATAGATTCAATGAGTGGAATCCAGAGAGGCTGAAAGATTTCCATTTTTGCAGACATGGGTACTGTAAGTAAAACCCTAGTCTGATAAAACCATTATTTTGCTGTTAGCGAAAAAATGATCATAATTTTTCAGCTATTAATGTTTTGGCAACTGAAATCATTAGATTTCAGATTAAATTTATGTGTTGTAGAATATCATATTATTGCAATAGCTACATCATATAGAGAAGATATTCACTGGTAGAGTATATCTAATGTCAGATTTTTGTGAACAAGTACAATTATGTGTGGGGGAGAAATGCTTATTTGTCTCCTTGTACCCACCTAGTTTTTGAGGAAAATGGCACAAATGTACAGACAGCCAAAATCAAGAATGGCTGCTACATTCTTTTTAAGTAGGAATCTGAAATGCTAGGCGGATTATTTGCATATTCACAATTATTCATTTCTTCTGGGCTTTCAGCAGTGCATTCAAGGCCTTTGCTACTCAAAGGAAAATTACATTAATGACATTCTGCTTGATGGCAGGTTTGGGACTGGAGATGAATATTCTCACAGTGGTTTCGAACATTCTTAAGGAATCTCAACCTGCCTCAATGGCCTAAATTGACAAGGAGGAGGGATATAGCACATATTCTTCCTGATCTATGTATGGTTAAATTCTTTTTGTTATACTAGGACTTTATTTCCACCTGGAAATAAACCAATAGGCTTCCCTTTTCCATTGTAATCAAAGTAAATATTTCCAGTGACTTTCCAAGGAAAACCATTTTACATGGGGGTTTTGATGTAAAGTTTATGGAAACTTTCTTGCCATTCCCCCCACCCCAGAAAATTGCCCCCCCTCTGTAAAATGAGGCTTCCTTGATAATGGAGAAAGAAGTCAAGTTTGCAGGGTAAGGGTGGGGGAGAGTAATTTTCTTGTTGACTGTGTCATACAGCATTTCAGCTCCCAGTTGTCACAATTCAGAAAAAAGAAAAAAGGATGCAATCTATAAAAAGCTGTTGCTACATAAAAGCTGGTGACTAATCCTTACAAGTGCAAAGCAAAAGGAAGTAAATGGAAAACAAACATTTTTATTATATAAAAGATTGACATCATTGCCCATCATATTACTGTCAAACATAAGAGATTTTAAAATAGGAGATAATTCAGTTTTCTCAATAGCACTATTGAGATGTTATGGTTAGTGATTTGATCAACACATGCGTAGGGGCAACAGAACAGTTGTAACTTTAGTCAAGTAATCATAGATGCCACATAGATGCGAATACGAGGAAAACACCTGCAGAAAGTGCCAGCTTATGCAGCTACAGGAAAGCTGTACAGCCCCAGGGTCCCCTAAAAACCACTTACAGCATTTGTAATATCCACCTGGAAAACCCTTAAAAAGGGGGTCACAATAATTATGAATTTATTTCATGGCACATTATTATTATCACTGAGTGCTGTACTTGGAGCTCTTACAGATAAGTGGAAACCTGACTAGTTAAGGATTCCCCCTGATGCAGAGTGGCTCTACACACCTTCTAAATGCCTGAATCGTTGTGATATAGCCAGCCACATAACATGGTTGTGACATAGCCTCCTCACTTCATCATATATTCTTGGAGCACATGAGGGGATCCATTCCCTTCCTCATCCTGCCATGTGCTAGATATGGGCTCCAGCAAGCCACTGCACATAAACATAAACTGTCACTGTAATGTGTTTCATATAGCCACTTCCACACCATTTCCACAATTGTGTTTCCAACTGGTATACAATATAATTCTATTTAATTGTTCATTTATCAAAAATTATTTTTTGCACACGTTTGCCTCCTTCAAAACTACTTTTATTCACGTACTATAGTATTAACTCTTACAAAGAACCCCTAGAGGTGCAGCAATTTATAATTTTATTACAATAATAATCTTGGCACTGCAGGAAGGGACCTTGTGAGACCCTGTGGAACTCCCTGCCAAGGGATGTGGTGATAGCTTCTGGCCTGGATGCCTTCGAAAGGATATTAGACAGATTCCTGGAGGAAAAGTCCACCACAGGTTACAAGCTATGATGGAGATGTGTAATCTCCAGGCTTAAAACCGGGGTACTTCAAGGGCCAGATGCAGGGGAGTGGTACCAGGAGACAGATATCTAGTCTCGTGCACTCCCAGACACATCTGGTGGGGCCACTGTGAGATACAGGAAGCTGGACTAGATGGGCCTTTGGCCTGATCCAGCACAACACTTATGTTCTTATGAGTCCAGTCAGTGGGGAATCGAACTCCCAATGTCTGGCTCCAGAGCCAGATACTGAAACCATATTTTGAGAAAATGGGATGGCAGAAGCAGAACTTCTGGGGTAGCTTCATAAGTCTTTTTGCAGTTACATCTACTAGCTGGCACCATGATTATGCCAGGTTGCCTTGATAACGGGAACACTCTTGTAAAGAAAATTAGCTGTCTATGTATGTTTTACACAGAATTGCTAGTTGAAATGGAGACTCTAGCCCATCTGGTTTAGGTTGGAGAGAGGGTAAATCAGCAGCTGAAAGAAAAGCTCTCTGATCCTCAAGTAAGCCTACATGGGAAAATGGCACATGTAATATAAACCTAAATAATAATCCCTGTTTAATGTTGGACTCTCTCAAGATGTAGATATGAATTCCTCATGCAGAATGCCTAATTTCCCTGATGGAGACATTCACAGCGTAGGCAGTAGCCGTATGGTGAACAGGGAGATGACTAAGTCAGACATTTCCTTTTGCTACCTTGTGTGTGGCCACAATGTTTCTCAGAGATCAGGCAGAGTGATCAGCTCAACATTACTCAACTAACTATTATTTGATTTTTCCAAGCAAGGCCTGGTGGAGAGCTTAACTCTTTCTATGTTTGACTAACAAAATGCTGTCATATACAGGAGCTGCCTCAATAGGAACTGGAGGTGGAAATGATGTACTTTTCTCCACCCTTAAGAATTATAAAAGAGGCCCAAGATTTGAAAGTTGAGGGGTCATTTACAGCCTGAAACTCTGAGGAATAGTACTCAAATCAAGCAGCTCCTCCAGCCACACAATCTCCTTGATCTATGATTCACTCCTCAATTTATTTATTTATTTATTTATTTATTTATTTATTTATTTATTCTACATACAGAAACATCTGGCACCAGAGATTCAAAACAAAGTTTTGAAACAAATGGTAACATATACAATATCAAACATAAAACAAACATAAATCTTAATTATAGTCAAAAATTACAAAACACTGATAAAAATTAAAAGATACTCTGAAAGACAAAATAAAGGCAGATTAAGTTTTCAAGAGTGGATCAGCAGCAATGATGGTCAAAAGCCAGGGAAAGCCATTCTGAATAGCCAGGTCTTCAGCTGTTTTTTAAAGACCTGTGGGGTGGGTGCCAGGCAGATATCTGCAGGGATCAAGTTCCATAAGGAAGGTGCCACCCCAAGAAAGCACAATTCCTGGTAGTTATTTTATGGGCTTCCCTCAGCATTGGCACCCTAAGGTGACCTGCCTGGAAGAATGAATGTTACAGATGGAATTGTGAGTAGAGATGGGCACGACCAGGAAAAATGACGTTTCGAGTTGTCGTGTGTCGGAGCCGGCCCGTTTCGGCTCGTTTCGGCTTGTTTCCGTTTTTCGCGAAATTTTTCAAAAAATTGTCGTTTCATTTGTCATTTTTTCATCTGTCGTTAGTACTGGTTTTGGGGGGTAGCGGGCTCCTGGGGGCACCTCTCTGGGGTGGGTGCCTCCTCTGGCCCGCTATGAAGGGAAAGTGGGTTCCTGGAGGCACCTCTCTGGGGTGGGTGTCTCCTCTGGCCCGCTATGAAGGGAAAGTGGGCTCCTGGAGGCACCTCTCTGTGGTGGGTGCCTCCTCTGGCCTGGTACAAAAGGGCATCCATAGCCAATTGGATATGCATACCAAGTTGCAGTGGCAGAGGCACCTCTCTTTTAGGTGCCTCTTGACTCACAGGCATACTGCTGGTATTGTGCAGTCACAGTGCACAGGGGAAGGCTCCCTCTGGGCGCTATGTGGCTCACTAAGAAGGGAAGTGTACTTGCGCGTGTGTAGTGCAATGCGGGTACACAGATCTGGCTTAGGGTTAGGGTTAGCACAAGGGCTAGGCTTAGGGTTACGGGTAAGGTTAGGGTGAGTTAGTGGGGTGCACCTCTGGGTGCCTCTCTGACCCACTAAGAAGGACAGTGTACTGGCGTATGGGTTAGGCTTAGGGTTAGCGCTAGGGCTAGGGTTAGTGGGCTTTTTTTGCCCGACTGGCACATCCCAGAAGTCTCAGTCAAAATCTGGCCAAGTGGCCATGCGATTGGTGGAATGGCTCCAAAAATTTGCATGGCCCACTCGCATGGCCAGCCCATCATTGCGCAGGTGTAATAAAATAAAATAAAATAAAATAAAATAAATGGAGAGGAGAGGAGACATTTTGTTGCAAGAAAAAACCACTGCTGCTAGTGCTACTGTAAAAATTCTGGCTGTTTTAAAATAGCAATTTTCGCATGTTTCTGTGGTGCTTTGGTGTGTTTTTGGACCACAACGATTTCAAAATAAATATTGCGGTCGCCCCATTTTGGATCCCCCGCCCGCACTGCATGGCATGGCGAGTTGGCGAGACGACGAGGATGCCCCCCCCCAGAGCAGCCCAGGAAAGAAGAGGGGGGAGGCCGGGGACCCCCCTCCCGAAACCACCCCTCTGGTAGGTGCACTCTCAGGCAGGCATATTTTCACCTGCTTTTTTGGCCGGGAATCAGGGTTTTTTTATTTTATTTTTAAAACTTTTTTTCTGTGCCGCTTGAATGGCGGCGAGACTTGTGAGACGATGAGGATGCCCCCCACCAGATCAGCCCAGGACAGGAGAGGGGGGGAAGCCAGGGACCCCCCCCCCGAAACCACCCCTCTGGTAGGTGCACTCTCAGACAGGCATATTTTCGCCTGCTTTTTTGGCCGGGAATTGGGTTTTTTTATTTTATTTTTAAAACTTTTTTCTGTGCCGCTTGGCATCGCGCGATCGCCGCGATGCCAGGAATGACAACGACAAATCAGACCCAATTTTTCTTTTATCGGTTCGAGTTTGAGTTCTGGCGGAGTAATTCCCGTTACCGTTTCCATTACGTAACGGAAACGAGGAACGGAAACGGAAACGGGAATTTCGCTAAGTCGTGCCCATGTCTAATTGTGAGAGGCAGAAGCCATTCCGGCAGATAGCAAGCTTCTAAACTTTTTAGGTTTTTATATGTCAACATCAAAACCTTGAAGTAGGGATGGGCACCGTATGAAATATGACATGCTGTTTTGTCATTTTGTAAGGTTTTGAAATGTTTTGAAGCAAAACAAAATGGCAGATAATGTGTTCTCAAGAACTGAAACGAAATGACATTTTTGGTAAGGAGGAACCAACCCGGGGAGCCACCACTGGATCTCGCTTCAGGCAAGGGGATGCAGTGAGATCCTGTAGCTATTTCCCTGCTCACCCCTTAGTGGGGGTGGTGACAACCGGAGAGTGGAGGAGGGAGGCTTTTGAATTTTCTCCCTAGAACAGTGTATCCTGAAAAAGAAAATCAAATTGAAGGCCCAAATCTAATTCTTATAGCTATGAACTCCTTCTCCCAAATAATAGTTCTCCAAACGGCATACAGGTTAGGCTGACAATCTGTTTGTTTGGAAAAAATATAGTTATTGTTTATCTTCCATTTTGTGTATTTATATGCTTACACACATATGTCCCATCCAGTTTTCACATTGCTCTGATGTTTCCTTTGCCTTTTTAAAAATCTACACAGGATTGCATTTAACTATATGTTCCAAAATGTATATTGTTTCAAATTACCAATTACAGTTATTTTTAATTTGTTTTGATCCCAATTTTGAATAAGAACATTTAGGAAGTATGAAAACTAGTGGATAATTTATGATTCACATATTGGGAGCAGATCAAGTCTAGATTAGAATTCACAATGGGTGAATTTTTTAATGCTTCCTTAATTACATGTGCACTGAAACCGATAATAAGTTTCAAAACATGTTCTGAGAAGAATTAATTGTTGTGTCACATTGCAATCGCCCCAGGAGGGAAGTTGCTTTAGGCTAAACGTTGATTTAGACTTGAAGCGTGGCTTTTTCACACAACTATCATATCTACTGTTCCTCGTGTCCTTGCTTCTAAAAATATGAAATTATTTTGTAATCAATTGTATCAAATGGACATGTTTATTATCTTTTATTAATCTGGGGGTTGAAGTAGAAAAAGCTTTTGTGAAGCTTAGGTTCATATGCAGGCAATTTCCATTAATATTATTGAGGAGAAAGTCTTCCAACTTTTCCTCATTTTGATGTTTGGCATCTAATATTTCATATTGTATATGCTTGAGATTGGTCAAAATAACAGCTCAACTACCTCCTTTCTATATTCATTTCCTAGTGTGTAGTTTAAAACTGGAGATAAATTTCCAGCTGATTACAAAAAGGAACAGTTCCAAAAGTTACCATTTCATTTCCCGCCGCCAAAACATGCACAGCCATGTAATATTTCTTGGTTCTCGATTATTGAGAATTAGATTATTTCTGAGGCAATAGAAGGTGGGTTTTGAGTATGTTGCTGTTTCTTCGGCTTCTCTAGCATGTGAGCAGCTGTAAACCGTGCTGCACCTTTGATGGTCTTAGTTTTCCTTTTCCTATGTGGTATATTTATTGTACAGTTTAAGATGCTTTGGGACAAGCCTTTTCAAACACCACGCCTTCTGACCTGGATGACTTTTCCACTTCTCATATGTGCTGGAAGTAGTGGAGGACATTCAGTAACCATTAATGGTATTCTTCATAGATTGAAACTTACTTGGGCCCTGCTCTCCAATATTTTGGCGAATAATGGCGTTACAGAATCAAAACTCAATATAGCACAATAGCCAATGAAACTTAGGTGATCCTGGTTCATGTTTTCGTTGTGCCATGGAACTTATTATGAGATGTTGGACCAGTCATTTTTTCTCTGCTTAACATCATTATTTTCAACGTTTTAATGAAAACAAAGCGAATGTTAGTTTTTTGGCATGGCATTTGCTTAATATTACTTCGGAATATTACTTAGAGGTCATTTAGGGATTTATTTTTCTCTCTGGGGACTTTTTAAAATTTAAACATCAATTAAATAGCACAGTGTTGGGAATAAGTTCGTTGTGAAAAATGCAGCTTGTGACTTGTACTAAGTAATAACAGCATTTTTATTTCATTTTAAAGAAACTACACTAACACATTTAAATGTATCTCAGGACAAACAAATAGAGAAAAGCTGATGTTTGTACTTTTTTCTATATGTTTTTCCTGAGATACATTTAAATGCTTTATCTTAACTGTTAATTTTGTTTATTTTTATTATAATTACATTGATTATGGTTATTTTTACTAAATATTTTTACTGTTTGATTTCTGTATGTGTTTTATAATTTGTACTCTTCACCTTTTAAACTGCCCAGTGTAGCCTTTGGACTCAATGACCTTGGTAAATAAATAAATAAATAAATAAATAAATAAATAAATAAATAAATAAATGGGTTAGTGTAGTTTCTTTGAATGAAAAGAAACTACATATTATCATCTATCTATCTATCTTTCTCGTTATCTAGCTATCTGTTTGATGAAGATATGATCTTCTGTTTTCCACTGGGGAAGTCACATTTTGAAATGTACAGCATAAGATATTTCTTGTTCTTGAATTGGGGCAATCTGTATGTGGTATCCTGCAATGAAAATAACAGTCTGCTTTCCCACAAGTTGCGGTCTTCTTGCATATATGGCCAAAGTGTATATAGTAACACAACCCTGCTATTTTTGTAAGTGGAGACTTAGTATGCTGAGTCTTAATACCCATCTCTACCATAAACCTGAATTACAAAATAGAAATCTATTTTATTTTGAAGAGTGGGTGCTATTTTGGCTCTGTGTTTAAAGTGATTGCAGATCTTTTTCACTACAAGAATGATAAAGCATATTTTATTTTATTTTATTTTATTTTATTTTATTTTATTTTTGCTGAAGTCCCAATAGAAAACAAGTGCAATTCCTTACCTTGAATACACAATGCACAATAACCAGAATACTGGAAAGATTTATGATTAAAATATAAATTTTTCATAATGCTCGATAATGTCCCTACTGAACCTCTTCTCTCAGGAGAGTAAGGTATCACTATAAGATAACATCTCTCTTTTAGTGGTCTATTTCTGTAGCATGCTCAGAAACATTGAAGGAAACAAAGGACGAAAAAGGAAGACTTTTTGGAGGTCACTCGTTCATAAGGAAGTGACTCTCGATGGATTCTTAAAAGAAAAAAGAAAAGAAAAAACAATCCCCCTATTGCCCCTCCTCCCTCCTCCCACTTATGACAGCAAGCTGGCACAGACTATATAGGGGTCACTTGAAGTCTGTATACCATTTGGACGTAAAGACCTCACCAAATGGCATACTGGACTTCCGAGCAACCCTGTTTAGCCTTGTTGCAAAATGGGTGTGTAGACAAGCCCTTAGAAGTCCCTGCTTAGCTTCACCAGTAATGACATAAATGGATATGAACAACCCAAAAGGAACTTATTCCAAACAGAGATATGTGAATGAGTAAAACTTGACATCCCATGGGTTCTTACAGTTTCACTTCAAAGCACATTAATTCCAACTCCCTTTTGGAAATTTGCATGCATTTGTTTACCCATTTGTTCCAAAGGAAACTATTTTTGCACTTATACATGTATTTGAAATGTGTTCTCTCTCACCCTTTCCTGCTTGACATGTTTGGACACATTTTTGAGCTCACACATTTTTCATGGGTAGGCATTTACTGATTGTGTTTTTGTGGTTATACATCCGAAGCATGCAGGTACTGTGGATTTCCAGACAAATTTTTTCTTTGATTCTGAATTCTATCGTCAAGTTTGTGAATAGCATATATTGTAATCAAAAGGGTACAAAAGCACATTTCTCACACATTCCTAGTTCTAAAAAAGGAAACTATTTTTAAAGACATATATATTATAACTGGATTTGGAACATTCCTTCCTCCAGTTTGTAAAGACCTTCAAATGGTTTCCTTTTAGTGGTCTTATCATGGTTTGTCTGACGCTTCTTAATGGCATTTTAAAGTTAGGTAGGCTTTCGTTTCTCCATTGCACTAGCTGTGAAGTGCTGTGTTGTTGGGTCAGTTATGCATGAAAGACAGAGTAGATTAAAGAAATCTTAAAATACCACCCTACCATTCAGAACATACCCAGTGTCGACAGATCTTGGTAGCAGAGGGGGGTTGTGCATGGTTATTACTAGGATGGGAGACTACCAGGCAATTCCGGGGATGGGAGACTACCAGTTGATATTGGCAAAAGGTCTGTAGCTCAGGGACAATAAACTTTTGGTATGCAAAAGGTCACCATCTCCAAAAAGTATTAGGAAAGAATACTGCCAGAAACCTTTAGCATGTCCCTGTTGGGCCAGTGGCTTGATTGAGTGCTGTCATATGTTATATTGCCATCAAGTAGCATCTGACATACAGTGACCCTAAAGAGAATGTCAAGACAATGAAGGTGTTTTTTTTTTTTTTTTTAAAATCACATCTCCCACAAACAGTTTCTATGGATAATTGATGATTCAAACCCCAGTTCCTATCTATTCCATCATGTTAGGTCTCACTGACAGTGTACTTTGTAAGGAGAAAGCAATAATTCCTGACCTGGATAAACTTTTCATGCTTACAGGACAGCTACTATCCCTCTTCCCCCACAATGGTGACTTTTTTCATATGGAAAGTGATATCTTTACAGAGAACACACTCCTGCTTGCATTTAAGCTCTAATTGCAAGGAAGAATCTAGTTTTTTTCCAGGCTTCCACTTTGTAGTCATGTTGCTTTCCATGTGTAGACAATTACAAGAGAGAGGGGAGGATCTTGGTGTTCACATAGAAGCATGGTAGGTATATCCTGGTGGGAAATGGCTGAATATTCCTACAGTCAGTTATTCCCCACTGGGGACTTTTTAGCTTTTGTGTTCTTCCTGAGCACTGCCAGTTGGTCCACATATGAGCTTGTAGTTAAAAAGTAGACCTCCATCAGTCCATGATATGTCTCATCTCTGAGCTTCCCCCTTCTCTACACTGGGGTCATGGTAAGACACATTGCCAACTAACAGGACCTTTAAAGAGACATCCAGTATTGATGGCATTATGTGGGAGTATTTAAAATCTAAACAGCATTAAATCGTGGGAGGATTAAAAACCTAAACAGCAAAGCATGCTAATTTATTTTATTGATGTTTTCATCATTCATCACAAAGATGTTGGGAAGACATTAAGATTTATGCTTTCACATATCAATGGCAGTGGATTTTACATATAGACACTAAGAGCAGTAAAAACTAGATGGTGTTACAGATCACTTAACATTTCAGCTTCATTATGCTTCCTTATTTTAAAGACAGTGCTGCAGTATTCCTGCAATATGCATGCTTTGTGCTAAATGTATTGGACAAAGTCACCTTTACAAAGGCAGAAGACCTATTAGGATGGTCTGCCTGGGTAGGTATAGTACATGAACTGCAGGTATATGCAGATCTGTTACAAAATATTCCATGTGAATGTACTATACTGTATATTACAGAAGGCAACTACATATTTTGCAAGCAGATTGAATGGACTGATACCACAAATCTCTTAAATAAGTACAAAGCTAAAATAATACATACTGTATTTTGTGCGTAGCAATAATGGTTGTCACAGAGAAGAGTATAATCAAACATGGACTGATAACCTTTTATACTGTTTAACAACAACAACAAAAGAAGAAGAAGAAGAAGAAGAAGAAGAAGAAGAAGAAGAAGAAGAAGAAGAAGAAGAA